>VWZS01000850.1:388065-572164 GCA_013397075.1 Rhabdornis inornatus
CCCGCCCGTCACCCTCGGCAGGGCGGGCCTTGCCGGGGGCGGGCCGTCGGGCTTGAGGCTGTGCCGCGGCGTGGGAAAGCGCCTCAGAGAGGGTTTGCTCTGCTGGCGGTGCGGAGGCGTGCTGTGCCGAGCCGTGCCGTGCTGTGCCCGGAACCCCCCCGGATTTATTTATCTCTGCCCCCGCGCCGTGCACACGATGAAGCGACCTTGCGAGGAAACTACCTCAGACAGCGATATGGACGAGACTATAGACGTGGGGAGCGAGAACAACTNAACCAGAGTCATGGGCCCCTCCGGCCCTTCTTTCCTCTCTCCCCGACCAGCCGTGCCTCCCTCCCTCTGCCCGGAGCAGCACTGCGCTGTCGCCGCCTGGAAACCCGGAGAGGCGAGAGCAGGGCGGCCCCGGTGCTACGGTGAGGGTCGCGGGGCCACGCCGCGCTGAGGGGGAGACTTCGCCGCTCTGTCGTTTTGCGGAGACACCGGCAGCTGCTGCCCGCGTCTGTCTCCGGCAGGTGCTGCTCGCCGGAGCCCGGGTCGGGCAGCCGCGGCCCCGGGCGGGCAGGCGGGGCGGCGAGGGGGCTGCCCCTGTCCCGACAAGGCACCGAGTCGTAGCAAGGGCGGCCCCCTCGCCGCTAGCCTTCAAGCGCTCCGGGCTGCTGAGCGACCGCGGCTCCGTGTGCCGCCGAGAGCCAGGATAAGGCGGCGGTGTCCAACCTGGTGCCGAACTCTCCCCGCCCCGTCCCGGCCCCTCTCGGCCAGCGTCCGACAGCAGAGGCGGGAGAAAAACGTTCCTAGGAAGGTGGCAAAGGGGATGGAGGGGGGAACAGGCACACAGGAATAGTCACCACAGTGGAAAAATTAAATTTCTGCGGAGAACATACCACTCCGAATGTATTTTGTCAGGAATATGGAATTAGAAAACACAAACAAACGGGGTGGGGAAAGCCCAAACAAAAGCAAAATAAAACCCGCCTGCTACAGATCCTCCGGTAAGCGAGACGCTAAGCTTCCTCCGAAGTCGTTCCCAGCAGGGATTATCGCCGTGCTTGGCTCCCGGCCCTGCAAGCGCCCGCTAGCCTTCAGCGGAGCCTAGAGCGATGGGGCGGCCGGGGACCCGCGCCCGGCCGGGAGGGATTCTATACATTTCCCAGGATTTAAACAACTCTCTAACTCGCGCTCGTGTGCCCGATAACACAACTCGCGGCACAGCAAGAGAGAAGACCGGGGCTGCTGCCACCGCCCGGGGCTCTGGAGCACTTGGCAGGGAGCGGATCCCGTTCGTGTATTACGGGAAGGGGGGAGCAAGATCTTCCCAAATGCTCGGTGAGAGACGGGGGGCCCCGGCCACCCTCTTCGTCCGGCAGCATCGGAGGGCTGGGAACCCACTGCCGCTCCTTCTGCCCCCAGGCCGAGCTCTGAGGATGCTCGGACCCCCGNGCCCCCGCGCCGTGCACACGATGAAGCGACCTTGCGAGGAAACTACCTCAGACAGCGATATGGACGAGACTATAGACGTGGGGAGCGAGAACAACTACTCGGGGTAAGTGGGGCACCCGCGGGGCCGGCCGTCTCCGTCGGTGCCGCGGGCCGGGGTGCGCCCCGAGCTGGGGCAGGGCGAGGGGGAGACCCGGACACCCCCTTGGGATGGGGTTGGAGGGGGGGACGGCCCCCCGAGGGCAGAGGTGTTATGTCCCCCTCCAGGTCAGCTGGCAGCTCGCTCAGCCCACCAAAAATTAGCCCCGCGCTTGGACTGCCCGAGCCTCGAAATTGCGCGCAGCACTCCAGTAGCTTTTGTGAGCCACCGGGCTGCGGTTCATTAGCTCCGCTTAATTTGCCATTTGCAGTCAAACCTTTTCCAAAATCGCTCCTGATCAGGCCGAACAACCTGAGGGAGCTGGCGCCAGTGGGAAATGAGCCGTGGAAAGTGAGCAGAGATCCTCAGCAGCTGAACTTAAGCAAACCCGCCGTGCCAGCCCAGGGCGAGCAGTGTTGTTTGCCCAGGGAGGATCGGGCTGGGCGCGCTGCGGGGACCCCGAGGGGCTTCAGGGCTGCTCCTGCCAATTTAGAGGTTCATGCACCAGAGCCCCATCTCGTCCTCATCAGTGGTTAAATGAGTATTAACATATACTGAATTTTTTTTTCGTGTGCTTATGATGAAATAAAAGGAACTTCGTACTCGTGGGTAGTATAGTTTTAAAAGCAGATTTTGAATTCTGCTCCTGCTACTGAACAATACAACAGAGCCAGGCTGGGCACCTGGCATCATACTTGAGCATCTACTGACTGTGTAGCAATGGGCAGCAACGTCAAAACCCTGCAGGCCTGGCAGGGGTTGTGTCATTGGGTATGAAACATACCCAACATTGGGTATGAAACAGTGGTTCACTAACCACTGCTATTGCCATATAGAGATGGTTCATGTGAATTTGGGCCTGGTTCTTTGGCCTGTACTTGGTAGGCAGGATTTTATATGCAAAGAAAATGAAATCTGTGCTGGACAGTGAACTGTCTCCAGAAAAGGACTTTATTTCCAACAGAGTGTTCTGGCAATTCAAAATATACACTGTGGCAGTCAAAACTGAAACGTGTCACTGTCTTCAAAAACACTGTGCAATGCAAGGCACATCTTAAAAGCACTGAAAATGGCATTGGAGGGACTGTGCATATGTAATATGGTGACCTAAGGTGTCTTCAAAGAGCAGTGTCAAGTTGTGCAGCACCTGACGAACTTTTTGTTGTTTCACAGGCAAAGTAATAGTTCTGTCATTCGATCAAATTCCCCAACAACAACATCTCAGATCATGGCCAGAAAGAAAAGAAGAGGGGTATGTTTCATTTAATTATTTTTGCATCTGACAGTTTGCATGTGTGCTGTGATTTTGCCCTTCATTTTTATAAATTTAATGTGTTTTGTTTTTTTGGGAATAGATTATAGAGAAAAGGCGCCGTGATCGTATAAATAACAGTTTATCAGAGCTGAGGCGGCTTGTGCCAACTGCTTTTGAAAAACAAGTAAGCTTTTTTTTTTTTTTTAAATTCTGTATCTCATCTGGCAATGTTAGTTCTCTTGTAAATCTCATTAAAATAATACTGTATGTGTCCTGATCTGGCACAAAGCAGGCATTTCAATAAAATGCTTTGTTGTGGCAAAACTATTAGAAACATAATTCATTATAAGGCTGAAAAACATTTCCATTCTTTGGCTTGTTTTTCCCTTAAGGGTAACTGTGTTCATGTTGCCTCTGTTCTTTCGATGAATTCCAGTAGTGGTTTTGTTAAAAATGTGCTTTACTCCATATTAAATAAAAAATAAAAGTACACAAACCCAACACAACTCCCCAAACCTGTATGTAAATTAGCCTTCTGTCTAAATCTTTAAATATAATTTATTTTGCCGCTACTTTAAGAGACCTTTTTTTTCAAATTTATGCTTTCCTTTGCAGACTAATCAGTCCAGTTTCCTGAAGAGGGAGCGGACAGTCTGGATTATTCATGTTTTAAGATGACTCTTTAGAACCAGTGCATTAAGAGGTGGAATAGGCCCATGCTGTGTGAGCTAGTGAAGTCAGTGATATATTCAGACTTTCAGTGAGAAAGTATTTAGTAGGAAGTCTAGAAGGATCCAGTTAACTTTGGCTCAACTCCTTGGTCATGAAATTACAAACCAAGAGTTTTGAATACAATGTTTTCTAAAAAAATAAAATAAAAAATTTAAAAAAGGCATTTTGGTTTTTCCATTCAAATTAATTTTTTCCCATATCTTGAATTTTATTTTTCGGGCTTTGATTCAATATTTAGCCTTGTTCCTGTTTTGCTAGAAGTGTCTGAAGATCTATAGATATGTGCAACTGACACTATGTTTCAATAAAAATGAAAAATCTGAAAATAAATAACCTGACTTCCTTGTAACAGTAAAATAAAAAAAACTCCAGAAAGTAAAATCTGAGAGCAGAATTGGGAGGTGCTGAATGTAAGTGGTAACTACGTGGCAAACACCGCACCATGTTAGGCCCGCTTCATCCCTGGCGTGAGCAAAAGCTGCCTTAAAAAAATAAATTTGAAGTATTGGTTGAGAGCATCATTTGTGTCACCTGCAGTATGATTTTTAGTAACTGGTAGTTGTCACTGTGCCCTTGCGTTGGCTCTGGCAAAACAGTGACAGGGATATTTTCAGCTAGATAAACAGGGGCAAGAGACAACAGTTGTTTGTCCCATTTTATTGTTTATTTCTTGAAAACCACAAACATTATAAAACAAGTCCTACAGAGCCCTTGGAAATTACCCAGCACCATGCAGTTTTTAGCTATTAGTCACTCTCACTGAGACGGCTTGTCCTGTGTCTATGGAAAAGATGAAGTCTGAGAAAACTACAGGATGTAGTTGCATGTAAATCAGGGAATTCTGACCAGAAATTCACATGCACATCAACCTTGGTTTGAGGAAAGCGTTGAAAGCAATAAGCAGGTTGAAAAAAAATGCACTTCCATAAAAATGAGCATGTGCTGTATTTGAATCAGAAAGTCCCCCCGTTTTCCTGCAATATGCCAAGGACAAAGTCATCAGTCCTTTCCCAGCTCCTTGACATTCAGCTCACTGGAGTTTCCAAGTTGGAGGTTTAGTTTCGCTTCCGCCTCCCTCCCTCCCTCCCTCCCTCCCCAGGCCACAGTGCTGCTCCCAAGTGTGGCAGAGATGAGCACTCTGAAGAGGGGCTGCACAGCACCCTGTAACCTTTGCCCAACTCAAAAATGTGCAAGCTGGATGAGGTGGCCCAGCTGACAAGTAAGAGAAAAAAGTTGGCTTGCAGTATGCGATCTGCTGATGGCTGCAGCTTGCACAGCCCTGATTTTAACTGATGGCGAGGACGATCTCTTGCACTGGAATAACATTTATCTTATCTGGTTGTGCTCCAGTTATCAAGGGAAATGCTACCAAGCAAAATAATTTTATGTATACATTGATCTACTAATACTGTATTTTGAGTTGTATTTAGTACTTTTCCAGTAGCTCTGTGAGGCACTCTCAGTATCAGAAAAGATTTTTACTAACAGAGGAGCTACACTCTTTCACAGTATTTAGTCCTTGCAAAGTAGGCCTCTCGCTAACTTAAGATACTGTGGACTGCGTGGCAGTTTTTTCAATCAAAAAATGAGAATGGAATATTCAACAACCAAATGACACGTCAAAAATGAACAGGCCATGAAGAGAGGGACCGTGCTGGGTGTGTGTCCGCAGGGACACCTACCGGTAATAGCACAAAAAATAACCTTGCAGCAGGGTCTTAATCTGTGGCCACACAGATCCCTCCTGCTAGCTCTCCACTTGTGTTTGTTTTTAAAAAGGAAGTCCAGAAAGTAACGTATTTCTCTCACTTCATGAAGATGTCATCTCTACACTACCTTCAAGGCCAGAGCTGTGCTGAGATATAGCCCTAATAAAGGGAAATTAGGGAGATGGTATAAGTCCTTAGACAAAGTCTGGGAAGCAGATGCTCATGAAAGAATTAAGCTGAGAATGTCCTAATGATAGGGGAAATGGAAACCATAAGGCTGAGCTCAGTGGAAAGTATATCAAATTAAAGTTTCTAGTACTCATAAGCCTTTACTTATATGTGTTTCTTATCTCAAAGGGATCTGCCAAATTAGAAAAAGCGGAAATACTGCAAATGACAGTGGATCATCTGAAGATGCTGCAGGCAACAGGAGGGAAAGGTAAGGAGCCAACGATTTTTTTTTTTTTTCTAATATTTGAGGAAATCTCATTTTAAAAAAGTGCTTTGAGGAGCTGTGATAGGCGCTTCCAGATTAAAGGAGTGGAAATCAATGCTAATGGCAGGATTGAACTCGTGGGAAAGAGCTACTGGGACAAAAGAAGCACTTGACCCTGGGCTTGTGTTTGCTTTCATAACACTGTGGGAGTAAAGGCTTCATTCACAGGCAGCCCAGTCAGAGATTTGTTTGGGGTTTCCAAAGAGCACTGAAATCTGCACAGGGAGACAAAACAAATACACAAACACCAAACATAAACAGGAGGTTTGTGGCAACAATTGTGTAGCAAAAAACCTGATGCTATACCTCATTATTGAGCCGCTATACCGAAGGAAGTGAATGGAGAAGAACTTTATGTTTAAATATTTCCTTTGTTCTGGAAAGACTTTTCAGTTCCAGGTTAGAGCATCTCATTCACCAGAACAAAACCCAGACTTGCTCTATGTAGCTCCAGGTGTGTGATAAAGCAGAGGGGCAGGCAATGCTCTCTGCACTCACATTTCTATGCTGTATTTGTGTGTCAGAGGCCAGCGTGGCTCCCTGTTAATGGGTGCTGGTGTGACGCAGTGGCTGCACTGGCTGACCCATTAGATCAGCCGAGCGCCGGGGGTTGAGTGTACCTCGCTTGTGCAAGCTGACAGCCCCAAGGCTGGAGGCCAAATGGTTTCAGCCACCCACGAGGTGATCTGTGTAGTCATGATTTTGGAACTTATTTGGAGCGAAAAACTTGCTGGCATTCCGTAAGCATGGTCCCACGTCCCATGCCATCAACTGTGATCATGCTTTGAATTGTTGTAATGGAAACCAGCTGATTCTTCACTCACCCACTATGCTATATAGGTGAAGGCTGGAAAAGAAACTGCTGCTTTCTCTCTCTGACTATTTTTTTTGTCAAAGTTTTTAGCACAACTGAATTATGCTCCTTTCCATACCTTGCAGCAATTAAAAATCTCAGCTTAGAATCAGTGCATGCCTAACAGCAGATGGCTATAGGAAAACATGGCTGGTGTTTTGTTATTTGTGAAAATTAACACCAAGCTGACATACCTTTTTTCTAGGTGTTAAGGAGTTTTTTCTAGGAGTCCATTTAAGCTTAAAATTTATGGGTAACTTGTTTGGTAAGAGATGAAAGGAATTTTATTGCCCATCACGTAACAGACATGCATTTAATTCCTGTGAAAATGTACAAAATTTAAAAAGAAAATTAAGGTAGGTATGTAAAAAGTCCTTAAGAAAGCACTGTAGTTGCTAAAGCTTCACTCTTGAAAGTTATGAAATGCCAGAATTGATCATGGTTGTGCAGTTTGTATTCAGGTGATTCGGATCCTGTATATCCGAGTGATGGTGCCTGCTTTGAATGTGTGGTTGTGGTGTTGCACAAGCTCTGTCTCCCTGGGTATGCACACAGTGCTCAGCTGCTGAGAGAAGTGGTGGCTGTTTCGCTTCATCCTCCCCACGCCACGTGCAGCTCAGCTGTCCCAGCCTGACCCCCATGTCACTTGGCCACCCCTCTGATGTTTGCAGCGGCAGAGGGACACCCAGGAGATGAGCCCAAATGGAGACCTAATTTATCAGGAAGCTTCCTTCCTCGCTTCCCTGCCCAAAACAAGTATGCAGGGGATTTTTTAATAAATGGGTCAGGTCAGGTGGCTGAGTGGGGCAGGGGATGAAATGCCTGGGATGGGAGCTGCAGGACAGAGATGTTGGTGGATCCCAGCCTTTGACTACAGTCAGACAAGCTGGATGTTGTTAGGAGTCCCAGGTCTTGCAGTCTGCTCTCTTCCTTGGTTGGTCTCTGCTGCCCCAGCTGACACTAGCACAGCTGTGGCAGTGCAGGGAAGGATGAAGTGTGGTGTTGCAGGGAGAGGCAACGCAGGCGTATTTCTGCAACTGCCTTTCACATCATGATCCACAGTGGGTGGCCCATCACAATAATAACCCATTGCTTCACAAATACTACGACTTTATTTGCTCCTTCTGTCCTAGAGATAAGAGTAATCTCACTGCACAGATTAAGAAACTGTAAGAAAAAAGAGCTTTGAGAATTAGTACTGGGCAAAGTTTAAGACTGCATTTCCTGCTCGTTTAACGTTTTACTTTGCAATTTAACTAACAGTTTTAAATATAATTTGTTATTTTTAAAGTAGATGTTTGTTTTATTTGCAAGTATAGTTACTCCCATTTTGTAATTCATCATGTGAGCCAGAGGGGCTTTTTCATATCAGCAAAAAAAATTAGTGTCATCATTTTTACCAGCGACAAACACTTAATACTTCAGAAAGGAGAAATGGGTCCTGATACCCATATGCTCCCCTGCGCTGAGGACTGTCCTCTTCCTCACACAGAAAGGAAGACATCCATGATGGGGAATGGATGGGACTTGGCAAGTCGGGATGGGGCTGGCCACTGCTCAGCACACTGATCCCTAGGTGGGCACAGCGGAAAAAAAAGCGACACAGCTTCTGCCCCTTCTCTGCTCTTCAGAGCTGCCTGGGCAGGCAGACAAATGCCTCTGAGGTCCTGTGCAGGCTCTGCGCTTCCGCTGCCCTGACGCAGGTGTGGACAGTGGTCTCCTGTTCACATCGAGTTACTATTTTGGCCTAAGGCCAGGGCTTTTTGCTGATGGTGCAAGCGAGCACAGTGGAGGAGTGATTTGTCAACAGTGAGTTGCTTGCAGAGAGCTCAGTGTGGTTTTATTGCAGCTTCACTACAAATTTATCTTGAATGAGTGACACCTGGGTCAGTGCATGGGTTCATGTAGCTCAAGTGACCTGTGGACTGTGATATAAACAGGTGGGTTACCAGGACAGATGAGGTAAAACCAAGAGTTCCTGTTCACTACAAAACACTGGCATGTGCACAGGATGGAGAATGTTCTTGGGTTGGAAAAGAAATGAGAAACAACATTTTTAAGTCTCTCTCAGAAGGGGGAAGCCAGTGAAGGGGAAACTGGGAAAAGATAACCATCAAAATATAATGGAGCCTGGGAGTCCCAGCTCTCATCTACCCTCTGTTTTCATGTCTCGGCCACCATAGGAGACTGAAAGGGAGCCAGGATCACCAGGGCTTTGGGATGCCTTGTCACAGAGCCAGCAGCTCAGACTCAGGGGAAGCTGGTGACAACCACATCCCCCATATCTCTTCCAGTCCGGAGGGAGGGAGGCCGGGAAGCCCTGTCTTGAGCCGAGTGCTCTCAGGACTCCCAGGCTGGCTGACTCGTGGCCGGAGCTGGGAAGTTGTTTTGGCTGTGTGTCAGCCCCTCTGAAGCTGCTGGAGGTCCTGGAGCCTCCGGCACAGGAGCAGTCCCCACACCAGGCTGACTGGCACCCGAGAAGGTACCCTGCTATCTCACCACTGCTGGCATGGCTGGCCTTTGTTTCTCAGGACTTCACTCAAAACTTTAGTTGCAGTGGACATGGTAGGAAGAAAGCTGTGAGGAATTGGTGTTTGCAGACAGGAGTCCTCAACTCCTCGTGCTCATTGATCTGCTGGCTGAGCCAGAGTTTCTCTCAGGTTCAGATGGGCAAGTAGGTCTGCAGCAAAAGCGCCATTGTGATTTGGCAAGATGGAGTGTATAGTGGGCAGGGGATTTGGAGCAATATTGATAAATGTGCCCAAGTTAATTCTATAATGTGGGCATCCAGCAGCAGAAACACTTCTTTCTCGCTTGAAAATTGATTCAAGTGAAAAAAGACATCTAAAGTGCTAGCATTTTTCAGAAAGGCAGAAATTATTTCATGACAGAGTACAAGGCATTGCTGCCACATTCCACTGTAAGAGGAGCACTTGATCTTTATATACTGACACACATCACAATCATGCATACTTAAAAATTTTCATTGAAAGTGAGGGAAAACACCATGCTAATTTGGGAGTGGATAGGATAGTATTCCCCCAAGGAGACAACATTTAAACTAAAATAGGAAAATTCCAAAAACTAGAACAGGTTTTTGTGGTTGAAGAGCTGCAACTTAAACACAAGATTTTATGCTCAACCCTTTTAGAAAGGGAGTATCTTTTCATGTGCATTTAATAAGACTTTTTTTTCAAATGCTTTTTTGTCCCAAGCCTGTGGAGCTCCAGTTGCTGTTTGTTGAAATACCTCATGGGCCATATGACTGTCAGTCTTCCATCTCCAAATTAGCAATGGCATTACATAAAACGTTTTCTCAGTAAAGCTTTTTATTGTGTGTGTGCAGAGTCATCACAAGATGTTTTTTGTTTGTAGTTAAGCAACATCGTATGTCATATTGTCTTAATGACTCTGTGAAGTAGACAGGACCCCGGCAGCAGCTACAACAACTCACCATGTCAAGAAATAGTTTGAAAACGTTAGGATGAATGCCAGTGTAGGGAAGAAAAGGCAGGGTAGTACATGCAAGCTCTCTGATCTCCAGCCTGCTTCTTTGTGTGGATAAGCATCTCATTCACACATACAGGATCAACACTGCACTGCAGCAGCTTGCTGAGGAATTTCAGGAGAGGCATCATGTATCTTTTAAAGTGTCTTATGGACTTATTTCTTTTCATTTTTATATTATCTGTGTAAACAACTGCAGCCTATTACATTACAGGGATGGTGACAGAGATCATTTACAGACCAGAGAACAAATTTCTCCTGTTGCACACCTTAACCCATAAATGGCAAACGAGAAATGTGGTGACTGAGCCAGGACTGGGTTGGCCGGCTCCACATTCAACACATATTTTGCCCTCCCCTTGCAGGTTATTTTGACGCTCATTCCCTGGCCATGGATTTCATGAGCATCGGCTTCCGGGAGTGCTTGACAGAAGTCGCGAGGTACCTGACTTCGGTGGAAGGTCTCGACACATCCGACCCCTTGCGCGTCAGACTCGTGTCTCACCTGAGCACCTGTGCCTCTCAGAGGGAAGCAGCTGCCATGACCTCCTCCATGGCCCACCACCACCACCCCTTGCACCCTCACCACTGGGCAGCCGCCTTCCACCACCTGCCGGCCGCTCTGCTGCAGCCCAACGGACTCCACGCCTCCGATGCCGCCCCGTGCAGACTCTCCTCGGACGTGCCCCCGCACGGCTCCGCGCTGCTCACCGCCACCTTCGCCCACGCCGATGCCGCCCTCCGAGTCCCCTCCGCCGGCAGCATCGCTCCCTGTGTCCCTCCCCTCTCCACCTCCCTGCTGTCCCTGTCGGCCACGGTTCACGCCGCGGCAGCAGCAGCCACCGCTGCAGCCCAGAGCTTCCCCCTGTCCTTCACGGGCACCTTCCCCATGCTCCCCCCCAGCGCGGCCGCCGCCGCCGTGGCTGCGGCCACCGCCATCACCCCTCCGCTGGCCGTGTCAGCCGCTGCCAGCCCGCAGCAGGCCGGCACCGGCGGCGGCACGAAACCCTACCGACCCTGGGGGACTGAAGTTGGAGCCTTCTAAGGTCTGCCCCCACACACCACACCTCTTCCCACTCCAGCCCCCTCCTGTCCCTCTTGGCGCAGTGCATGTGCTCGCAGCCACGAGCTCTCACATCCCCACAGCCGCACCAGGACCCGCTGTGCCCTCACTGCAGGTGTCGGAGAGGACCTGGGGAGACACTTTCTTCTTCTTCTTCTTCTCCGTTTGTCTTGCTGGAGGCACCTTGAGGCAGCAGCAATGGCTTTCGTAACAGTGTGACCACATCGGCACGTAGAGGTTTCCTGCAAAATACGTAGAAATACGTAGACATTAGAACTAATAGTTCTCCAGCTATGCACCCTTGTTTGGCAGAGAGGTGAGGGATTGCATCTACCGGGTCTCCCCAGGCTAGAAAAGGAGCTCCAGTTTCATAAGTGCCTGACATTGAAAAAATAATAAATAAATAAATACATATATATATAATGTGTGTGTTCTGCTAAAACAAATAACATTGCACAGGTATGGAAATGGTATGGGAGAGAGGCAAAATTCTGCCTTCAACTTCAGAACTAGGACACTTTTCCAAGGCAGTGCGTGCTCTTGAAGGGGAGAGATTTTTTTAGCCAAAACTTTGCCGAGGAAGAATGTTTAGTTTGACAGGCCGAGTTCTCGCTTCCTTAGTTCACTTTCTTTGTACAGACTTGCCAAATTGTGACGTCTAGCATAGCATTGGCAAAAGCAATTATCTTATCAGTGCTGGGATTAATGAACATTTCAGCACTGCCTGTGAGCCCTGAGGCACCCATTTTTATAGCTTAAACATGGTGCTAGCTCCTATCTGCACAAGCAGTGAATTTGTCATGCACCCAGAAGTAACCACCTATTTAAAGTGTGCACACTTGGATACAGTTGATTCATGCCAATACAAGAGACTCAGTGTTGTAAGAGTTCAACTTAACTTATTTAGCTGTATTTGGACATTTACTTTTAGCTGATTCAGTGCAAGATCCCTCTTTTCACTATCAGCTTCTGGGAGAATGATCACTCTGGGTATGAATGAAGTTATGGTAGGGATGATTTTTAAATTGGCTATTAACATGCCAACATTGTAATGTGGGTTTGATTCCAAACCAAAATGAATGTATTAATGGGATGTGAATAAATTATTTTGTCAATACCCAGATAACTAGTGCTGCATAAAATGGTTTGCTTTCATTTTTTATTACAGTGACTTAAAATAACCTAAGTATTTTAATACAACCAGTCAAGAGCTAGAGATTTTATGTAAAAAAAAAAAAGAAAAATAAAACACAGCATGTATTATTATGCACTTGATTTCTCTGCTGTGTGGAGAAAGCAATAAGCATTGAAAATGTTAAACATTATGCAAAATATACTTTAAAATATTTGTTTTAAAAATACTGTACCTAGTTGGTCTTTTATGCATTACTTTGTTAACCTTTTTTCTATGCAAAAGTCTTTACATATCACTAATTAAATGAAGTCCTTTTTGACTGTGTTTTATGGATGATTTGTTGAAGTATTTGTTTGCTTTTGAGGAATACTTGTGGACTCAGTGTTGTTTTCTGCCCTGGTAACAAGCCTGTTGGCTGCTCTGTACTCTTCTGTTCCCCTTGCTTAGCCAGGAAGCCCGTCTTGTCCAGTGTGCTCTGGAATAGGCAGGGGAAAATAGCAAAGCAGCACTGGTTTTTAGGCTTGCAAACTGGCTCTGCATTGATGGTATGCTTAATGATACAAGCATGTCTGTTCATCCTGGGGAGCCCCAAAAATCATTGGGGTTTCTAGGCTCAGCTTTCCAAAGGGTTTAGAAGGTGAAAATATTAACCCAATGACATCGTTAATCCATAAATATGTAGAATGAGAGGAGGTAGTTTTTTATCTCAAGTTCTGGTCTTCTAATTTGACAGTTCTCACTGGGGCAAGGGTTTATTATTGTTTCATCAGACCTGCTAAGCCCCTCTGTGGAAATTGTGGAAAGCTCTGTTTATAAGGATGAGGACAAAGTCATATATGTCTGAATGCCAAAATAATAGCTGGCAAGACTGAGGCACAGAAAAAAAGGGATCACACTACAGCCAGACAGACACTTCACCCATCATCAAAAGCCTCACCAGCCTCAGCTCGGTGGCTCACTCCCTATCATCCTTTCTCACAGATATTAAACCTGAGACCCATCCCTGCCTCAATCAGCTGGTCTCCAGCACTTAAGTGAGATGGGGTTGTCATTCACCTGAAAAAATGTACAAAAGAGAAGGAAGAAGTCTTGCAGCCCCTACACTGTTAATCAGCCTTGATATTCTTTGAAGTAGTGTTGTTTGGGGGGAATATGACCTTTTTTTTGTTAAGGGCAGAAATGCTGTACTGCTGTTCTGGCATATTTGGCAGCATACAGATGAGGTATCATTCACTTTTAAATGTGTATTTTCAAGGAAAAGAGGACATTAATGGCTGGTAGATAAAAAGTGGGGTTTATTTGCATGAAAGAGCAGGTTGCACCCCTACTTCATTGTAAGCTGTTAACTATTAACCTGCCCTCGAAGAGCCTTGTAGGAGGTCTCCCAGGCATGTATCATCTTAAAAATAGGCACCCACTGACTTGTTTCTGCCAAAGGTCTTCATCTAATTGATGTGCCTGAAAACATGATTTGTTTCCTGCAATGCAATACTCTGCCTCGTCCTAAAAAAAGGCAATTTGAAAAGACTCTGATTAGATACACACCAGGGATAGATTTGTGCAGCCTGTTTGTGCTAATTCCACTTTCACTTTCGAAAAACAGGCCAGATCCATGGGCTGCTGATGTCTCCTCTATTGCTTGTTGTGTTGGCTTTTGGTTTCCTCTGTTTCTTCTTGTGTTGTATTTTGGTTTGGTTTGGTTTGGTTTGGTTTGGTTTGGTTTGGTTTGGTTTGGTTTGAATCAAATCACCTAGAGGACATGAGGAGCTCATCCTTCACGCCTGCTTATTCCTAGGCTGTTGGGAATGTTACTTCTCTGAGAGAGGATGAAGATTATTCCAAGTGAGAAATTAACGATGAAGACATGTATTTCACATGTGCTGTTGGAAAGACATCAGAGGGTAATAGCTTCTTGTGGCTTTGGTTGTAGCTGTGCTAGCAGGTTAGAGCTGAAGGTGTCTAAGCAGTTCATTCTTTAAAACAGAGCAAGGGAAAGCTGTTTCCTTGGCACAACCAAGATGCAAAAGTTAGGACTCGTGGCTGTGTGCATGCAACCTTACTTCAACCCTTTTCTATCCTTGTTGTGCATTCAATGATGAATAGACCTGGATGAAGAATAAAGTTAGTAATTTATATAATTTAAGAGTAGATCATGGCACATTCCACAAGAACACAAGTCAGGCTGCTTGTTCAACAGTTAGCAGTTGGCTTTGACTAACTTTTCAATGGGTGGGTTTACAACTTTAAATTCCAGTTATCAAGAGGATCAAAGCAGGTTATGCAATTTCTTAGAATGTTTTTCTTAAAAGGAAAAAACTAAAAACCAATTCTGTCACTCAGCATTAGCAGGCACGAAACCTTAGCCCTCAGCAATGCAAATAAAAAGCACTTAGGCTGCTGAGAGAAGATTATTACCCTAGAGAGGAGGCAGGCAATTGAGAGGCAGTGCTGCCTGTCCTCCCTTTGCTGTGATTGCAAGTGGAGGAAATCCGGCATTAGGTATTGCCTAGAAGAAAAACCGGCTACTGTGGCCAAGGGCTGAATGCATATATTCAAAATAGAATAATTGTCTCCTGACTGTGACTACCTCTGACTGAACAACTGCCAGGAGGTGCCAGCTCATGCTGCTGCCTCCTTAGTGTGAGCCTTCAAAATGTTTGCAGCTATTTTGAAAGATGGTACTTCAATCAGGATGTCATGAGATAAGCCTGAGACATGGATTTTGGCAAATTCTTAGGGCTATTGTAAACGAGGAATCTCTTCTTTGCAACAGGAATTTTTTATCTTTTTAATCAAAAGATACAACATCAGAAAATACTGACATGTGGACTTTTACCAGCTCTGTAGTCACCAGACTCATTAGTCATCTGCTTCTGTAGGCACGGATAGCCTGAGATCACACAGCTGAGCACCTGAGGGATTGAACTGGTAGTTTTGTTCAACTTCGAGAAAAGATGAGGGAATTTATATAGCTTTGTTTGCAAGATTTGTGTATCCAAGCAGTGGGAATGTGAGGCCACCACATGAACCTGAGTAAACTTTACTGAACACTGAACTTTCTACTCATGCTCTGTTTCTCTGCTTCATCATTTTACACAGCAAATGCTTGGACATTTATGTGTAAAAGTCTCAAAGGAATGAGTGCAGCAACACATCTTATCATGACCAGAGATGATAAGCAGAAGAGCACCAGGCAGGTGCTAGAAATGCTGAGATCTCCAATCAAGGGTAAACTCTTCTGGTTTATAAATGAAATAACATTTTGACAGATTATTGACAGATAATTTCCATAAAATACATGAGATTTTCTTTTTTTTGGAGAAGGTGTGGTTAGTTTTGATTTGGTTTTTTATCCTGGTAATTGCTACTGCTGGAAATTGTAAAGTGCTATGAATGTGCAAACACACTCAATCATCATTCAGTTGTCTAAATGTTTGCCATGTCCTAAGTTGGGCACCAGCTATCAGTTTGGAGGGGGTAGGTCTCCTTTGTGTCCTGTGTCACCTCTGCCAGTCCTGTGCAGGTGCCTGGGAAACCCAAGTTGCTTAAGAGGCATGATATATGTATGGCCAGGCAACTGAATTTCTCCCTATCTTGCATCATCTTTGGAGATACAAGATTTGAAGCTTAATAATATTTTCACATATGATCTAATTTTTTCAAAGAATTTTTCGAAGTGTTTCTTCCTCACCAGAAGAAACAATAAAACAGTGTCAAAATAATTTGGTGATAAGACATTATCAGATAACACTCCCATAAAACTAACACCAGTCAACACCTCAATCAACACTAATTTTAGAAGTTCTCTTAATGCCCTGACTTCAGTAGTGGTGGTGATTGTAAGATGACGTCAATTTAATTTGTTTTTAAAGGGATATTTTTCTGCATTCATAGTGGCAATATAAATCTAGGCACATGAACTAGTGTTGTACCCTAGATACTCAAATACCAGAAGCAAAAGGAAGTGATTATGGGAAATAAAATGAAATATGCTTGGTTGAATTACTTTCAAGGTCTGAAGAGGCAGACTCCTTTTTTACAGATATACAATTGCCAATATTGAATTCAAGCAAAGCTAAATGTTTAGACAATGTTTGAACAGTGCTATTACTTGTTCTACAGGAAAGTCCTTCTGAGTTAGTGACTGAATTTTGCTTTCCACTCAGTTAATTTTCAGGATTTTTCTCTTCTACAAAGAAAGTTTTCAGGATGGAAAAATACCTTGATGCAACACTGAAATTGTGGTTACTAGCAAATTTCAAACACTGCCTACGTGAACTGCAAGACCTCTGCACCCACTCCAGGAAACAGTGTCTCAATGGAAGATGTAAAGAAAACTGTTTTACCTATAAAGAATACCCATAGATATTACTGTGTGGTAAGTGAAAATTGAGCAAATGACTACAAGGCAGTATATAAACCCAAGGAGACAAAATTGTAGTCATGTGAAGGCCTACACATTCCCCCCCTCACTTTTGATTTAATCCAGAACTCTGTATTTTTTTCATATCTCAGAGAGAGAAATAACTTTAATTTTCTTGAGAAAAATTACTCCCTCGAGGAGTTTAAAACAAAAGTTAGACATTTAAGGTACACTTTCACAACTTGATTAACAAGACGAGGTCTGTTGCGTGTGGATTGTTCACATAGCTCTTAATGTCACTTGCCAGCACAACCCTTGGTTTTATTATACAAGTCCTAAAATAAAGCAGCATTGTTTTTCTCCACACGGCCTCTCCCTGTGTTGCTTTCTAAATGTATTTTGGTGGAGGAGAAGGAAGTTTATTTTTCTTGGCTTTTCTGGGGTTTGTTTTTCTGAAGAGGCACCAGGGTGGCAAGGGGGAGCAGCAGTGGGGATGCTGGCTCCTTGGGCACCAATATCATCTCCTTCCCTCTGGGTAGGCAAAGCTGCTTCTTCTCCTTTTCCCTCCGCTGCCCTCTTTTCGGGCAGCTGTCCCACTGGTTGTCCCACTCCCTCCCTTCCCAGCAGAAAGGGGGGGCAACCGTAGAGAAAGGTCCTTGCCAGGCAGCCACCCCAGCAGGGGCTGGTGGCGAGGACCAGCTGCCAGCCTGTGGTTTCATGAGGCTGTTTCAGTCCCTCTTACCACACTTGTTCATTTTGTCGATCATAAAACCTGAAGTGAATGTTTTTTGATAATCATCTCAGACCTTCAGCCGCAATCTAGTGTAACCAATGTTTGTCTGCTTCCCTCCTCGTGTTAACAAGAATCCGATACCTGCCCAGCTGCAATGACTTTGACCCTCCAATTTATTATTGCGGTTAGTGAATAAAAATGCTCCAAGCAGGAATCACAAAACAAAACAAACAAAACCATTTCTTGATACTGCTGAAAACTGACCTTCATGTGCCACCCTGTCCTCCTTCAAGGCCTGCTAAACTGACAAGAAAGATTCCCATTAGTAAATCACTATTGGATCATTAAACCTTTTTAAGGCAGTATGTGTCTTACCAAGAGAATGAGGATTACGACACAGCAGTGGCTGCTGCCCACCGACAATCATGGGAACCGACCTCAGTAATAAATCCATTAATTATCTGGCTCACTTTGACCGGTTCTCACGCCAGAGCCGATCCTTTGATGTGACCGTCAAAACCCAAGGATGCCCAATAGCAGTAGCCACCAACAAAACAGAAGTAATAATTCAATATAAATATGTAAGACCTGCCTGCCCATGCGCCCAGCTTTTGCAGTGGAGTGTTTCTGTGCCTGTGGTTCAAACTGGAGGCAAAAAAAAAGGGAAAAAAAGCTCATTTTATCCTGTATATAACCTTTAAAGTGAAGAAGAACTAGGCATGTTAGAGATAGCTTTTAGCTGTTGTTGACATGCATGGCTTTTTCAATCCATGTTGCTTTTCAAAATCAGTGTTATGGTTCATCACCGATATGACTTAGGACTTGCCCTACGAAGGAACTAAGGATGTACTTCTGAGGGAAACAGAGGAACTATTCCTCTTTGGTGTGCTTATTTGTATAAACAAAATTCTTTATGCTTTTAAGCCCCTTGCAGGACCAAAACTTTAGAGGATGCATTTTTGTCTGAAATTTTAGGTATCAAGCTACTTTTGAGTGCTTAAATACATCAGAAATGCAACTTGTTTGTTAGTTCACTTCTTAGCTACTCACCTGTAAAGTGGAAATAGTGTTAATTAATTCTTGTCCTTGATCTTGCGTAATTATGGAATACAGAATTGTAATTTCTGTAAAAAAATCCCTCGCAAAGGATTAGAGGCAGTTTGGGTGCACAGCCATGAAGGCACCCTGCTGTGGCCACCCTCCATCAGCCCTGCTGCCTTGTCCTTGTCTGGGTCTCTGCTATGCTCTGCTACATGCAGCAGACAGCACCACCATCCAGAGCATGTGTTGTAATATCAATTTATAGTCCGTTATTATTTTCCTCCTTTGGGGGGGAAACTGGCACCTCCCAGCTCTGTTTTCCTGCTAGCAAGACAAAAATTAGGCACAGCATAATAACGTTGTCAATATAGTTTACTAAAGTGTGATTAATTAAAACAGCACACGGGAAACAAAACATGGAAAGGCAGAAAGTAATGATTGACTGTAGCCACAAGGCAGTATAAAAAGGATCTAGAAAACAGATTTACAGCATGCAAGAGAAAAAGTTCAGACTTTTAAAAGGATCAGAGCTTTCATAATTTCATGATCAGAGTACTTCTTAATAGGACATGGCAACTGCTTCTGTTGGACTTGCTGGAAAATGGTCCTTGGACAGTATTATCTAGATCTGTGAGTGGTAATTAAATCTGTATTGGACTTTCAACAACATTACCTTAAATAAACTCCCTTGGTTTGCATAAAATAATTTATCTTAAAACGCAAACCAGAGTAAATTTTCCAACTGTAGTTCTCAAGGAACAGTCCTAGGAGGATGTGCAGTGAGGTTGTAATATTTTTTATCTTATTGCCCAGAAGGTGTTTCATAGTGAATCTGTAGCTCGGGAAGAGATTTCCAGTCATGTTTTATGACATCAATATTATACAGAAAGAATATTGGGATAGATAATAGGATGGGGGAAAAAGCCTGGAAAAAGGATTGTGTGCCTGAAAGAATCCTTTGGGTTTGTTTTTCCTTCCACCCCACCAGTTTAATTAACACTTTGCCTTGTTTATGTCCTTTGACTGCCATGGTGACAGCACTAATGTCAGAGCACAGACTGCTCCCATGGCTCACCAGCCTTGTGAATCCATGCAGAAAGGAAGGGAATAAAACCAGACCTTATCTTGTGTCCTTGGGGAGCATCCTGACCTGGGGTGCAGAAATTGTGGTTCCCTTCTTCACCCTGGCACAAACTTTCTGCATGACCTTCAGTTCAAAACCTACAGGTGAAAAGCAGAGGTGCTGCTGACCCCTAACAGAGTGGCTGTGGGGGTGAACATGTTCAGGGACACCTAGTTCTTTGTCACTCTGGTAATGGTATGTGTCATCATTGTATTAATGCCACAGACAGGATGAGGGGATAGAGTCCGAGTCACACTCCTGACAATACTTTGTGACTTTTTTCTTTTTATTTTTTTAAACGTTATATTAAGACTGTTTAAAGACAACTTGTAAAGTTTCCATATACGTCATTCAACTCAGAAACTAGGCAGTGATGTGCCTAAATAAAAGCTTCATTTGAACATGAAATTGGCTTTATCAGCAAATACAAATCCTTCATTACTCTACAGCTCATTAAAATGAAACGGGCACAACATTAATTTATGGAATAGAGCCTGAAATCTCCAGAGGAGGGGCTGCTCTGGGAACCGTGGGCGGGTGGTGGCAGACACAGGACCGGGATGCCACCTCGTGGCGTGTTCCACAATATTTATATCAACAGGCCAAGGCTCCTTGCCTTGTGGAGGATACTACGGAGTTACACATGTTTATGTCCACAACAAAACAAACAGGCGATAAGCGGCCAAGAGAACGTCCTGGGAGCGGGATAAATCTAACGACTGCATGACTCTATGTCCTTCAGACAGAAGTGAAATATGAGGGAAAGTAGAATTTATGCCTATTAAAAAAAGTGGGAAATTTAATTTTCCAAAGAATTGCTAGCTGTAAAAGTCATGCAAAATTTTATGTTCACTCACGCCAAGATACTTCATATAAGATTGGAATAAACTTATAAAGTGGAACTAATGTAGGGCTATAACTTAAAGGAGGTAGCAAGAAAGAAAAGTTGACTCAGATGCAGGTTTAAGTTGGCCTACAGTTAAGGTATTGCCTTCCATATCATTCTTATTTCTTCTGCAGTTCATTCCCATAAACCTTTGCTGTGACATGGAAAGCACTTGGTCACACTTTTGCAGGAAGAACAGAAATGGAAGTGAAAATACTTTGAGTGAGCCCGTACCTCAAAATCTACCACAGGGAGAAGCAAATTCAGCTATACTTTGAAAATGTGTTATTAATAATCTTGTATTTGTTTGAAATACCACTGCTCTAGCCAGATCACTTTTGTGATGTGCTTTTGATTGCACTGCCAGTCCTCTGTAAAGCAGCCCACCTTTTCTGGCGTTTCAGCATGCCAGCATCATGAGTCACCTTTTATGTTAATCAAAAATATCAACAGAAGCTCTAGGAAGGATGGTTCTTCTACTGGTTAAAAACAAGTACCGAGTTCCTTCCCTCCATCACATCCTTCCCTCCATCACTAAAGTCCGGGAACAAGGAATCAGAAACTGCTATAACACTCTTCAACACATGCTCAAAGTGAACATTAATCTGGGCTCTTTTCATCCCAGACCAGGACACCTTCGATCACAGTGGGACCTGGAGTGTAAGGACACCAGACAAGAGGACTGGTGCCTGCTCCTTGCTGGGTGGATATTTTCTGTCTGTACAAGGGCAAGTTTCGAGTCTGGCATTGGATGGAAAAGGCATTTGGAAGGCCAATTAGATAGCTTCTTCAGAGATTATGCAGCATTCCTAACAAAATATTGGAAACTACTCTTTCTTTGTGTGCAAGAGCTATTCTGGGGGGTTTTAAAATCTTGTATGTTTCTAAAATCTTATATGTGATTATTTTTTCTCAGATGACTCTAAAGCTGGAGTTAGAGTGCTGAGAGTGTGCAAATATCCTACTGTAAAATGAGTTAAAGCAAAAGGAAATGCTTTTTTTTTGTTCCTGTTCTGTAAAACCATATATATTTGCCTTTTCTGGGAAGGTAGTGAACACCTGAAGTTCATTTTAGCTGCTTCTAAAATTGCCCATCATTTTCTGACTTAGGAAGCAGCAATTTCTTCCACCAACTTGGTAAGACATTTCACTGAGATCAAAGAGGGAGAGAAGAATCTTGGAGCCCTACACAGTTGTAATTAACAGGTAAACTATTAATTATAGGGGAAAGTGCAGGATGAAATCATATAATTGTGACTTTCAGGATCTTAGGAGATCGACTGAGCCATTCCCCTTGCCCAGTCTGAGGGAGCTGATAACTTGCCCAGCCCACTCTTAAGAACCTCCAGCCACTGGAATGCAGTAATTCCTTGGGTGGCAACCTGCAGACCTGGTGTTTAACTATAATTTGGTGGTATCTTTTCTTTATACCTAAAGGGTGACAACAGCCCTTTTGACTGCTTGCTTTCTGCCTTAGAGCAAAAGTGATCCCTTCCCCTTACACCTCCTTGAAGCTTCTTTGTCATAAAAAATGTAGTGGAGGACCTTTCCCATGAGACACTCCTATCTGCAGTGGAGAGCAGCCTAGGCTCTGGCACGCCCTAGGAAAGGCATCCAATGCCATTATTTCCAGTGGTGCTTGGGGGTCCGAGGAGAGCCTGGCTCTATCCTCTTGGGCACCTCCCTTCAGGTATTGTAGACATTGATGAGGTCCCCTCTCAGCTGTTTTGTTCAAGGCTGAACAGGATCAGTTTCCTCATCCTTTCCTCATCAGAGAGATGCTCCAGCCCCTACTGGGTCTGTGCTGCCACAGTTGGAAGATTCGTGATAGCACTAAATGACCGTTCACCTATGGGGAGGAAGGTGTGGGAACACCCTAAGCTGTTAGAGCAGACAGAAAAAAAAAAAAAAAAAAAAAAAGAAAAAAAAAAAAAAGGAATACGTTATTTCTAACTGCATATGTCCCTCTAGGCAGGCCTCTGCTGACTTACAGAATCCCCGTGGGTGGGCATAGGATGTCTATAGCCAGTGTTGTGACGGGAAGATTTCCAGGCAGGTGTTACACCCGGACAGGCTTCCCCTGCCCACCAGCACAGGGCACTGAGACTTTTTGCACTGCCTTCGTGCATGATTCCTCCAAGCTGTTTTACAACTCCCGCGCCTCGGGGTCGCACAGCAGCCGGCCGATGGTCCCGGAATTGTAAGAGCAGAAGGAGAGGACCGGAGAGAACACTAAAATGAAATAGAGACAATACGAAAATAAAATGGAAATGCGGGGAAAGGGTAAGAAAAAACGAACTTTCCCTGACCGGGAATCGAACCCGGGCCGCGGCGGTGAGAGCGCCGAATCCTAACCACTAGACCACCAGGGATCCTTGAAAACATTTTTCCACTTCTTTGTAAAGAACCAACGGCAAGCAATCTCCCTCCCTCGACTGTGTTCTGCGGCTGCTTTCTCCTTGTGCTCCCACGTTCCAGGCAGTACCAAGTCCTGGAAGCAGCTACGTGTGGAGAGGGACGTTCTATTCCACCCCACGGAAGAGAATAGCGGCGGCGGGGTGGGGAGGAGAGAGGGCCGCTCAGGCGAGGCTGGTGAAGGGCCCTCACCGTGGGCGGGAGGCGGGATGGTGGTGGGGGCCCGGGCGGGACGGAGGCTCGGGCGGGAAGGAGCGGCCAGCCCGGCGGTGCCGCAGCGGGAGCGGCGGTGGCTCCCACAGCACCACAGGCAAGAGCAGCGCGGTCGCGGCAGGGGCGGGGGGCTCGCAGGAGGGCGGCGGGCGGCGCCGGGTCTCCCTCGCTTCTTGCGCCAGAGCTCTTCCTGCCGCCCCCACAGGCGCGGGCTTCGCGCCGTTGTTTTCCCTCATTTCGTGTTGCCTTTACAAACCGGTCGTGACGCCATCGTCCCTGTACCGGGTGTCGCTGTCACGGCTGCAGGCGGGGCCTCGTCAGCCCGGCGCTCTGCACCGCACATCCCGGCCGGCGGCTGCCGGGAGGGGAGAACGGAGCGCGGCGCTTCTCTCCGCTCCGGCTTGGGCGCTCCCCGGGCAGGCTGTGGGAACACTTCAGCTCGCCCGGGTTCCGGTGCTAGGCCTGCAGGGGAGAGCGGGTCCAAAGGCCTCTCTGCGGTGGGAGCTAGTGGCTCCACAGAGGGGTTCGAAGTCGGTGTTTGCTTGCCTTGCATTGCCGCGGCCTCCACGCACGACAGATGTTAAGTTGTGACCTTGGTTTTTTTTCGTAAGGTTTGTGTGAGCAGAATGAAAACGGCCGGTGCTGCGGATGACCTCTGTGTAAAAGCTCTTTTATCTGGCATATTGTTTTCATGAGCACAGAAGATCTGGGAGCTGTACTAGCAAAAATCATATTCCCTATTTAGGCAGTATCCAACAATGCAGGAGGATTGTCTCTGCACAAGCAAATTTCTCTGGTTCTCAAGCCCTTTGCCTCTAAAATGCAAAAACCTTTCCGTGTTAAGATAGATAAGCTTCAGACTGTGTGCTTGTGGGCTGTGCAAATATGCGTTAGCTGATCTTTAAAGCTTTAGAGTCTGAAAACAAACTTGAGATAATTTTCTTCTGGGAGGAATGAAGGAGGTTGAGAGTGTTTGGTTTCCATCTCATCCACATCCCTGTTCAGCCAATGGTTCATTTCATCACAAAACATTTACTGTAGCAGTCTTGAACAAAATGTGTGTCTTGATTGTGATGGAGCTTTCTTGGTCTAAATTCAGCAACTTTACTGTGCAGTGAGGGAGATAACAAAATATGAGGTTAAAACCTGACCCTCTTAGATATGATCTAATGTCTTATATATGCAGGAACAGCTTTGCACATGTGTAGGATCGACAGCATCCCCTTTGGTAAGACCAAGGCATTTCAGGCCTTGAGGAGCCAAAGCTATGGGGGGGGAAGGCTGAGGTAGCACTGTGGCCTGAGGCCACTGCAAAGAGGTGGGTGTGCTTAGGTGACAGAGGTCAGCTGGTCCCAGCAGGTAATCTGTGCCCATTGCTGAGGAGAAAGGTGAAGTGGGACTACAGAGTTTCCTACAGAATGGAACCTGCAAGGAATACCAGCCAGATATGGAGGTGGTCATACTGCAGAAACTGAGCTTGCCTTAAGAGTTCGTGTACTCCACTAGGTCCACAGTGTTGTGTTTAAAAGCATAGGCTTCTCCACTCTGGGTGCTTCTCAGGAGGGTTTTGGAGGGCTACTGACTTCTGTGGCTGTGATGTTAGCAGCACTGGAGACAGCTCGGTTAGAACTAGGCTAGGCCCACAGTAGCTGCATTGGCAGGATTGAAGATGTATGTTACAGAATGGTCATTGCCACCCTTAAGAGTGTCTCTGTTATGTGACACCACATAGGATGGCAAGGGTGAGCGCCTTTTTTCTTAAGCTGCCGCAGCGATGGAGACAAAATATTCCCCCTGACAATTTCAGAAAAGTAGCTGAGCCTATGAAAAATGTGGTCTTATGCTGATGGCAGGGTGTGCAAATGTGTTTTGTCCATGCCCTAGGAAGCTGTTAGATGTAGGAACAAATCAATCCTACTCTGTTGTGCTTGACAGTTAGGAAACCACTTTCCAAATTAGTAATATATCTTACTAAATTTCTCTTGAGCAGTGAAAGGGTTGTTGATTACAGCCACAGGAGCAATGAAAACTAAGGTATGTACAAGAGAAATTTACTGAAATAGGAAACATTTTCTTGATGTTAACCTCAGAGGTGATGGCTGACCACTAGACCACCCGGAAAATAGCTTTGAGAGTCATATGCTGCCTAGTTATTTTTAGAAATGGCTTTCTTTGCTGTACAAGTCATGTGTACTGACAAAAGATTGTGCCTCTCCTCCGGCTTCCTGTATCCAATAGAGAAGTGCATCAGTGAAACTGTCAGCGATTCAGCCTCCTGCCAGCACAGAAGCATCCCTGAGATAGTAGCTGGAGAAGAATGATCTTCCCAAAAGCACCAGGAAAGGAATGTCAGAGGCCAATGTTTTTTTTCACTTAACGCTGGTGTGCCTGTGAAACCAAGTGAGTAGCATTCAGGGTTAGAGGTACTGTACCATGGCTGTCACAGTTTGGTAGGTAAGGCTGAATTTTGGAACCTGAAAGATCTGAGTGATTCCTTTAAATGCAAGCTGTACAGCAGCATGCAATTAACTTGTCTGTTCCACATGAATACATTACGTATTATTATTACTTTAATTTGACATGCTGATTGATATGTGACAGTAGGCTTATGATGTAAAAATTAGTAAGAATAACATAAAAATAATGTGCTAAGATATGGAAAGTATATAATTTGAGTATGTGTCTACTATATAATGGTAAGTACAAATTTCTTTAGTACCTGGGGTACATGCTTCAGCTCCAGTGAAAACCCTTGATCTGCACAGAAGCTGCATTTATCAGTCCTCTCTTTCCTCAACTGTGTGTTTTATGTGGAAAGTCTTGGTATCAGATTTTCTTCTATGTTCGCCTGACTTGTAATTGTACATCATCCCAGTTTGAAGGAAGTGGAAAGGAGAGGGAAGGAAGAGATGATGCACAGTCTTTTGCTATTTTATGTTTAATTTTGCATGTGTGGTCAGATTGGGGACCTACCTGTTGGATTATAACTATTTTCTGGGCGAAAAATACTATTGCAGTTTGTACTTATTATATAAATATCTGTTTTAACCACAGTCACTGTTTCGATGGAAATAATGTGAGGAAAACCTGAAGAGGCGTTGTCCCAACACGGCAGCTGCGGTGGTACTCCCAGCTCCGGGAGCACGTTCCAGGCCGTGCGGTGACTGTCTCCCTTGTGCCTGCATTGTGGCACTCGCGGCGCCAGGGGACGCGATGCGGGAACGGGCAGCGCCGCGGCTCGGGGCAGTCCCTGTCCTGGGGGATGTTTTAATGATCCTAAAGAACGAGAGGGGGAGCAACCAGCAGTATTTTATAAACACTTTCACACGTTCTTGTATTCTTTTTCTTCAGCTTCCGTTCTTCCCCGGCACTGCATTTGCCTTAGAAAAGCTTGGGTGAGCTGCTTTTCCCTTTTAGCCCATGTTAAAAAGCATGTGATGCTGGGGTTTGGGATAAAGCGCGGTGGTCAGATCCTTCATCCAGTGCCCACTGAGCTACCTTAGCTGAAACGAATAGGACTTTTTTGTCATCTCCTCTTGCATCTCAGCAAATTCCATTTCTTTTTATAGTCTTTCTTCAGTTGAGCATTTTGGAAGCTACTTCTGGTTTGCTCTTCTAGACAGAGAAATAGGTGCACATAATCAGTTATTAGGGGAGAACTTCTTATAAAAGTTTGAAGCTATAGTCTCTTCCTCATTTTTGTAAAACTTGTGGAAAATTTCAATACCTCAGTCACATTGAGTTATATCTAGACAATCAATTCAAAGTTAAAGGGTGAGTTGGGGACACTCTGAAAATTCATCATTACATAAACTGAAGAAACCAGGCTAAGAATAGCCCTCAGTGCAGTAGGATCAAGCAGAGCCTCAATTATGTATGCATAAAAGTCTGTCTGTATGAAACCTATTTTGTGACTACTTCATGGTGAATAATGGTAGGAGTAATAAGCAAAAACAGAAGAGCTGGTAATGGAGAAAAAAAAGGAAAGATTGGTGTCACCTTTATTTTTATATCTTTTCAAAACTGGACTGTTACAGTAGTCAAGGTGTCAGTGTAATTCTTTATGGCAGGTTGTCTTAAATAAATGAGCTATAAGCTAACAATTACAAATGTAAAAAAATAACCGAAACTACATGAACTACACAAGCAGTACAGTTTTTTTTCTGCTATTAGTGTAAGCTGATCTGAATGCAGGCCATAAACATACTGTACCTCTAGCAATTTTTTCTCTTCAATGTAACTCTGTTAATGTACACTGAAGCAGAAGATCAAAATACATTCAAATGTAGTATTTCAGTATCCCAAATGTGTTGAGTCTTTCATGTGTGGTTATACACGTGAGTTGATGTGAGAAATCTTTTTGTAGGGTAAAAATTCACAATTTGGAAGTGATGAAAATAGCAAATTTATATTTTTTTCTCCATGAAAATAATGCAAACAGTGATAAAACAAATTTGCCCAATCCTGAAATCAATGAGCAACATGAATTTAAGATTTTCTTAGGTAAAGATATTCTGAGCTTTGATACCACAAAGACAGTGAATCAAATCAAATTCATCCACAGTGCCATAACCAGAACTAGTACGATGCTTCTGTCCCAGTCCTGGATTGCTTATCCTGCTGCTCTGACAGGAATGTGAGTGATTTCTCCCCCATTCCAGCAGTCTAGAATATGTATTTCATATGCTTGGGGCAACATAAGTGCTATAGAAATGCATATTTTTTTTTCTATATAAACTTTATGCATTGCCTATATAGAGCTTTCATAGAGCACTGTACAATAGAGGTGACTGTGCTGTGGATGGTACATTGGGATAGGAATAGCTTTTCTGGAGCTAAAATAAAGTGTTAGTTACTGTCATTGTTGTGCAAGCGCAGCTAAGAGATAAACAGGGTTTCTACCACTTTGATGGATAGGGCTTTGTAGCTTCTGCAATTTGGCAAAGGAGGTTGAGTAAACAGTACTACTATTTTTCCTCTTTTTTTCCCAGTTCTGTTATCTAAGCACTGCTGGAAGAGTAACTGAGAGCAGGGCCGGTTTCTTCTGTATGGTGGTAGAGAACCCTTGTGCCAGTGAAGTCTTTGAGATTTTAACCGAAGTAACTTTGGGTTTGTCCATCTTCAGCTGGGTAATAATAAGATGTAGTAACTGCAGTGTGTTATCAGAACATATCCTTTAAGCAGAAGTCTACGTTTTAAAGAAAATCTATCTCTTGTAAAATAAAAAAAAAAATATCAGATGGAAACTTCAATTTTAGCTGACAGTGCAGCAGCAAATTTAGTGGAGGAGTTGCGACAGTTGTTGTTCCAGTAGTGGCACTGAGTGGTAGCAAGCATATCCTACAAGTAGGATAATGGCAATGGTGGGAGATAGCTGTGTCTGTATTGGAGATGCATTTGGTCCTGAAAACGACACGTTTTTGAAATTAATCTTCTAAGCAGCTGTTAAATTAAAAAAATAAACCTCTGACAAATCTCTTACTTAAAATTAAAATTCGATGGATTAGTAACATTATAACTAGTAAAAATATTATTCCTGAGTCCCTTGTGTACTATTTGTTATTTCAACACACTCTATTAGCATATCTCTATATATGTGTACACTTTGTGTCACCTTTTC
Source organism: Rhabdornis inornatus (assembly GCA_013397075.1). Taxonomy (NCBI): domain Eukaryota; kingdom Metazoa; phylum Chordata; class Aves; order Passeriformes; family Rhabdornithidae; genus Rhabdornis; species Rhabdornis inornatus. The sequence continues at coordinate 416,783 of VWZS01000850.1, forward strand.
ATTTATGCAGGTATCTGCCTATCTTCAGGCTTGAGTTTTTGTCTTGCAGAGTTTGGAATTTAATGGTGCTACAATGCCTTTGTTACAATGCCGGAAGGACTGAAATCAGTCTTTCAGTGCTGATTACTACCTAAGGAACAGAAAAGTAAGCTAGATCTTGCTTAGGCTAGTCACAAACGTCTAGGTTACCTGCAGTTATCTCGAGTAAGGGAGTGGAGTTTCTGGTAAATATAGCGGGTGTTGTTCTCTGGGGATTGGGTTAAGAAGCCTGCTGGTGGACAGTGTAGAAACAGCAGATGAGGTTTATATGCATTTCAATTTCCCACGGATCTAAAGGCTTTGGTTAACCTCAATTTCCAAAACTGATTGTTTTGTTTTTAGCACCGCCCTTGAGAAAAGTCCCCTCCAGAGGAGGACCCCGGCGCTTGAGCTTTATGACTCGTAGGACTTCTGGCTCCGCAGACCGACCCCTTTGCCCAGGACAGGGCTTGAAGCCCGTGAAGCAGCCCAGGAGCGCGGCCCCCGATGCCGGGACCCCCGCGATCCGGCGGGGCCAGGGCGGCCGGGCGGGGCCGAGGGGAGGCGGGGCGNCTGTGGTGGCCGAGAAGCTCTTTGCCCGCTCTCTGGAGCGTGGAGCCAGCCCCGCAGCGCATCCCGGGGGGCGCGGTGTGTCCGAGAGGGCGCGGCCGGGGGCTCGGGCGCTGCCGGGACCTGCCCGCCCGCCCCAGGGGCTGCTCCGGGGCACCCGCGGTGTGCCTTTGCTGCTGCTGCCGCTACCCAGCCGCTGCTGCCAAGATGGATTTCGCAGCTTTCAATCTCATTTATTTCCTCCCTGTCAGGGTCTCGGATGAATTACTGGAATGTTCCAGGCTCTCTATATATTAATTTATATAGCCTGAGGTTGTCGTGACTGCGAAGTGCTGCCAGGTTCCGAAGATGTGTCAATAATTGATTTTTCTCTCTTTAATCAGTGCAATGGACTTTCCTCTCTGTCCCTCGTCATGCGCTGCTTCAGAGTCTGTTTAGGGGTGGAGTGGCATACTTGTGTTTTGGATGATGTGTGTGCAGTATCGTGGTGCTAAAGGATGCAGTAACTGTTCATCGCCTAGGTGATGAAATGAGATGATGAGCACTTCGACTCAGTAGCAGGCTTTTAGCATGTGTTTGCTTTACATGCTACAATTATTGTTCTCCCATTAGGTAGTCATGCATTTCTTGTATTAATGCACAGTCGTGGACTTTTAAGATGGGTAGGTGCCCATTAATCGATTATGGCTTCCTTCAAGTGCTATGACCCAGTCTAAGGGCCTGTGTTTGTGTAATACTTAAAATGTGTGTTAATGAACTCTGCCAGCATATTGTATCAGCCAGTGTTTACACAGTATGGAAATAATAATTTCCTAATATTGTTCCATCTGATACTTATGTGTACACACACAGACTTTCAGAAAATGAATGGAGAAGGCAATAGAAAATGCCAAGAATGTATCTAAAGGTCTGTGTGAATATATACTTTCTGAATGAAAATTACTTTATCAGGACTATGAATCTTTAAATATAAGTAATGATAAAGAATATGTAAGTTGCAGTGCATTTTAGGCTGCCTTCTCTTTCATCCTTTTACCTGGAAAGTGTCCATAAATACACACAAAGTATTTTAAGGACTAAACTGTTGAGTAATGTTGATCCCTTGAAGAGTTGTATTGAAGTAGATGCTTGTAGCCAAAATGCTGTCTGATGGCTTTCTTTTTTTTTTTTTTTTTTTTAAGTATTGGAAAAAAATCTTGCGCTTGGAGGGAAATTCCCTAATTTTTTTTGTATTTTTTCCTTGTTGCATATTATGTTATGGAAAAGAAACACTTCTGGAATACCTGGTTTGTCCAAGTTGACATGAGGCAGTCTCTGGGTTTTTTCCTTGGCTTTGCCCAGTGGCCTGTCCTCACTGCAGCAGTAGCCATACTCCCATTTGGATGTGTCACATCTGCTGCTGAAATGATAAGTGATTCCCTTTGGAGATGAAGTGAGTTAGAATTGATTGGAACAGTCCTTGTCTTATTAGGAATATGGCTTTGTTGCTATGTGTATCCATGATTTTGAAAGAGGAAGTTGAGATTGATTGCAGGCTGGATCTCGTAGTTGTTTGACTGCCTTATGGCCCTGACTTCAAGGGACAGCTTGCAAATCTTTTTAAGTGTTGAGGAATAAGCACCTCTATTCAAACAGAAATGAATTCACTTGAGAGTGATTTGGATTGGAGGATAACACATCTTCAGAAAGGTAATTTAAAAAACTGTGGGAATCCTGGGGCTAGTTACTGCAGCCAGAGTGAGTCCCTGCAGTCACCCGTTTGGGTGGGTGTTTCAGAGGTGAGACCTTTATGTGAGCCTCTGCAGCGAGATCTGACACAAGAAATTGCTGTTCTAGGCAGCTGGAGCTGCTCACAAACAATAATTATGGAAATGAAGGACAAAGGGACTCAATTTCCCTTTGCTATCCAGTAGGCGTGAAAGGAAAGCTGGAACATAACCAATGCTGAGAAAAATGGTAAAGCTGTCTGTACAGCACCTGGCTCGTGCTCTCTGTGTCTCAGCGGGAGCTCAGTTCAGCAGCAGGCAGTCATGGTCCTCGGCTCATCTGGCAGAAGAAATTCTATGTCATCACCCAAAAGGCAGCTGACTGACAAACCTCTTCCTCATCACAATCAATAAGCCAAAAGAGTCAAAGGCTTTACGGGTGTAGCTCTTGTTTTAGTGAGGTATCCACCTGCTAGTGGAGTTATTGATGGTGTGGGTGGCTGCCAGCCCCAAAGTTGGTGGCTTCTCACTCCCTCTTGTGAGCCATCTTCACCCTCACAGGAGGAAAATGTCCGCGTCATGTTGCTACCATTTCTGCTGTGAGTTTGTCCTGGGGGTTAAGAACGCTTTCCCAAAAAGAGGAAATGTAATGCTACATTTGATGAGTGAAGTCAGCATTAAGAGTGCTCACTCAAGTGACCTCCTTTGACTAGGAAGGAAAGCAAAGTAGGAGAAACAAGTCTTCAGTTCTTTTTTCCTTCTCCTCCTTTTTTTTTTCCTTTTAAAAATCTGATTCCCTTGTCATTTTTCCCTAGCCAGAGTTATGAAACAGTGAGTTAATGGCAAAATTCACAGCAAGCTAGAGGAATTATATTTAATTATATATCCCCAAACAAAATGTTTCAGATTGATGTATTAAACACTTGAGAGGAGTATTTTTTTTTCTTCACCCTTTTCTTTGCAAACCCTTTTATTGTAGGTGAGAAGCTGTGTATCTTTGTTCCTGGTTAAAATGTCAGGTGGGCATGAGTGGTTGTGCTGGTGCTGGAAGTTGTATGTTGGTAACTGTTTGTTCAGTTTTGGGGTGGGCAGCCCTCTGCAGCCTTGCAGATCGTGGGTGTGTTATCTGCAGTCTCTCTCCAGCTTGCTTGCAAGGGCAGAGTGTAGGCAGGCTTTGGGGGGGGTCTAGTAGTGCTTCCCAGTGGGTTGCAGTGCAGAAGGTTGTATTAAGTGCCCACAACCAGGTGCCATGCTTTGCTCTTGCAATGCTTTGCTCTTGCAGCTGTGCTGCTCCCAGTCTCTGACCAAGCTTGGAGAAAGAGTACCAGCTCAGTACCATAGAGTGTCCTCCTGACCTCCCTGTACTTGTCATGGAACCATAGTTCATCCTTTAGGAAGACTTCTGGATTAGACTTGAATTTTTCAATGTGTAGAGTACTCATCATAATCTCAGTAAGCCTTTCTGATTGTTATTTATCCTAAGAGGTGAACTGTGCTTTCAGTTGCATGCCTCAAATTCCTGGTGCTGTGTGGTCCAATGCCCCTGTAAGAGCTTGGTGAAGCTGTTCCCTGCTCAGTTATTCTGTGCCCTGTAGTACTCCTGAGCTGTAATTAAACATGCTGTATGTAGATCCTACTGAGGTGCAATTTCTTCCCTGTTGCTGCTTTCCTTATGGCTTCTCTGTATGTTTTGCAGTGGTTTTTTTCAACATCCTTCTTGAAATGTGGGTTGTGTGAGTATCCATGTTTAAGTAATGGTAATATCAAACTGATTTACAGGAACAGAAAACATGCAAGCTTAGCAGGGAAATTGTACCTGTTTATACAGACAAGATATGTTTTTATCTTTTGGTTACAATGTCAAAATAATATGGTTTATGTTTCATTTTGTGTTCACTTTAGGATTTAAAAGCTTTTTGTTAGTATTATTTCTAGAAAGGAAATTTTCTTACTGTACTCTCACTCAATAGTGACTGATTTTGGGATCTTCTCATAGTGTTTCTGAAGGTATCTGAGGGCCATTTCCTCAAAATCTAAGACACTGCAGGCAAGGACTGGTTCCAGTGCACCAGGCAGAGGAAATCACAGCTTTGTTTTAGAGAAGTTCACAGTGAGAGCTATTGCTTCCTTGAACTCAGCCTTATATTAAGAAAAGGTAATGTATTCCTTGACTCATTTTTTTCAATTAAATTTAGCCTTTTCTAGCAGTGCTCTCTCTGTCTGCTGTTACTCTAGTCTATTTTTTTCTGCTTTCTGCCCCACATGCCATCTGTCTTATTTTCTAGTTTGTTTTCTTTTGAAGTATTCTAAGGTGATGCAGCAGATAGAAAAAAAATACAAATATTCACAAAGCATCACTGCCACCTTGATTCAGAGGGGAAGAGGTGTGGATGGCTTTCTGCCAGATCAGGTGATGCTGTGATTGCAAAAAATCCTTGGATCTGCCTAGATTGTTACTTTATAGGAGATGCTGTGTGGAACAACTCGATGTTGTCAGTGGCTTGGCACTGCTTCTCTGCTGTGTCAGTAGGCTTTTGCTGTAGTTAGCTGTCTCATGGTTAAGTAGTGCCCCAGTCTGGTGGCAAGGGCTTTATTTCACTCTCAACTTAAGAAGTACCATTTTTAGAATGCTTTTAAAGCAGATGTACTGATGCCAAAGACCTGGGTACTTGTGATAAAGCTGGGTTTAATCTGCATGCAGATTTTGGTAGCTGCAACAAACTCAGCAAAAGGCCAGAGAGTGTTTTGAGTTCTTCCTTCATACTTTCTCACAAAGGTTCAGATAATTCAGGGAAGCATTGAAGTGTATAATAATTTTACATTTTTCTTTAATGAAGATTTTTAAATGATATTTAGAATTTCTATTAAAAAGAAATTCTTCTCTTATATAAGCAGTGTTTGACCTTTTGTACTCCCTTTTTCCATCCTAGTTGCTGATCGAGCCTTTTGTAGTGAAGCTGTTAAAGACTCCTAAAGGTATGAGCTGTGGTAATCCATGACATAAAATCTGGTCTGTACCTTCTGCTCCAGCTCCAAAAACTTCTGAAATGCAGGCATTGTCTGGTAGCTATGTGGTGTAAGTGGTGCTATCTTGGTGACAATAGGTGAAGAGCCAAGGAGCTGAAACTTTTACTTTGTTATGGAACAATGTGCTGAAATGTGGGCAGGTATGTGGTGGCAGATTGATTTTGCCTGCTGTGAGCCAGTCGCTTGTGCAGATCTGGCCCAGATGATTAACAGGTGAGTTTTTTTTTAGTCCTCTTGCCACCCAAATATGTGTGATCAAGTCACAAGCAGCCTGGGTCATCGTCAGGCCAGTTAGGAAACAAATTGGAAACCCCAAAGGAATGAAAAAGGTGGCTTTCTGCCAGTGCCATGGGTTGTTCTCCAGTCCTCGTGGTTAGGTACCCACTGAAGAAAATTCATTTGATTTACAGGTAATTTGTTTTTTTGGTTTTGTTCTGTGATATTGGGTTTTTTTTTAGTGTATGGTGCTGAGCGGTGTTGGTAAGGTGTGCCTTCTAGTTAGGGGTGAATAGAGGGTAGCATCACATCAGTGTGCAGAGGCTAGGCAAGAACTTCCTGTGACATCTGTATTTGTGTTCTGCTACAGTCATACTTACAGGATGGAAAGGAAAATCTCCTTTGAGCTGGTGCTGATGTGGTTGCTCACCTCATACCACATCAAATCTCCATTTGTTTCCTTCTGTCAGGAATTCTAGATTCCTTAAAAAGGGTCTCTGCTGCTAACGGATCCCTCAGTGGACAAATTTTTAAGTGAGTTGTTTATTTTGAAAATTGGATTCTGTTTGTAGTGTCATTTCTGTTAGTACAAGTAACACATTGGTTGTCATGAAAAGAGGTTAAGGAGCTGAAGATTCGTTTTCTTTTCTCCTGCACTGTTGACACTGTGCACCTGACCCTCTTGCGTGAGAAGTAAGTTTCAGTGTTTTGTCAATTAGTTGTGTCCTTTTCTAAGCCCTGCTCTGATAGTTCCCAGTCCCAGGCTGAGCCTGGCAGATAATAGGCAGGTTTTAGGGGTAGGGGACTAGAGACTGATCTTGAAACCAAAATGGTACAGCAAAACCAATAAATAGTGAATCTTCTACAGGGAGGTTAGAAAGAGCAAGGAACATGAACCCTGGGAATGAACCAGACTTTACACACTGGCATGTGTTGAAGGATTCTCCTGGCCTCCATGGGTAGTGAGCTGTGGGATAACACTGCATCCAGGAGAGCAGTTCCTAGCTCTTCTGCTCGACTATGAGCATAATTCAAGTTAAGTTTATGAGAAGAGCAAGGCAGGTGCATTTGTTTCTTTGTTCTCCTGTAGGGAAGCAGATGTAGACTCAGACCTGGCAGAGCAGAGTGATGCTGCTCCTTGCAGAATTGGGACCTTGCTCCTATAGGAATGAGCCGTGATTGAAGTGTGCTGTGGGTAATGTGTGCAAATGGAAGTGGAAAGCCAGGGAGGTTTGCAAAAGGAAGGGTGGTGCAGCTGAAGGAGCTACTTGTAGCACCAAGCCTGATTTTTAAGGTGCTTCTGAGGAGACATGTATTTCTTCTGATTTGGTAACTGTCGTGTTCATTTTATTGTGGACCGGTGTAGAGTTTGGGATGTAAAGGATTCAAGTTACAAAATGCATTTCTGGGGAAAAACTGTCATCCCTTAGTAAATGGTAACAGTCTTTCAACAGCCTCTCCTCTGATTGTGGGGTTTTCTTGCTGGTTTTTTTTTTTGGGGGGGTTGTTTTTTTTCTCCTGTTTGTTTTGGTTTGGTTGTTTTTTGGTTTTTTTTTAGCTCTAGAACGTCCAAAAGATCTGTAAAGATTTGTAAAGAATCAGACTTCCATGGATGTCACTGGAATCAGGACTTCACATTCAGTACTGAGTACAGTTTTCAAATCTTAACTGCTTTGCTGTCAGCATTATATTGCGATTACAATAAAATGTTCTACAGTACTGTGTTCTATATCTGTTGTATAAGTTTTGATTTCTTCTTTGTGTCACGCACTGTTTTTTGTGAATTCTGTGATGAAAGACCTGTGAATGATTTTCTCACTGAAAGGCTCTAGGATGACAGAATCCAATGTTATAAATTGGAATTTACTTCATCTGGCCTTGAAAAACATATCTCATTTCCTGCTTCTTTTCACTTATTTTTTGCCCCTTCTTTTTACTTCCCTGAGTCCAGCATGCAGATATCTCAGAAAAGCAATTTTGACCTGTGGAAGCTAGACCTGTTCATGAGGTCAGCCCAGCCATGTGCTTGGGATTGGATGTATGAGTTTTAATCCTAGGTCCTGTCATAATTATTGGCAAGAACATGAGTAGGTTTATGGTTAAACTCGATGACCTTAAAGGTCTTTTTCAACCTAAATGATCCTTGATTCTGCAAATCTAGCTCTGAGGTAATACCCTTTTCACAGGTAATGTGTCAGTCCTTTATAACTACAAATCACTAATGCACCATGATGGGGTAGGTGCAAACTGCTTTTTGTATTTTTTTTTTTAAGTGTAGGTCTCTACCCAGTTTTAACAGATTTTCAAAGACAAATTTTAAGTTTTAATACCAAAGATGGAAGGACTACAGCCACTAAAAAATAGGTGCTTTAACATGGAAAAAAGCAAGGCCAAATCCAAAACTTGTTAATGCATTAACTGCTTTGGCTGACTTCAACTTGAGAACAGGCAAGTAATTACATTGGTGTAGCTGTAAACAAGAGAATACAAAGTTCTTTTTTGAGACGTTAGCAGCTATGTCAGGTATAACCTGCGGTGAATAGAAATTTATAAGCTTTCATCTTTGGGCCCCAGTTGTGCACATGTGTGCTTAGGTGTCACAAACATAATCTGTGTGAGTAGTCCCTCTGAATGCACTTGGTACAGGAGTAGACAGATCAGTCTCTGTTGTGGCACCTTGTTGATGTGGCTGAGATGGATGGCTTTCGTGAAAATGCAACCCTGGAGGAATTGAAACTGCCATTTTTCTGACTTTGTGGTGTTTGGTTTTCTCCCCCCCAGCAAAAGGAGATATCTAGCTTCGGAATTGTGAGTTACTTTGTTGGTACTATCAGTGTAAGATGTTTGAATTTTAGTTTCAGACTTTCAAAAAAGTCTGTTTTATTCAACAAGAGAACCTCAGTTCTGTCATAATGTTTAAAACACTTGAGTAATCTGAAATTAAAATATATGCTGCTACTGCTTTGCCAGAAAATTTCCACACATCTGTTTTTTATGCAAGAGTACTCAAGCTTAATTCAGGTGTATTTTTAACTTTTTTGTTGTTTATTTAAGCCCTGAACCGTCTCACTGATAGAACACATGGAGAGTTGAGCAAGTAAAAGCCCAATTAGATATGCTGAAGGAAAGATGGCATATAACAGTTTTGTATGAATCATAACATTGTTCTACCTTCTCTGTGTACATAGACATAGGTAACTTTACTTACCTGAATAATTTTGAGGAGTTGGCTATGCACAGATGATTAGAACACAGAAAAATAGAAAGAACTTTTCTGTTCCTGCTTCTGAAGAAGCAAGTAGCTCTTCAAAGAGTCACTGTCTAATTAGTAGGTAAGTGTGACTATACTCTGGTGTATAGCAAGGGGAATTCCATTTGAGAGGGGAGTTTTTGCACTGCATGTAGCACAAGGTGACTCGGTGCAAGGTCAGCAACTTGTGTAGTGTTTACAGGAATCTGGAGGTGGAGGAAGGAAAAAAGGTAAGATGTTTTCAGGATATTTCAGAAGGGCAAGACAACTAAATAATCTGTTACACAATGTCTAAAGGGATTTTGTAAGGAAGAAAAATAATTAGAAACATTGCTGTTTTTTTAAAAACAGTCTATGCAGCGTGGAGAGAGTTCAATTTATTGTTATCATTGCAATTTTGATACACCTTACACTGACAGCATTGGAGCACCTGTGAGGCTGCATAGATGTAATACAAGGTCACACTCAACAGACTGCAATAAGTTTTGCAGATTAAGCAAATAGTAAATAGTGAAGGTTTCCAGTGTTAATTTTGTACATTACAAGTGTACAGGATTTTGTGTTACACTTGAACTGTTGAATGTTACTTAATATACAGTGTAAGCATGTGACACAGTTCAGGTTGCTATGGAAACCTGGCATTTTGGTTCTGTTAACTGTGTTTCAGATAGGAAAACATTTGCATCACATTACTGCTAGACTCCTTTCTGCCCCCACTCCTCAGTTTCTTTGCTTCTCAGTTGGGAGGTAGATGATAGAGAAGAAGCAAGGACCTGGAATTTGCATGAATCAGGGTCAATTGTAAAAAGAGGTGTTGAGCTGAAACTTAAAAATTGTAATTTTACCTTCAAGTAACTCTTGTGTCTAATTGCTTTTTTTAAGTAATGAATTCTCTTTTACAATATAGTGTCTCTGGGTTGATTTGAAGTTCTTTTTCGAAATGCCTGAAAATGATGGGGTGCTTTTAAAGAGAAGTTTCCAGTAATTTTCACAGCATGATTATGTATATTGCTGGAAATGTGCTTGACATAAAAAAACTGACCATTTCTGGTGCTTTCTGATAGACTGACAGATTTGTTCATCAGGGGTTTCTTGTTGCCTGGTCTTGTCCTTAAAAGCATTAAGAACATGTTAATCAAGTCTCGTTGACTACAATGGGAATATTTAATATAAACCTTTGGAACTTAAACTAATTAATAATTGTAAACAGAGAGTGATTTATGGTACCTGTGATTGACAAAATAGATACTTGTGCCAAGCATCAACCCACATCTTTGTGATTTTAAGAGTCTTCCAACACTGGTCTCTTTCTGCTCTACCTCAGCTTTCTTTACATTTCATATAAATGCCTTTCTTGTGTTGGTGAGAAAAGAGCTGAGAAGAGAGCAAGTTTGCTGTGAAGCTGAGGTCATGTGTTTGTCTTTTGTAGTCTGTTTGTCATCCCATGAATACTGGCACTCATCTTTCCACGTGTGTGCTTGCTAATGCCCACAGAACAAAGCTGCTGCTCAGGGAGTCACACTGATGGTTTTCTGCCCAAGCTCTCTGCCGTAGGTCTGTCTGATGTGAGGGTATGCTTGTAATTCAGCTGTGTGCAGCAAAGCCTGCTGGAAGGGAGCGTGAGCTGGCATGGTGGGATATAAACTGAAATGCAGATACAGAGCCACTTCTGCTGAGTCTGCTGCGAGTCATTGGTGTGGTAATTTTGGGTGGAGGAGTGTTATCAAGCAGCTGAAGTGGGCAAAAGGGAGAAAGGCAAAGGGCAGTAATACATGAAACTGACAGCTGCTTGCTCTATGGGCAGATTCTAACAGCCTGAGACAAGGGAAAGCCCAAATTCTTTGGCTTGGCACTTTGGTCATGGTCCCCTTAATCACCAAAGGATATTTGCAATTCAACTGTCTGCTGTAATGCTGCTGTTTTGCCACATTTGTTGTGGCCTGTGTGAGCTGATTCATCGAAGCAGCTCAGGAGTGTGGCCAGGCCTGAAATATGTGACACTGTGGATCCAGTGGCCTTTAGCAGTATTCTGAGTATGGGAAGAGGGGAATCTAAGGAGGACCTCTTGATCATGGCCCTTACAAACCTGGTAGAGAGCCTGTAATACACTGGGTGTGGGTGTGATGTGGTTGCTTGTATGTGTCTTTCTTGACCTCATCAAAACAGATGTGCAAGGCTTTCTTTGAAATACTAAACAGATCATGAAACTAGTTGTTATGAGCAAGGAACGTGATAGCATTGACTGACAAAACAGCAAGGTAATGCTAAGAGGATTGCCTAAATGCTAGTTGATGTGTTGAATGTTCGTCAGTTCTTTGTATTTTAGAAAACTGCAAGTACTTGGTGTTACGTGTATATGCCTGCATACTCTGGGCAGAGGTAAGGGAACAGTGATATACATCTTATTGTACAGTGCTATGTCTGCTCATTTTTTGAACGCTTCCAGGAGTAGTGACTCCCTCTCTTCCTTGGGAAGTATACAATCCAATCCTTAACCACTATTCTAGCAAAGAAATATTTCCAAATATCTACCATGAACCTCCCCTGGCACAGTTTAAGTCCTTTCCTTATGTCCTATTATTAATTGCCTGGGAGAAGAGGCTGACTGCCACCTCCTCACCTCTTTCTTTCCAGTAGTTATAGAGGGCAACACTTTGTACACTTGTACAATGTGAGTGTGAAAAGCTGCAGGGTCAGAGGGCTTGGACTTCATGCTTATTTTATTTGGGGCAGGTTGAAACAGTAAGATGAAGGTATTAATTATTTTAGAACATCTGCAGCAATGTTCTTGTTGACCTAAAAATGAAAATCTTCCCAGGTGGCCTGATTTCCAACAGCACTGCACTTTTACATTTGGAATAGCATAGCACTCTGCCTGTTAATAGTTTATGCTGTGTTTTGTAACCAGTTTCTGTCTAGCAATTGAAGCTGAGTTAAGCAGTAAAATGCATTGTTCTGTATGGAAAATGCATCTGGTGATGCTCAGCTACCAATGAGGGAAGATTAAATCTTGATGTTTTTGTCTCGTGATAACCTGACTGGTGATGTGGAATTTCTGGTAGCACATTTGTTTTGTCTTACTCTGTGTGAAACATGACAGCCTGAGTTAGTGGGTTAAAGCCTCTTCCCAAGTAAGGCAGGAATAATATATCTGGAGAGATCTTTGAAGTTGAATCAAGTTTTGTTATTGTTATGTTTCTGACTCAGAAATGTTTCTGCTACATTGGTTGTCATTTATTTTATTTGAACTTTGTTCATGTGGACAGACTGTTGGAAATCAGGTAGAGGCACTGAAGGTGATCTAAGCTTGGCCTGTTCTTACTTCGTTAGTAGGGAATGAAAATGCATGAACTTCTAGTTTACTACACCACTGTAGGGAGGATAATAACCTCCTAAACATTATACCCTGTTCCTCAAGAGCAAGGGTGTTCGTTTTCTTTGTCTGTCTTACTTTTGCTGTCCTTGAGGGCCTGCAGCATGCAAATAGCCACATTGAATCTCCTTGTTTCTCTCTGTTTGGAGACACAGAAATTGTGACTGTTCTGTGTTTAATATGAAGAAGAAGTCTAGAAATTGCTTCTGCTTACACATTTATTTTTCTGTCTCTTAATTTTTGTATTTTTATTTTTTGTGGACTTAAAGAGTGTACCTTTGTCACAAGAAGTGTGGCTGGCATAGTACTTCAAAGATGAAAGGCACGTAGAAGAGTTATTCACCTGAGCAAATGTAGAGTAGCTCTTCTGGGTTAGTTTAGCATCCTCTAGTTATGTGTAATGGACTAGAACTTCTTTATAGAGCTTATTAATGTTTTAGAATTAATGGTACACTATACATTGTAACTATAATTATATAATTGTTTTAAAATAATTCCATATTTCAGATGGCTTTAGAATAAACTTTTTTTTGTCCATTCTATTGAATGTCTTAAGTCTGTGCTGTGTTTTACTTCCTTGTGCTAGGTACTTTTCTGAAAGCTTCCAATCTCACTTTTTCTTAGGTCATCCTGCCTAAAGAAAAGACTAAAAAAAGTTGTAGCTCACTCTCCTCTTTGCTGGCTGTGCATTTCTGTTATGTTTCATCTTGAGATGCTGTACATTTATACAGAAACTTTGTCTTTTCTATTACACCAAGTAAAATGTACCAGCAGAGCCTAAAAGCAGTAGAACTCAGCCTGGTTAGTCCAGTCAGTGAGGCATTAAAGAAATGCTACAAAGTTTAGCATTTCTCATAGAGTGCAAGTGTGCATTTACTTTTCTGGTTTTAAAAATGGGAGGTGTATGGAAATGAATGCCAGAGTTATTATTAGTGTTTTGGCTTGTGAAGCTTAATAATAGGCATTTATATGACCAGTAGCAAATTAGAATGTCTCCTCTTCCATGTTAAACTGTTTCTGTCACCTTATGTTTAAAGATGGTATGTGGTTTTGTTTATTTGCATCTGCACAGTGCTCTGGTAACTGCTTTGGGCTCATCAGAGGCACAACTAGCAAGCCCCAAGGGTTCGATTTCAGATCTAATACACTGAAACTCCTTCCCTTCTCTCTGTGATTTGTTCTACAATTTCTTACTCTTTCAACTTGAGAGATATTTTTAATATTGCTCTTGAAGTGCTGCAAACATACCTTTTCTTTTTTTTTTTCTTTTTTTTTTTTTGTCTTAGTACTGGCTTATTGGTGTAACCCTTGTCATCTCTCATGCTGCATCTTTTAGGGGTCAGAATTGGCACATGTCCCTAGAAGACTTGTTATTTTTAAGAAGACACTCTGTTGCAGAGTTGCAGACCTAAGCCAGATCATTAGTAATGCTTCATGTCTGAATGTGACCGGTTTTGAATGCTGGTGTTACAGCAGGTGATAGGAAGCGTGCAGTGCTGTGAGCAGTGTGTGGTGTTTCTATTCTCAGGGGCAGAGGTACAATAGAGAAGCAGAAATAAGAAATTAGTGTTGTGTGGGACACTGTACCAGAGAGCTGATGAGAGCTACGTGGTATGTCTGGGCAGCATCCTGTTCCCTCAGCACAGTGGGGTCTCCCTTGCTATGGCTGTGTCTGCTTGGCTGTCTCACTGGGAGTCTTGTGCCTTCATCTGCTCTGCCTTCCTAACTGGAAAATTTGTGTGTAGACCTCTCACCTTCCCTGCTTGTTGTTCACAGTGTTATTGTTGCCGCTGTCTCTTGCATTATGAGACTCCTGCTAAGATATGGAATACACTTCCCTTGACTTGGTTTTCCTAAACTCAGTTAATTGCTTTTTTTACATACTTGCTTCTTGATGAAGGAGCTGAGTGAGCCTGGATCCTCAGAGGAGTTAGTTAGGCTTTTTATTTTCTTTTGTGGATCTGAGCTATGATTCTTATGTATATGCCTACAGAGCCAGATAAGATTGAGACTGTGCTATTGATTTCCAAAATTAGTCAGTTTAAATTTCACAGAAAATAATAAGTATCTCCTTGTCAAAGTAATCTCCTCCTGTGTTCTCATTGCTGCTGGTTATTGAGCTGGATTAAAGGTACTGGGAGGATACTTGCACACGTTGCTCTTCTGCTCTCATTTGAGCATGTGGAGGTAATTCTTACAGTTCAGCTCCCCATTTGCAAAGCAGAGAATTACATAATTTTCCTACCTCATGAGAGGTTGAGAGATAACTGACTCTACAGGATCATGAAAAATATGTCTAGAGACTTGCATGATCTTGAATATTTCTTTTTCTCTGTATGTTTTTCCAGGACTTGCAGTGGGCACAGATGGCCAGAGAAAAGCTCCACTGAATGTTCTGAAAATAATCAGATGCTTCATTGGCTTCTGCATTGCTGTGCTGTTGGATGTACTGTTGTTCATGTGCATGGTTTTGGAAAGTAATGCCCATAACTGAAGGATTGCTTGTTGATGCTTTAGAGCCAGCAGACAGGATTTCTGGGTGCTTACCCCTGAGCACAGCAAGCAGGACTTTTTCTTGTTTCATGAAAATGTGAACTACTTAAACTGCAAGTAGCAAGGTAGATTATTCTTCATGAATGAGAAGGGAAGGAAAAGGGAGAAAAAGGAATTTTGAAAAATTGGTACATTGATCAAAGTCTTTAAAGGGTCTTTATTTTTTAATCTTCCATTCTCTTTGTTTATCCTTGCACTTGGGGCATCTTCTGCTGCTACTTTGAATGTACCAGTGCAGGAGGCTGCTGTCCTGCAGTGCCAGGTTGCAGGGAGGACAGCAAGACCTGGAAGCAGGTTCTGGAGGTCTTGAGAGTGTAGAGACAGTTGAAGTGGTGTAGTTATCCATGTCAGGAGTTCAGTCTGTTACTGTGATTATAACTAAATTTTTTTTGGTGGCCTTGCTGAGCATTCCCATCCTAATTACAAATTTTCGGTAACATCCCCTAAACTCCCTGGCACCAACACTAGATAGACAAAGCAAGTATCCAGAAATGAGTAAATGTAAATTAAAATATCCAGAGCAGTAGGACTAAAATAAGAAAGAACACTGTATGTTTATGTATTTTGTAATTTTCTTTATATAATTATCAGGGGCTGACACTGGCTAAATTTGGAGAGTAGCAAATTTTTAGCATGAAATGCATTGTTTGGTTTGCCTTGAAAACACGTAATTAAAGAATTAGCATAGCTGTAGACATAAAGCTTTTCACAGTCTACTTCTGTTTTGGTGTGTAGAATAGGTCAAACTGAGCCTGGAATTTATATAAAATCAGCTTTGTCATCATTTGAGTTTGGACTGAACTCATGATATATGAGTAAGTCGTCTGTTTCCCAGCATATAAATATCCCCCAAATATGTACATTTTTAATAGTCTGCTGATTCAGTATTCATCTGTACCAGAAAGGAGCTACTAGGAAACTAAGATTCATTTTAATCATATAGCCTTAATAACATTTTAAGCAGGTGATAAGGAATACCTTGGGTTTTTTTCCTTGTAAAATATCAAAGGACAAATAGGGGAGAAGTGTGGAGTAGGTTTGCCTTTTTTGATGTAACTTTAAATTGTCAGTGGCATGCTATAAAGTAAATGTGGCTCTTGTGTTGTTACTGCTTAAACTAAAATTGAAAAGAACCTCTCAGAAATACTGCATACTAGTTTTCTGTAGCAATTACTGCAGGCTGTGCTATGTTCCTTCTAGCTGTCAGGTTTTCTATTTTTTTTTCCTTTAAGGCAACTAGTACAAAATTCCCAACAACACAAGTAAACTCGGAACTTAAGAAATCAGCATTCCTAGTCAGTTTGCTATTTCTAGTACTATCTTTTCAAAGTATAATTTTTAGACTTTAATATGCCTTTCTAGAACAACGCTGTTGTTTCTTCTAAGAAGGTAAACTAAGTAAGTTTTAGAGTGGGATCTAACATTAAATTATGTTATTATGAAAATATATTTTAATTGGTGACTGGATATTATATTACTTTATATTTTTATTAGTGAAAGAAAAAAAAAAACGGCCTGAATGCCTTTGCTGTGTCTGGTCTGTGGATAACGTTCCAATTTTCTGAGTGCCCATCTGTTATGAATATAATTATTTAATTTTTTAAAATTCTTGGTTTTTTTCCTTCTCACCATGTGAAAGGACTTGGAGTTGCATTTATTTGATGTGAGAAGAACAGGCTCCATACCCATGTTGGCATTACTGGCTTTGTTTAGCACTGATGAAAGCAAACAGTATCCCTTGGGGAGCTGAGCAGTGCCTCGCTAGTTTGGTGCTGGCACCTCCTCCAGCATCTGTGGTTAGGTCCAGGCTTAACCTCCTCTCTCCTTTTTTGTGCCCCTTTTTGCTGAAGCAGGGGGTGGCTGCTCTGGCACTGGGCCTGACAGGGCTGTGGGCAGGCAGGGGTTTCTCCTCCTGGCTCCCTGGGTAGTAGTGCTCTCTTGGAGTTGGGCAGATACTTCCCTGGCTGGGCATGCTAGATCATGGGACAGGAAGGGAATGAATGGAAAGAGCATACCACTGACTCTTGTATGGGATTAGGCAGTGAGGACAGGTCTCTCTTGCCTCTGTTCATCCCAACTGATCTTGTTTCAGGGAAGAAAGAAGATTCCCTCTTCTTATTTCCATGGGTCCTGCTCATCTTGTGATTGTGGCATTAATTAATACTATTACTTTTAATTAATACTATATTGATGCTTTGGGATTATATGATAGTTCTTGGTGTCATTGTGAGACTCAGCTCTGGCCTGTTGGTGCCCTCGTGCCACATCACAGTGTAGGGGGAAGGGGTGAAAAAGTGAAGGGGGAAAAGTGGTTCCTCTTTTTTGAGCTCTTTTTGTAATTCACTGTAGAGGTTGTAGTTGTACACTTTGAAAGACTTACTGTAGCTCTAAAGGCAGTGCTAATGAAGCCACCCGTTCTGATCCTCTGAAGTTCTAAGAATCTGCCCCCACAGAGAAGATAGAGATGCATCAGAGTTCTCAGGAAGTATGTGGTATCTTCATACAGGCTGAACATCTGAGCAGGCCAGTTGATTCTGATGCTGCTGTTATGCTTGTGTCATGTAGGTTTCTGTGTCCATCTGAAGACTGCATTATGTGTTAACTTGCAGAGGTACAATAGTATTCTCTTCATAAAACTAAAGATGTCAGATATTTGCCCTTTAAAGAGTACCTATTACTCTAAGACTACCTGATGTGTAAAAATGAGAGCAACTTGATTCTCTCTGATGCGCTGGATGTATTCAAAACTAATGAGTTAGAAAAAGTGTGTTTAGAAGCAATGGGCTTCATATGCTGTGGACTAATCATTCATCAATAAGGAAAGAAAATTGTGGCTAGTATTTCTAGCAGAGTCTAGCATGATTTGTTCTTGGGCTTTTCAAGTAGATTAGTCTGTCTTCGCTGGATCATCTCTTTTGTTGACATCTGTCAGTTTGTAGCTTGTGATCTTTTAATGTAGGGGAAAATAATGGAAACTGATTAGGTCCCAGAGGATTTTTTTCCTTTTGCTATGAATCATAATTTATGTGGCTTTCATTTCTTTGTTATACAGCCCATTAGACTAAAATGTTTAGTAGTAACTTCTGGTTTGAGTTTAATCTGAAATACTGGTAAAAAACTCTAAAGTTAACCTATTTTGTGCATGTGCACAGCCCATCAGGGTAGGTTAAATATATGTTCAGGAGAGGAAAATGATAAAACATCTTGGCAGGGATCTTGGACAGCAGTTTATGTGGCATGTTGTTAATTACAGTAATTATAAAGCGGTTCAGAAATTTTCAGTTCCTGTGTTCCAAGTGCCTTGGTATACCATTTTGCCAAGAGGTGGTGATTTTCATGTCAAAAAACAGTGTTACTGGTCTCCCCTTTTTTTTTTCTTTTTCTTTTTTTTTTTCCCCCCACTTCTCAGGTAACCTAGATAACCTTCCTGAGTTCTACCTATTTCAAGGTGATTACATTTCATCTGGAGAGCCAGAGGTCCATCTTGTTTCTCCCTGTATGTTTGTTTGAGCTTGTATATTCGTCACAGCATTCAAACCTTGTACAGAATGTAGATCACTCTTTTTTCCTTTACATTATTTTAAAACTTTCAGGTCTCTCACGATCTTATAGTATTTTTAGTAATTTAAGATTTAAATGCAAAGTGAGCATTGTGTGTCTTACTGGTTATTCTGTTTGTACTATATATTTCCAAAGCTTCTCTTGATCTCCCTGTCTAGGAAACGCATGAGACCTGGAAGATGTTTTGGTATAAACTTGAAGGTAGTTTAATCTTTACAGAGTTTTTAAACCTGATGCTGCTGTTTGGATTACCTGCTTTGCAAAATGTCTCTTCCTCTGCTGAGAAACTGGCCTGAGTGCATTTATTGGTTTGTCTCGTTGTATACTAAATGGATACTGCCCGGCAAACATTGGTTAAAGTTTTACTTCACTTTGTCACTGGGTCAGTTGTATTTCCACAACCTGTTGGGTTTTGTAGGTGTTGTTGGCATGTTGATTTATGAACTTCCTGTTTTTAACTGTTATGTACAGGAGACTCTGCCTGGATATGAGGTACTGACGGGAAGAAGAGCATCACGCTTGGCTGATCACCTTGTCCATTTCACTGTAAGTAATGGAGACCAAGGAAGAGAAGAAGGAACGGCGACAAGGCTATTTTGCTCGGTGAGCTTACAGGGCTTATTTCAATGTTGATTAAAATAAAGAACTCCTTATTCTGCCTTTTTGACAAGGCTTTATGATTTTTCAAGTATTTCATTCAAAAATGAAACCCATGATGCAGTATGAATCCAGAAAGTGCGTTCCTTGCTTGTGTCCCTGATGTTTAAGTGGTGATTTCTTTCTTTTGAGTATTAGAGGAAACTTGAATTATAATTCTAATTTGTAATATTAAACTATTCTTGGGTATTCAGTTGCAAATTGCACTGCATTTGAGCTTCCGGCATCAAGTTCCTGGACAGTGTTGATGAAAACAAGCACATCTGAAACATATGTGTGTCTAAACCTGAAGTTTGTTTTCAAATAAAGCACAGATTAAGTACTATTATCACACAGGGCAAGGTAGCTAAGAAATGGTAAGCTGGCTAAACCATATCATCTTTGTAAATAAAAGCAATGTTTTTTCAGTTAATCATTTTTATCATTTGGAATTCATGATTGGTGATTTTTAAGAAGTAAGTGACATTGCTTTCCTAATAACTTGTCTTTGTTAATTTAGCAAGCATCTAATCATCTCTGAGCTCTGATGTTCAAGAAGAACCAAAGCTCACTTATTCTTGGTAGGGGATAGGAAATATGTTTAAAAAACCTCTTTGCCTGAAGGATGTTTTCTATTCTGTTGAAGAGGAGAATTGTATCCTGTCTCCACGCAGTGCTAAATAACTGTAGCCTCAGTGCATTACAGACATCTAGAGACATGCCTGTCACAACATTAGGAAGTAGTGTGGGGAAAAGTTGCTGCTTCTTTATTGCGATTCAGGTTCTATGTAATGGTGGCTAAAGAGGAAGTTTTGGTCATGTGTTATTGTCTGGTGACTTGCTTTCCATTTGGAGAAATGCAGTTATGGTGAGTTGACAGAATGTTGCAGTTTGGGATTCTGAGAAGGGGAAATGGATAATGGCATCTAAAACAGAGGAGGCATTATGAAAGACAAAGCAGAAGTAGCGAAAGGGATAACTAAGGAAATAAGTAACAAGTAAGTAACTAAGGAACAAGTAATTTTGTGTTAAAGAAGACTCAGGCTTTGAGACTGATGTCTGAGTGAGATGCTTTAGTATTGAGAATGTTTTGTGTTCTTTCTAAGTGCTGTTTGCTAAACAAGTAGAAAGCCTTAAGAGGCTTTCAGGCAAGTCCTTGACAATTGTATTTAATCTGCTTTCCTCTGTCGTCTTGTGAGTGTTCTCTTCTAAAAACTCACAGGGGCAGCATGTCTTGTATAGGTGTAGGACATTGAGCAAGGTTCAAAAAGATGCAAAATCAATCTGTAGTATTAGCACTTAGCTGCTGTGTAACTTTGGGGAGGTTACCTGTCTCTTTCCCTCCCAGCTTGCATCTTTTTTCTTTATATAGGTTGCAGGCCCTTAAGTCCCCACTCTAAGCAAACTTGGGGGTGAATTTTTCAAGAATGTCCTTGCAGAGCCTCAGGTCATGTGTTAATAGAAGCTGAACTCTGTCAGTAGGTCATGTCCAGCTTTACTTCCTGCACATCATCTGTGTGTGCAGTCAGGAACAGAAGCAGAGCTCAGTTTACATTTAGCATACTAAGTGTAACACACTTCCTGTAGTAAACAGGTGCCACAGGGTCTTGCAGGTGAATGGTTTAAATGCTTTGCACGACGACCCAGATAAATGTGATACGGGTACCAGAAATAATAGGCAGATTATATTGCCTTTAGTACAAAGACAGTTCCAACAATGTCTCTGTTTTTTTTCAAACTGTTTAAAATTTTGACTTAATGTCAAAGGCCAGATTTTGACTTGACACAGAAGTTACCAGATTAGGTGCCTCATATTGGGATGCAGATAATTTAATGAGGTGCATGCTTTGGTGTTGCTATCAGTTGGGGTTGAGAAGGATCCCTTTTGCTTATACCCTCATTATAAAGGGGAAAATGTTTATATTCAATGCTGGTGGAATAAAGTATTTAATATAGTCAACTAAGTACCTATAAATGAAAATACACAAACTTTAATAGAAAATCTCTTTAATGTGAGGGGAAACATTATTATACTAACAAGGTCAAAAGCATTAACTGAAAAATGGGAAATTATGCTTTTTCTCTTAAGCTCCTGCTAACAGAAACCCAGGTTCTCTGTTGGCAGAGCCAGGGAACATGTTAACATGAGCAGTGGTACAAACAGTTCCCTTGCTGCCCGGCCAGCACCCTGAAGTGTCTGACTTCCCATCAGAAGGCAGCTTTTGGCCTTCAGGGCAGTGTAATCATGGTGCCTCCTGGGCAGCTTTTGGTAGGGGTGGTGCTCAGTGTCTGAGTGGTTATGCTTGCAATTCTTGAAAGGGTTAGCTTGAGAATCCCAAAATATGTGCTTACAAACCAGCTCCTGAATTGCAAGATCAAGATGAACATGAAATTGTCTGCATCTCTGTCCCCCAAATTTAGCATTGTTTACACATTTATTCTCTAAAATATTTGAAATTGCTCTATAGAAGAGGTCTGCTCAGCCATCATATTCTTCCACTACGGACAGTTATGGTCCTAGTGCCTCAGTTTTCCCAGGTCTTTCCCCCTCCCTGTGGCAAGTGAAGCTGAAATGAAACCTTCCCTATCCATTTTTGCTTCTTACCAAATGCAATTTTACCCACTGTATTTTGTGGTAAAGGGCTTATTTTTTGCCTTGATTGTCAGGAAAGGAAAAAAAGTGATTTTTTTCAAACAAAATAGACATGTCTTCAAAACCTTTTAAAGAGTGATTTAGATTCCTTGTGTAGATAAAATGTTACGGCTCGTAGGAGTTTAACAGGCAAGAAGTGAAAATGTAAGAGTAACATGAGCATAAATTTCTCTTATGCAATAGGTCCTTATTTAACTGTTACTCCTACTTACAGGCTATTCTGTGTAGTTAAGTTTTCTTGCCTTATTTTCCCAACCATGTTTTTAGGCTTTTCTGTTGTCTTCTGTTTCACTGGCTCCCAAATGAACCAGTATCTATGCTGGTATTCAGCAAGTCCAAAAATAGATGGCACAGTGTAATGGGTGTAAAGTGGCACATCTGTGTATATTGGCTCTACTGTAACATTTGGTGCTTTTTATTGTGATTTTGCACCCATGAACCCAGATGCAACTTCCTATTTCCCTCTGCCTGTGCACCTTCCCTCTCACAGAATATAGGGCCTCTCTGTTTCCCCTTGCCCATTGTGTAGGCTTGAGTTCGGGGGCACTTCACCTCATAAAATGAGTAGCCATTAAAATTTTAACTGATTTTAGAAAGAAACTACCAAAATGAGTGCTGTATATCACATGGAAAGAATTGCTTTGGATATAAATTGGTGGTCTGGAGGGCTGAATGTAGGGCTTGAAAGTGGGGTTGGTTTGTGTGTGCTGTTGTGTGCTACTGGATATATTTTGCATGTGCTATTATGTGACACTGGATATCTTTGGACAAGCAGTTAAAGTATGAGCACTCATAAGGGAAGAGTTTGAATAGTTTTTTGAAAGAATGGGAAAAGGTTCGTTTTCTGGGTCTCAGCATTCATCGCAGCAAGTTACTGAGCATTTTCCATGCTTTGTACACTCTTATGTCAAGTAGCTGTCTACTGCTGTCTTAGGGAAAAGAAGTAAGTATGCTTTATTTGAAAAAAATGCTGCTTTTCAACAAGTTGACCAAAATACTTACATTGATTTTTTTTTTTTTAATCATAATGTCTTCAACTTGTGGTGACCTTAGTCTGAACAGTCTGTATGGAGATGAAGTGTAAAAACCATACTTACATTGAATGATTTCTTAATTGTTTCCAGGGAAATTATGAGTTTTAGTTTTCAGTTTCTTTTTGGCCACCACTGAGAGCCAGATTTCTGATGCCAAAAATGAAGCACTTGTATTAGGGAAAATACTCTCACTGGGATTTGGGTGCTTTTGTGTTTATTTAATTTACATTGGTCTTGCTACCGTCATTCTGTTGAGAAAACTGCATAAATGTCTAGGATATGCTCCAAAGGCCATCCCAGTAGGCAGAGACTCCCTTTAGCTCCAGGTTCTTAATACTTTTTTAGAACCTGATGTCAGTTGTGTAACTTGATGCTCACGTCCTGTTTCCTTGTGATGTCAATATCTAAGGGAAATAAAGGAAATCACAGCATGTTATAAGTTCATTTAGGTTCTTGGCTTATATACCTATATTTACATCCATATAGATGAAGGTTTATACATTAAACCCAAGATTTAAAGAAGATAGGTGTAAGTGTACTGCAGTTGTTATTTACTTGTTACCAGCTCCAATTTACAACTTTTTTCCTTCTCATTATTTTAATACTTAAAAATAAATAAAACCATACAACAAATGGTGTACAGCTTTTCAGTCACATAGTTGGTTGTGACCTAACCTTAGCTTTCCTTTTAAGTATTCACAACAATTCCAACAGTAGGAATCATTGATACATAGCTAGTGAGCTGTAAACAGCTAGAGTCTGGAAAGCTTAGCTGGGGAAGGCATTGTATGTATTTGTCATGTTGTTATGATTTTTCCCTGATCCTTGCTTTTGGCAGCTGTTGGAGGCAGGATGTTGGTATGCACAGACCCTTGGTCTGACACGCTGTGGTCGTTCCCTTGGTCAGTCTTTTGTATATTGCAAGCTGTCAGATTTGTAAGCATCTCATTTGGACTTTCCCTGTCTTCTGTTTTATTCCCGTATTCAGTAATTGTGCACTTCATATTTTTTACTTTTATTTCATCATCTTACTGTGGCTATTAAGACACAGTAAGATGATGAAATAAAAATGCAGTGAGCACAGAGGGACTGTGTGGAAAAAGGGCACCAGTGGTGACTAGGACAGAGGAAAACCTAGATAAGAAATATATGCATGAAGATACTTCCTTGAGGGCATCTCATGTATGTGAGATGTTTTCATGAGATTTTCTTTAGGTGCGGATCTTGCTGGCCAGACTCATTATATCCACGTAACAGACTTCAGACGTTGGGTGCTCCTCAGCTCACTATTCCTCCAGCAGTTGCCTCCTTGCAATTGTTCTAATTCTGCTGAGCCAACATGTTGGTGTTTATTCAGGTTTCCTGTAGCACCCATAATTTTTTTTTTGCTTTTAGGAGGAAAAGTTCTCCACACATTGTTTTTAAAACAAACCATCATGGAGGTTTATCTTGGGTGTGAAGAATAGCCAAGCCAAGATCCTGGAGATGCTTAAATATTTTTTAAATGGCTCTAGGAAATAATACATCATTTCAGTTCATCTGTATAATGAAAATATCTTAACTCTGCTTCCAGATCTGTAAACATTACCTCATAATCCTGTTACTGAAACTGAATACCAGTATTGAATTTTATTCACATTGTTTCAGTCAACATCACGTATGCCTGAGGCATTCTATTTTGTAAGAAAAGGCTGAATATATCACTGTTTCAGATTTATGGGGTGCAGTGGTTATTATTTGCTCTGTTATTTAGGGGGGCGTGTGTGTGTGCAGGATAGTTGATTTGCTGTGGTGGATAGCTGAAAAAAAAAAAGTGTGTTTCAGAAAATAGTGTTATGATTTACCTTCCAGGTACTTATGCTTGAGGGGTTTCAATGTTTTCAGCAGACTTTCTGTCTTCTGTGCTGTAGGTCAGTATTTTAGCTCCCTTTGCAACTGTCATAGTGTAAGATGTTGAAAAATGTCTAGAATTTCACAGACAGCATCACTTGGACCTGTTGGGTGGAGCTTTGGGAAGCTGATCAAGTCCTTCAGATGCTTGAGAGATGCTGTTTGTTGCTTACAAATATTTTAGTGTGTGGCATATATATAAATGTATATATATAAGGTTTTCTTTTTATCATAGATGAAAATCTGGAGAATGAGAGTTGGGAGGGAAATTGAACCTGCTTTTTCTGAAGTGTTGCCTGGGAAAGGTTAAACAGCTGTTTATCTTGGGAACTCTTTCCTCATCTCACATTGAAGTTGCTTTCTGGATTCCAAGGTTTCTGTGTTAGCAGTCTTGTAGTTCTGTGGTGCAGGATAGAATTCAGCAAAAGAGCATGAATCACCATTTTCTGTCTAAATCACAGAATTATTCCCAATGTGAATGCTTCCTCTGGGAAACATAAGATAGTGGTTTCTGCAGTCTTGGTTCTTTCCAGTGCTTTCATCCTCAAGAGTAGTGGAGTCATTTAGGATTGAAGATGTTTTTTGTTACTGGTAACCAAATTAGTGAAAGTATTTAATGGGGTTCTGAGGCTTTCCTCAGGCTTCTTTAAAACTTTCCAGTACCAGAAATGCTGTTTATGGAGACACAAAGCTTGTGTAAGACAGGAAGCATGGTTAACCTCCTCACCCATTCACTTCCCCCTGCATGTGAAATGAGACTTGGGTAACAGTGTGGCCTCTGTATGAAGAGGCTTTTTTTTAGGACAAAGAAGAAAGATGGAGTTTTGTGATTTCTTGATTTCTTTGAGGGCTGTATTGCAGACTCGACAGGGAAAAGAGGTTAGTTAATCTTCAAATGTACTGTATCACACTATTAATTTCACATTTTTTCACCTTGCAAGATTCTTGTAAGGTTGGATTGTTAGACAGAAGCATGCAATGACCTTAAATTTGCTTTTCCCAAAGGGACCTTTGGGTGTCTCTTATCAGCCTTTAAAAAGAAACTTATTTAGCCTTCTTTATAGAACATAAATAGTTACGTGATGGGCCTTTTGATGTAGATATCTGTGCAGTTTTGATAAGGGTTGCTGTTAACATAGTTGCAATGTAATTTGTCTTCCTCTACTTCCCTTCCCCTCAGCCTACAGCCGGGCACTGAGGGATGTAGTGGACGTTCCTCATGGGCCATGCCATTTACCTTTTTGCTCTTGGAGGGATTTAAAGACGTATCTTAAAAAGGATAAAATTTGTAGGCTTCACAGGGTGACTTTCTGGATAGGTGAGATACAGACTTCTTACTGTATCTGATGTAATGACATTTTTGAATTGCACTGTTTCTGTAGTGTCTGCAGATATGGTCTTTCCTTTCAGCCTCCCAGGCGTGTGTTCTCTTCTGTTCTTAGGTATTTTATGTATCTACTGCATAAAACTCTATTTAACCCCAGTGAACTGTTTTAAAATAAAGTCTAGCTTAAACACTGGTGGAAATGTAGCATAATACTTGTCAGAAGTGTGGTTGCATGGTCGATTGTAAAGTGATGTTGTGTAAGATGGTGCTGAAAGGAGGTGGTCACACTCAGCCTTCTGGTTTTGCCATGTCTCGTATGGATGACAGAGCTGTCATCACTGAGCTGCTCGAGGATGAAGGAGCCTTCTAGAAGCAGCCACCTAAAGAGGTGCCTGATGGTACTGACTTTTTAGTGGTGCTGTTAATCATCACCTGTCCATGCTCTGAGAAACAGCAACTGTCTTACCTCCTTTTGGCAGCAGTCCTGGTCATCTCTCCTGTGATTTGTGCCACGGGTAGTAGGGAGTGGTCTGTAGACTATTTTGAGAAGGAGAACGATTGGCATTGTGAGCTATATTAGAGTTTCCTAGACTGAAGAAAACACAGGTTGATAAGAAGCTAGACATGCAGCCTCAGGGAAGGTGTTTCTGGCTCACGAATAAAATTACCTGCCTTTGTGTCTGCCGTCATTTGAGGCTTTTGCCTGTGTGGTTTTGGCATATGCCATGCTACATTGTATAGTCTATTTCTGGTAAGGGTGCTGCATATTTAAGGGGAAAGGTATGAATGATACCTGCAGGAATATGCTTTTGGAAAGGGGCAGTTTTCCCCCTCTGAGAGATTGGAAAGCACTATATAGATAACTAAGGGAATTCCGTTAGTAAGAGAGGAAATCCTGTGGATCCTCTGTGGGTACACTGGATACCTGTCTGCTTACCTGTCTGTATCTGAACTACTATTTGCATGTTCTGCAGTTTTTGTTGTGTGCCTCTAGGCTTTGGGCTCCCCACTCTTGCCTCCCCAAGGAACTGAACCTTTTTGCCTCTGCTCTGGGGCTTTGAACAGGGTAAGAAGCTGTGTGGATATTCCTGGTGGCCTTAGGTTCCCCATGGTAAACTCTCATGCCCTCAGTGTTAATCCAGCTTCCAGACTGTGTTTGGAAGGGATTTCTTCCACCCCACCCTGCATCTGCCAGTCTGATTATGTGGAGGTGAGTTGTAAGTGTAGGTTTTTGGTAGTTTTTTTCTGTTCTACTCTGTAGTCTGAGCAAGGAGTGTTTCCTAGGATCATCTGATATTTGAAGATGTGTCTTAGCTGTGCTTTAAGTCTCTTGTGCTATTCTACTGAGATCTGTGGGATTTCTCCTGTTGATTTATGTGAGAGAAAATCCCAAGGAGAGCAGCAGGAATGGTTAGGAATTTGGATAGGAGGGAGATAATTTTCCTTATGCTGGAAAACCTTTGTAATGTAAATGAGCCATAAATCAGCTCTCTGGGTGTCTTAATACACTGAGTATTTTCCTGTGAGACAGCAGTTTCTGGCACAGAGAACTTGTCTTGTATAAGACTTAATATTCTG
Source organism: Rhabdornis inornatus (assembly GCA_013397075.1). Lineage (NCBI taxonomy): Eukaryota > Metazoa > Chordata > Aves > Passeriformes > Rhabdornithidae > Rhabdornis > Rhabdornis inornatus. The sequence goes on from VWZS01000850.1 coordinate 444,175, forward strand.
CTAATAACTTCAGGCTTTTTTTACTATTTTTCTGGACTATTTTTATTTCAGTTAGGTGTAAGCTTAACAGCTAGCCAATCACTGGTAAGCTTAGTTTAAATTATATTATGGCTTTGGCATAACAGTGCATTTCTGTCATGGATTTTTACTTTTAGTAATGCTTTTATAAATATATGGCTTGTAGGTGTTAATCACATGTTTCAATCAGACAATCTTTAAAAGTCAAATCTCCTCAAGCAGAAGATTTATCTGTATGTTCACTATCTGTTAGTGAACTAAATGTTAAAAAGATGATGCTGCTCTTTCCACCTGGACCACAGCAGGTGCTGCATATAGCAGTTCTGGGGCTAAGAAGGATTTTTTGTTGTTATGGAGATGTTCTGTGTTATAAATACTGCCAAAACTTTTTTTTTTCCTTTTTTTTTATTTTCTTTTTTTTTTTTTTTTGGCAATCCAAAACTACAGCATATGACTCTGGTTCCATGGACGGATGCATTTGAGCAATTTTATGCATGTGAAGAGCCATATTGTTAGGTGTTACAGAACACTGAAAGCTGCTTGTAGGAGGTGAGCTGTCCAGGCACGAGTGGTGGGAGCAGGTCCAAAGCACTGTGGCTGCAGGGAGAAGTGCCAGAGCACCAGAGGGGAGGAGAGGGGAGGCCTGGAGCTCCCTACCCATCTGCCGTAGCAGGGGTAGGATCCAGCATGCCAGGAAGCTTTACTTCCCGGCCCAGAGGGGAATGGACTAGTGGGCATAATGGCAGGTAGCAGGACAGAATGCCACAGAGCACCTCCCTCATCTGGCTTGGGCTGGCTGGATTTGGTAGGAGGTCATTGTCCTTGAAAATACCAGGAGGCTGAAGATAGCTCTTGACCTGCTTGTCCCCACCAGCCTCCTGCTCTGCATCTGCAGAGCACTCAGCCTCCTGGGTGTGCTGCAGCCTGGCTGCTGCTGCAAGGAACAAGGCTGCTTGCTGTTAAGCAGAGAGGCTGCCTTACAGGATTAAATTCAGGAGCACTGGAACTTCCTGATTTCCTCAGCTTATTATTGTAGTGCAGCTACTGCCTCAAGTGCAGTGTGACCTCATGGACTTGCAGGGTCCAGAGAGCATGGAGATTGAGCAGAGTCTCTTGTGTCTTCCTGTTGACCCATCTTCCATCATGTTGACAGTGGGCAAGATTTACTTTTTGCTTTTTCATTTTCCCTGAAGTAATTGCTTCTTCACCAGCCATATACATTTTGACTGCAGGTTAAAAGTTTCAGCTGAAGTGAAAATGAAACAATGCAAACTATTTTTCAGGCAAAAATAAATGCATAAATAATATTTTATATAAAACCCACAGAGGAGTTTTAAGATGTAGTAATTAATACACATTTTATCTGTTAAGAGTGTAATTGAGGTACACTACTGTAATGGTATGATTGCTGGAAAATATCAGACCATGTCAAATTGTCACTTTAAGAGTTTAAAGTTAACTGTACTTGTTAGAAGCTGCACTTGTACATGCCTGCCACGAGACTGTCCCGCGTAGACAAGCTCTCTCTGTCTTGTCATCTTTTATACCTGTGGTCTTTTCACTGTAGTATTAAAAAGTGAGAATTGTGATCAGTCTACACCCAAACAGGTGTCTGCATTATCTTTTATACAAAATAATACTGTTGTCTTTGGGGTTGTTCTCAATTCTTGCGTTTTGTTTCTCTGTGTTAATTAAATATTAATTTTGAAGAGCCTTCCTCTTTTTTCATGGAATTTGAGTTTTATGAAGAGTATTCACTTAAGGCAAGGAGTGAGGAGTTTATAAAAATTTTGGAGAAACTTGAGATGTGTGTCAGCCAGCCTTATGAACTTACTGTCTTCATCAAAATAAAAAAAGTTTTACTATGGTGTGACTTTTTCTGTGCAGCTTCTCTGTAACATCCTCCTTTGCTGTGTAACTGCAGTTCCCTTTTCCTTGCAGTTTCACTCAGCTGATATGGAGAGGAGTGGTGGCTCGAGGGGCTGGCTTTAAGCAGGGGGAGAAGAGCTGGGAGTCCGTGCTGTCTGGAGGTGACCGGGCAGGGCCATCCCTCCCTTGCCAGTGCTTCAGTGTGGGGAGAATGCCTTGTTGAGCCACTTTAGGAAGAATTCCTGGCATGTGTGGGAGCCGTTTGGGGTGGTCAATCAACACCACAGTAGGAGACAGTATCTGGCATTGCCAGCAGAAGAAAGCAGGAGGAGCACGATGAGAGTGTGTTAGGAATCAAGTTGGTATTTGTGACAAAATAGTTCTGTGGTGCTGCTCTACTTGAATAGGCCTATAAGTGAACTTCTGGCAAAGTTAAAGGAATCATCTGAAGAGAAAGGTTTCTTCATTTTGCCTTCAGCCTAGGGCTGTTCTTTGAGAGCTTGCAGTAACTGAGGTTACAAGGGAGAGAATCAACTAGATGTCTAAAGCAAAATAGCTTTCCAGAATCCTTTTCTTCTGGAAAATATTTTATTAAATTGTTGTCATAGCAATGGAGTGCTAAATACATCGTTACTTCTTTTGCTAAGTAAACACAAAAGATGAGGATACTTTTGCCTTTGAAAATGGAAAGTTTGTTAATATGTGTGGGAACATTGTAGTCTTAAATTTAGGAAAATGTAAACTTTCTGGCAGCTCGAAACCACCTTGAGTTTTACCGAGGGAAACAGGGATTATTCCCACCCCCTAAATAAACATAAAAGATGTTAGATGGGATATTTAAAATACCCTGATCTAAGTCAGAAAACTGGGGAGGGGAGATTAACATATTTTACTTAATCTAAGAACTCACTTTATCAGACAGTGTAGTGTCTTTAAAATTCCTTACAACCTTACTACAAATCCTTCCCTCCACATTACAGATGATGAAACATTACAGATGATGAACAACCTTACTACAAATCCTTCCCTCCACATTACAGATGATCAAACAGATGTAGTGACTTGGTTTTTAAGGTAATGAATGGCATTATTGGGAAGAAGATAGACATACCCTGGATTGTCAGTATAGCACTTCACTCTGGAGCATGCCAGCTTTCCTGAGCATTGCTGCTGGCTGACCATCTGTGAAGCCTGGTGCTGGTACTTGTTGTCAATCAGTAACAGGAGTTCCAATAAAAGTGGAAATTTCCAGCTTGGACCTATGCTACTACTATCAGAGCTTTCAGGAGTTGTTTTTTGTCCTTTGGAATGACCAGGTTGTGGACACTTTTGAGTGTCTGCAATCATCATACTGGAACCACATAGTTGTACTTGATAACTTTTTCTGAATTGGTTTTTTTTGGTAGCTTTTTCTTCTCTGTGGTTAGTTCTTTAAATATCTGGCAAAATATGTGTTCTCTCCCCTACATATGCCTTAATAGTCTGTTTTAATAGTAAACATACAGCCTTGTGTCTTGCTTGTTTCCAAAACAGGATGTGTGCCAACCTGAAATGGCTGGTGTTCCATGAGTGTGCTTCCTTGCGGGGTGGATGGTGTTCACTTTTAGGAAGATTTCTGAGGGCGAATGGCTTTGTATTTGTTTCTGTACTGAAGTGACAGTAGCCACACTGGGGAGATCTGGGTAAAGTCTGGCAAGCAGTCTGACTTCCTTTGGCTTTGCAAGCAGCAATGATTTATTTTGTCTGGGCCCTTCTTATTCTTCAGGTTCCATCAGATGGGATGGGAGCACAGCCATGCCTGGAGCTGGCTGAGTCGTTCTGGCACTGAGCTGGGTGAAGGGGAGGAGGGTGATCTCTGCAGAGGGGAGAGAATAGCTGATTAAGATCCAACTAGTGGGTGACTAATGGAGATTTTTACTGATTTAATATTTCTATAGGTAGGTATGAGGTTTTTTTGATGTGAATTTGATTTATTTAGCTCTTCCAGAAGGCTGGAGAACGGCATGGAGGGTAGAAAGAAACTAGTATATATTATAATCAGCGTAGAGATTTAAATTAAGATTAAAATTATTAATTCTGAAGTAAATAATTGGGGTGCATATCATTTTTATATAAAGGAATCTTAATGGAAACAAAACAGTTTAAGGTGTTTTAAGTGTTTTAAAGGGTTTTTTTGTAATCTTTTTGTATATATGCGTAAATAGATTTTAAAAAATTATATTTGAGGAACACGATCCCTGCTCTGCAGGATGTTAAGATGATTGTGTGCCGGATATCAAGGCACATTTTAGAGGATGCACATTGTGGAAGATTTCCAAAAAGGAAAACTTCAGTTTGTCAGCTGAAAGATAAAAAGATTTATTATCCCTTCCCCCTTCTTTTGTTTATATTTTTGAAGGACCATTTTATTAGATACTTTTCTTTTTAAAGTAAGAGTTGTACATGGTGTATGATCTTTATTAATCTAATACATCATAAAAAACCATGCCTTACTATCACAGGTGTTTTTTAGAACATCCTATGAAAAGGACCTAGTACTCTTTGACTGTGATATTATGTATTGAAGGAGGTCCTATTTAACTGTCTGTTAGACACCTCTATTGAATAAATGTTAAGCAAAACAAAAAGAAATTTCTAGGAAAAAAGTTACTGTCAGATTTCCATGTTTTTATTGCCTCAGTGTCAGAGTTGCTTCACTGGTTGCTTGTAGTTTCTAGTGGAAGTTGAGCAGATAACATCACCTCTCTTTTCTCTGAGCAGTTTTCTTTTTACCCTAACCACCTACCTTGTACGCATAATGGGAAATTCAGGCTGTTTTATTCTAAAAACTAGTTATTTGCCTTTCACAGGCAGTCAGGTAAAGTTGGGTCTGGAAGATGAAGTAGGCCATTTATTGGAATCTTCCTAGTTCCTGTAAGTCATGGCCCAAGGTATTAAACAGTCAGTTGCAAATTAAGTTAAGTAAGCACTGTTAACCTTGCATTTTTACCTGCCTACTCTGAGATTGTGTCCATTTCAGATCATTAGTCTTTATTAAATTAAAAGATCTTTGTATTGCAGTAAGTTTTGCTTTTGCTGGTAAACTTTGTATTTGGACAAACTTAGAAAATGGCTTACTGGTTGTTGCTCAGAAAGCACTTGAGGTATAAACTCAGAAGAAATGTTTTGCCTGTCAGAATAAATTAGCTGGAAAATTGTTATCTGGTGTTCAAATGAAATTACAGATGTGTAAGACTTTCTTCATAAACAGGAGTGTTTTTACAGATAAGGTGCTTGTTTATCCTGCCTTTCCTGTTTCTTTTTCTTTCTTTCCCCAACAGGTTTCTTAGTGGAACACAACATATCCATCAATTGACATGGAAAGCTAAGCATTTTCTGCAGCAACACTTTATGAATTCACTTTATACATCTTGTTTTGCCTGAAAGATTTAATTTTTTGTTCAGCTCCCTTTTACTTTCATAACTATTAGGACAAAACTGAATGTTGGATTTGTTCACAGACATCCCCTTAGAAACTGAACAAACCCAATCAAAATCTTCAAAAGTAGCTGAAAAAAGATATAATTCAACAAATCATCCATAGCAGCTCATGTCATGAAGGCTGGGAAATACCTGAGAGCTGGGAGAAGAGTAGATTAGACTTTCAGCCCCCACCTTCTTTATTAGGTGATGGGTTTGAAATCTGGGCAGGAGGACTGGCAGCTTGTGTGGGATATACAGGTCAGTGTGAGAGAAGGGTGAGTGGAGGCTGAAGGAGGTGCTTCAAGGGATGGAGTTTAAGATGCAGTAAACCCTCCAGCTGTGCTCTTCACAGCCCAATCTCTGCTGCACTGTACCAGTGTGCATTAATAATGAATTGCCTCATGTGTATACAGGGCTTTGCTTTACTAAGAGGGTGCATAATGGCAAAAAGCATAGTAGATTTGAGGCTGCTGTTATGGCTTTAAATGCTGTTGAAGGCTTGTTTTGGTTCCTTAGGATACTACAGGCAAGGCTTTTCAGGAGTGGTGAATTGGAGGGATTCAGGTAATTTTTACCAGGCTTTAGAAACCTCTGGAAGAAGCATCTTACAAGCAGAGATCATAACCCTAGACAGAGTTGCAGTTACTCTGAGTCCTGTCTGGAATATCATGGATACTTCATCTTAATTTAGTCTTTTTTCCTAGTGCCAAGGTTACCACTTTTGGAGTTGGATGGTCATGGCCTTGAAACAGAGCAGTGGGCAGGAGGAGTAAGCTTGACACCATCTGAAAATCTGATACCTGCCATGGGGATGGAATAGCAATTATGGAGTGCCCAGATTCTTGATGACTTCTACCTGAAGGATGCTGGTGGCACTGTCCATTCATAGCAGTAGCAACTGTGTGCTGGGGATGCTCTACCTTGTGTAATGAGCCCCCAGTGTGCTGCAGTAGTGGGAGTGCAGCAAGATTAAACACTGAGGACAAGAACCAGACAGTTGCATTGCAGTGAGTTGGTTCAGACTTTCCTTTCTGCTTTTCTTTTTTTCTATCACTAATGGACCAATTCTGTTTTAGCTCTTTATTCTAAAATTTGCCAGGAGCATCTTTGAGAACTCCAGTTCAAATGAGAATGTTTTAAGGAAAGTACTGACAGAAGCTGTTAGTATTGTCACAAGGACTGTTGACCTCTAGAGAGGTTTTTCTCTTTATTCTTTTTTTTTCCTCTGCCAAAAAGGGTTCTATGTTTCCATTAGTGGCTCTTTTGTTGTTTTGAGATACTACATTCATACTACAGAAAGCTTACTTAAGAGAGTTTGTGATCAAAATAAATAGACTGTTAATCTGAAGACAGAAGTCTCTGATGCAGTGTGACTAGAAATGGGGTGCCAGTGGATGCTTGCTAGTTCTCATCTACTGAAGCAGGTGATTTGTATATCCTGTGATATGCACACACAGAGGAAGGTCATTGAGTCACTAGAGTCAAAAGTCAGGAATGTGGCTCATTTAGAAATCTGGAATTTGGTATAACCATGGTAGGAGTATGCCATTTCAGCATAGAGGGCTGCTTTGCCAAGATTTACACCAGAGCTAAATATACACATTGTGCATGCAAAGTGTTTGTAATGTTTTGTAATTGCTACAGCAGCCTTTCATAAGGGCTGTGGCTTATTAGTTAAAAATAAGCCTCCTTTGCATATGCAAATTTTCATTAGTCTAGTTTAACACTTAGTTTAAACACTTCATTTGTTACATAGATGTAGTCGCTTTTATCTTTTATAAATCCCTGTATAATGTTTTCATATGTAGTCAGAACTGAATCAGTAAGTTTCATATACAGTAACTGTCTCTTGCTGTGCAGAGCATGAGCTACTACTTCTAGTTGTCTTACAGATCTGTCTTTCAGGGCTTGAATGAATGGGGAACCACAGCATCCTCACTGGGTTGGCTGCAGGATGTGCATCTTTCCATTTTGGGAAGCATTAAGAAATATGTATACATGCGTGTGTGATAGACACAGTTTGTAAGACAGTATTTTGAAGGGTTTCATTGGAAAGTGTGGGTCATGTGTAGTCTGAGAAACTGACCCTTCTCAGTCTAAACGTTCTAAACTTGGAACTGGTTTTATTTTATTTTTTTAAAAAGGTGTATAGCCTGAAACGTCTTTCTAAAATTTGCAGTTGCTTTGTGTATTTATTTTTATGTTGTAGTCTAAAAGAATACATAAAAAGCATATAAACATAAAAGGTGGAAGAAAGAATCTCTGAAATTCCTGCATTATATTAATAACTTAATGTATTAAGTTTTCACTTATTTAAGCTACTGCTGTGAGCTCATGTAACCTTTTCCCATTTGTGATTGTCTGTATTTTCTATGCGTAATTCTTCCTGTTCACAAAACAAAGTTTTTGGCATCAACAAGATAATTATACTACTCACTCCCTTAGGTACCTGTAACCAAGAAGTTAATGTACTGAAGAGAAGCACCATTAGGATAGATCAGTTTTTCATTTGGTATATTTGGTAGATCAGTATTTTCATATGGTATGAGTCACTGATTAACTGGGAACTATTTTAGTGACAGTGACCCTCAACCCATAAAGTCAGTCTTCACTCTCACTAAGCAAACTCAGTGCTATAGATGGTGATTTAGCAGAAAATTCTGTGTTAGGATTCCTGAAGAATCTTTCTCACTTGAACTGTGCTTTAAGGAGTCTTCTAAAAAGAAAATACTCTTGTTGCTATAGTGATAAGTTGGAAGATTTATAGGCATCTCATTAAGATTTCTCTCAGAAGAAATCTAGGCAGCTGGAAAGTGTTCTGGCACAAGCAGTTTGTGGCCACATTGATCGTGTTGCAGAAGGAGCTCCTGGGTGACACTTGGAATACCAGCTAGTGTGGGTTGTGCCAGAACAGCTGTGAAGTAGCATGAGTGGCCTCTAGTTGATAACCTTGGACAACATGGAAAAAAGTAACAAGTTTATATGAGAACAGATGGTTTTGTAAACCAGGAGCAGTGGAGTGTGGAATTGTTTTTAGCTGTTGTGTTATAGTACATTGTGATCTGAGATTTTATTTTATACCAAGCTTTGTCTTGAAAACATGAATTCAGGATCTTGTTTTTACATTTAGTTGTATAGTCTTTTTAAAAACCCCCAGCTTTTCAATGTTCGGGATTTTTTTGCCTGTTCCTTTTCCTCAGTAAACACTTTACTACTCTTTGTTATTTTTGAGAAGGTATCCTTGAGACTGATATAATGGAAGAAAGATTATGAGGTAGGATCATCTTAGTTACCAAGTTACTGATGCTAAGTGTGTGATTTTTAAAGGGTTGTAAGGAATTCTGATATTAAATGCAGTTTTAAAATGATCAATTTAGAAAGTGAGTTAAACTTGTCCCTATAGGTTGACTAAATCTTTATGTGGGTTTCTTTTCTTTATGCACAGTTTGAAAAAGAAAAGGCAAGTCAAACAAACCACCGAGACTGTCTCTGCCAATTCCCCTGGATCTCCTGTTTCCAAAACACCTTCTGAGAAAGATGATGAAAGTAAAGTTATTTTGGAGCAAATCAGTTCCTCTGAAGACAACTGTAAATTTCCTGGGGAAAAGGAAACTGCTTCAGACAAGGAAAAGAAAAAGAAAAAGTACAATCAACTGAAAGACATCAGACGCACAGAACTTAAAAGATACTATAGCACCGGTGAGTTATGTTAATGCTGTAGTATTTTAAAATATGTTTGTTTTGATAGCTTGCTAATGTATTTTTCTCATATTCTGTAGGCCTTTCTTAAAAGGATAATTAACTTTGGATACTCTTCCTATAAAAGCAAATAGAATTACATAGTTCAAAAAATCTGCTACTAACTTAAACCTTGCATTCTCACAAAAATACCTATATCTTCTTTCTCAGTTCTAAAACTCAGTGTTGTTATAGGCCGCACTTAGTTTATCTTTTGCATTTTATTTTAGGTATTTTTAAGATTAGTCTTCAATGTTTTAGGGGGTTAAATTTTTTTGGCAGGGCTATTTCTTTCATAAATTGATGTATACTGTTTAAGGCTTCAGTCTAAATTGATATTCATGTTTGTCTGTTGAAGTGCGAGGAATTAAGTAAATTAACTATATATTTTTAAACAAGATGTCAAAGAGCTTGTATGATGGCTTGATTCTCCCTCACCCCCCCCAGATGTCTAAGTAACTCAATTACTTAAAAATTCCTTTTTAGATTTTTTTGCAAGAACTTCAGAAAAAAATTAGTTGTAAATTAATATATGAGATGAGTCATATACACGTCTGTTTGCAGTTCTGAATTGTAATTTGTTAGATACTCTTAATTGATTTTAGATATGATTTACGAAATACTTATCATTCCAGATTTTGTCTTGGCATTTTGGTGGAACGAATTCTTAGATTTGGAGAACTCTGGTTCCATCTTGTAAGGAATCCTTTCCCAAAGAGAAGGAATGGAACAGAAAACTGTAGCTATCCTCAAAGCAGACTTCTTTACTGTTCGCACAGTGTGTGTGCATGGATGGCTGACTCCTAAGGAGTCCTCTTTAGGATAAAAAAAAGAAATCTGCAGTGAAAATGTTGCGCTGAGTGGTCATGCAGACTAGCCCACAACTGAAGAGTGCCTTTTATGAGGCAGTATAGGCCTTGCCATAAAGAAGATAAACCCTGGATTAATGCTTCCTGTCAAGCTCAAGGGTTTACAGTGATTTATTGATCAGGCTGTGACTTTTGTCAGATTTGAATGTGATGAGATCAATAATTTGAGAACTAAAAGAAGATTTTCTTCTCTCTATCTGTAGTTCTGACCACACTGTTCTAGAAATAAAATCTGTAAAAGGAAAACAGGCGAATTGTTAATGAACAAACCTGTAAATTCTTTCTGCTTTGGTAGTATGCTGATATAAAAAAACCCAACACACCAAAATATGAACTTCTGCTGCATTCCTAGTAAAGTGCTTCTGCTAGAAGCACTTGTTGGTTTGTACCTAGAGGAATTTAGGGGTTTGTGTGGTAGCTGAATTTTGTTTCTCAAGTTTTTCAGGAGTTAAAAAATTCTGCAACAGTTGTCACTTTGGTTGTGAGATAGGGGGCAATGAGATCACTCCCTGTCACTGAAGAATGTAGCAGTGCTAGCTAAAGAGAATGTAAAGATGTTTTTGATGTCTTTGAGTTGTCTTTGATTTGTGATCCAACAGTCAGTACAAACTCAGGTTTTACTTACATCTGTTTCATAAGTGTTCCCCAGTTTCATGTGGAGTGGCATCATTACAGGGTGACTTGAAATGATCAACATGTAGGTGTGCAAAGTTTCTGGGTTCTGCAGAAATACAGAATTTCTGTTGAGAAATAATTTAATGCTGCTGTTGAGCTGAGCACAGACCCAACTGGCAAAATCCAGAGAGATAAAAACCTCCTTATTGTTCAAATGCCTTATTTCAGTTGTTCCTAAAGGTTTTTACCCAACTGGAGCATCAAATTGCAGAAATGAAAGTTTAAATAGAGGCAGAAAAGAGTTTATTGTCTTTTCAGTACAGCTGTTAGTTTCCATGGCACTGGACTACATGACTTATACTGCTTTCAGCCACCGCAGCTATAGCTCGCAGGGTTACCTGCTTTGCTGTTTGTTTCTGCTGCTCTCCAGAAAGCTGCCACCTTTTCCAGCACCTGGGTAGTTTCTGGGAGCTGTCTGTACACCCACAGCCATCTGAAAGAGCTGGACTTGTTTAAGTAGTTTGCCTTTTACCTGCGTATGGCATGGCAGAGGACAAATCCATCTGTCTTGCTGAGCAGAGTTCTGCCAGATGTACATTCAGCAATTCTCTGCTGCAAGATGTGTCAGCTGCAGTGGTGGAAAGGTACTGCCAAATCTGTAACAACTTTTTCTTTTCGTTGTTGATACACTTTCATGTGAAAGTGTCTGAGAGGGATTATCCATGCATATATGTCTGTCTTAATTGTTTAATACCAGGGAGACATATGCATCATTTCCCTCTCCCCCCTGCCCTGTCTTTTTTTCCCCTCTGACTTCTCCCATTATTGATGTTTCTGAAGTGCTCTGACTAAATAGCATGCACTCTCTCTCTGCTAATATTTTTTCCATTTATGTTTTCTGACAGGCTTGGAGTTTTGGTGTCTCTGCCTAACTATCCAGCTTTGACTGATGTCTGGAACATGGCGGGGGGTTGGAGCTAGATGATCTTTAAGGTCCCTGTCAACTCAAGCAGTTCTATAACTCTAACTTTATGAAAATATGACACAGGAATTACTTCCTTTTTTTTCCCCGAAATGCTTTCTGCACTTTATCAAAATGTTTAAATTTTCCTCAGAAGAAAAATTTAATAATGTGGCAACAGCCTTGTGTATTCCCATGATACACCCAACCTTTGTGGCTTAATGGAGGTTCTGTCATTAGATTATTTGAGTCCAGAGGAGTTGTGTCTGTCAGTCAAACAGAATAAAGATCATTGTCCTCTGCATAATCTCCCTTTCATATTTTACAGGACAATAAATCCTTCTTTATTTATTGTTCTAAAAGATGGGGGAAGGAACATCTCATTATAATTTGTTCCTTGAACACTATGTCCGTTCATTAGAGGCTTGTGAATGCGTTTGCCTTTTTGAATTCGTAAATGCAGTGACATCCTGACTCCCACTTTGAATGTTGTGCTTTTAATAGATTCCTGCAAGTACCAATGCTGTCAGGAGATTTTGTTGACTCAGTAAATTCCTCTTCTCCTGTGGAAGGACTAACACAGCTTCTGAAGGCTGTGCAGAACTGGAGGTGGTTATCCCTGCCAAACTTTGTATAAAAGAGTGGTTAAAAGATTTGGATTATTTGAGGAAGGTGAAAGAGCAGTGGTGCAGCGAGGAGCTCCTCTCCTGCATCCAGGTGCGGCGTTGTGTTCATGCCGGCAGCCGGCGGGTGGCACCGCCGAGCCGAGGAGGAGGAAGAGGAGAAGGAGGTGTGACTGGGGCATCCTTCAGGAAGGGATCCTACAGCATCCCTCTCCCAGCCAAAATGCTATTCTGTTCAGTACAGCATATCGGCTTGCACTGCGGTGGCACCCTTACAAATAACCTGAAGTTATACAGGAATGATCATTTTTCTTGAGGCACTGCTAAGGCTGAATAGATCCTACTGCCAGAAAGTTTCTCCAGTGCTTCCTTTCCTCTTAGCACTTATACTGTTCTTCAGTGCAAGTTCCATAACAATTTGCAACATTCAGTCTCCAAATCTCATCCTGTAAGACGTTGCCTTGCAGATACAGCCCTTATACTCTTGCCTTGGAACAACAGAGATGCTAGTACTGCTTGTTGTTTTTTCCTGAAGATCAGTGGAAATAACATTCCTTTTTGTACATTTTTGCCGCATCTTTTGGCTTATGTGGTAATCTGCTTTTTAACTTTGTCTTACTCATTCTGCTGTTGTTGCTGCAGTAAACAGCTTTCAGACTTCCAAGGATTTGTCTCTCTGGCACGGTACAATGGCTGTGTAGGTGCTCTGACTGCTGTACTTGGTGCCCAGGATGCTCTGCCCTTCTTCTTGGGATAACCCAGCTGACCTCCTTTTGCAGCTTGGCTGCTTGGTTCTGACATGCTCTCTCTGGGAAGCCTGTTTTTATTGAAATATGTCGATTTGACTCCTGTGAGATTAAGAAACTACAATTCCTGTCAGTAACTGGATGGAAACATCTGTGTTGTGCCACTGAAGACACTGAAACACATAACAGTGTGAGCTTCTGAAAACAAGCAGTGTAACAGTGGTCAAAAAAAAAGCTGAATTTCATCCATATATTTATTCCAGCAAGATATGATGTGTCTTTCTATCAGATGTGCATAATATTCCTAGATTCCACTGATTTTGCTTGAAAATCTAAGAAGGCACCATATGTGAGGAATTGATCTCCATTAAAGAACATGTCATAAAGAAAAGTTTGGTTTAGGTGGCTTGTTCCATATCACAGAGTTACTTTTGTCCACTTAAGATAAAATCCAGTTGATTAGTTTATCATTCTGCTCTGTAATCATAAAGCCATCCTTTTGCATTCACTGTGTGGTGTTCAATTTCTGCAGGAGTGGGAGGCGAGAGTAACAAAACCCCCTCTTACTTGTAGCTCTGATTTACATCAAAACAAGCAGGACTCCTAAACACCATGAAAAAGAAAGTGGTATATGCCCATTTAATGAGATAGTATATCACATATTGAGTAGGAGGTGCCAGAGTATCTCCCTAGGGGCAGAAAGCAGATGCCTTCTTTTTGACTTGTCCTCCCTGCCATCCCTTGAGCAGGGAGTGATACAGGAGCAGTGCAGCATGTGTGCAGTTACCAAGCCTCTCAATGTTCTGGGTAAATGACCAAGAACAAATTTTAGTAAGTAAAGCAGAGAGGGCATAGCAATATTCATTACTCGTTACGTGATGAGATTGGCCCTGACTGGCACAGAAACAGCAGAGGCAGCTCCCATGACACCAGAAGTACTTTGTTTCAAAGATGGAAGTTGCTTGCAATGCAGTGAAAATTTATAGAGAATTTAAATGTAATGAAATGGTGAGACGCTTACTGAACACACATGGAATAATAGTTAGGTCATCTGCTAAGTAGGCATAATTTGATATGGACCTTTCAAGACAATATTGAGTAAAAAATGGAGACTTCTTTCTGCTTATGAGTGCTGGTTTTGTCTTTTGTATTATCTGGTACAGAACAGTACGATGTATTTGAGGACCTGATTAAGGTGCTACTCATGAAAAAAGAATTTTTTTTAAAAAAGAGAAAATCCATATAAATTTTTGCATGTACCTAGCTAACTATAATCAGCCCTAATCTCTGGGGGCTTGATTTGGTCAGCCCTATTCGTGTAGTAAAGTACTTTCTATTCTAAGTAACCCAAGTGGTTTACAAAGTGGGCTACTCAGTGTTTTGTTAAGTTGCTTAATATAACAGTAAGAACAGGATCTGAATTTTCCCAGGTTCTGAGACCTTGCCTTAGTGTTTGTGTTTCAGCCCAAAAATGACTGTAGATATGAAGAGGGGTGAAAATGGAAATAATATGGTTCTTTCAGAATGAAGATCTCAAATAAAATTGAAGCAGCATAGGAAGAAGTCAATTTGGTTATCATTGCCTGTGTAGAATACCAAGGGGATTGGAATAACTTGCATATGAGGGTAAACTGAAGGGTATTGACTGGGCAGTGGCTGGTTGGGAAGCTTCAGGAAGCTGGTTTATTAGCATTGGTTATAGAAACCATGTGGAAACAATAAAGTAGACAGATGACTGAAAGGCAGCTGTTTTTAGGCGACTTGTTTTGGAATGAGAACAAATGGTCTTGAATCTCAGTGGATCAGTGTTAAGGCCACCAGGTTATATTCAAGCTGTGCTGTTAACAGATGTTTGCTAGAAACAGTTGCACAGAGAAAGGATGCCTTGTCCATAGGCATGAGAATTCAATCTGAGCAGTAAGTACCAGTAATAATGTTGCTAGCATTTAAGTTGTGAAAAATTGCATGGAAATGTCTTAACATTGGGCAAGCTCCCCATGTGTGGTGTCCTCTTCAAATTCTCATCTTGGTGGATAAGCTTTTGTTGTTAAACTAAGTAAAAGATGCAAATAGTTGAAACTTGATGTTTTATATGTAATAGGTAGGTATTGCCCATCAGCACAACCTTGGCATTATTAGCACCATATGCTCAAAGCAAACGAGCTAATCCCAATGGCACACATGGCAACCTAATTTTGAGGCAGAAGACTGAGCTGTTTTTGAGTCTGCTGTTAGAAGGAAATTAAGCTATATGGATATATAAAACCAATTTGTAAACTCACCTGTTGATAGTAACCTAATGTATGTTTCAAGTAGAAGCAAGGGAATTGAATGGGAAAGTAAAGGACAGAACATGAAAACTGTCCAGGAACATAAAAATTAAGAGATTTCTTAACTCTGTTATGTACAAAAAAGAAACTAAAAATAATTTTAGCTCAGTATGTGATAATTGCAGTTGAATTTTCAGTAATTTTCTGGTGCCTCTGACAGCAAGGAAGATGCAAGGACACAGAAGGAGAATTGATCTGTTTATATACTGTGGTGTGATTTTCTCCACTCAGTTAGGAATAGATGTAAACAGTAGCTTAATAGACACAATTTTTTTTTTTAATTGGCAGAGCTGTTTTTCACATAGGAATCCTGAGAATTTATTGATGAATTTGTGATAACTGATGTGGTGGTTTTTTTTAAGTAAGCCTTTAAAGAATGTTGATACAAGCTTTTTATATTCCTTCCTTAATTTTCAAGTAGTTAATCAAGGCAAATTGCACTTGTAAGCATTACATTGCTGATGTCATGTACTAATATTTTGTGAGTTTATATTCTAGAATGTCTCAAGTTTAAAATTTGGATGGTGGGTCCCTCTGGTAGGATGACCAAGTGTGTTTAGCTCTGAAGGGGTCAGAATTTTTCTGTGTGATTTAACACTTTATAGGTGAGGGGGGAAAGTGCCCACCACAAATTACCAATGCTGAGTTACATGGATTGAGTGGTGACTTGAGTACAGGCATAATACATGTTTTAAAGGTAAGTTGTAGAACAAAGCTTTCCAGGATGAATGGCCTGTTAACTATGAAAAATTACTTGGGGCACTTGATATGCCTATTTACCTGACCATAAACTTGGAAAACATAATTTTGGAGGCAAAAAAATAGTACAGGTGCTTGAAAGTTTTATGCAAGTGTGTAAAAGGAATTACAGTGTGACTGCTGCTGAACTGCTGTGTCTAAGCCTGGTGGTGTGTGATTCCAGGGTGAAGAAGTGCTAGAGGGGCAGTAGGAAAGCCCATGCCATTTCAGACCAGAGCCCACTTAGTGTAGCGTATGTTTTCTCACAAAGGCCACACCTGGATGTCTGGGGAAGATTATGAACACAGTGAATTTTGTGAAAGTGTCTACACTACTGTCCTCTTCTGAGCTGCTTGTAGTTCATGCATTTAGAGTGCTCTGCCGTATACTTACCTTGCCTCTCCCTGGGCCTGTGCAGGTTTCTGCAATCGCTTTTGGTGAAGAGTGCACAGGTTTGCTACCATTTTCTTGAAGAGCAATCTTGCTTCTGCTGGCTTTGTTGGGTGGCCATGGGTTCTTGTATAAGTATCTGAACAGTCAATCCCCACTGTCGATCTCCAAGACTCCTGTGGTTTTTCTTATGCATGTCTTTGTTGTTTTCTGGCTGGTTGGGTTTTTGTTTGTTCTTTTCTCCCTATAAAATATCCCTCTTCCATTGTTTCCAGGCTGAAGATCTTCAGTATTCTTTACATGTAAGCTGTTTCATGGCTTTGCTTGTCCTTGTTAGCATTCTCTGGACCTCCAGGACCCAGGATGCTGGAACAGGGGATGTTTTTGCTCTTAATTCAGGTTCTCTGACTTGGTTTACTCTGAGTTCTGTTTAGCACAGCTCAGGGAAGAAGGAAAATGTTTGGAGACTAGAGGGGGTTGTGAGAGACTACTTTGGTTGTAATTCTTTTTGAGGGAGAAAAAACCTGAGAACCTTATCCTAAATTAATTGTGTAATTGAAATATCATAGCAAAGAGCTTTGACAGGCTCAGCAGACCAGGACATGGAGAGAAACAAGTGGATATTAGAAATCAGGGATACCTTTTTAACAGTGGCATAGATTATTGAGGCAGAAAATTAAAAAGTGGTGTTTCTGTCATGGGGGAAAAAATACCAGGATTTGCTATTTTACAAAGTTACATTCCACTATAGCAATTACTCAAAGTAAGATTTAAGGCAATGATATCTTGTGATCTATTCTGAAAAGGTCAGACTAGGGAATGACAGGCTGGTGTTTGGTTAGCTAAAACTGATCTCCCTTCTGAAAGACCCAGGTGTGTTTCCAAGGGCTGTCTGTTTTCCCAAGGCCTGAATTTTCAGAAGGAGTGAGCACTTATGTTCTTAGTTATATTTAAACTCAGATGCACTTAACATCTCTGAAAAGTGGTCCCAGAGGAAGAGAGGAAGGCTGTGGAGCAATTGGTCCTGTAGCCCATGATGAGACTGTGACAGGTGTGCGTGTGCAGGAGGTGAAAAGGAAGCGTGTCAGGAGAATTATTTAAAAGAGTTGTCACAGTTCTGCCAGGGGTAATGAAGGGAAATGTGTCTTTGTGGTTAGCAAGTTTGTCACTTCCAGGATCCACTGGCTCATCATGCCTGGGGTAGTCTTGCTTTCCTGCTTTCCTGTTGTGCCAGCTGCCTGCTGAGTCTTGTGCTTGCTGAGCACGGGTGCTCTGTGAAGTTAGTCTTGAGTACCTGCAGGGCATGTGCAGCTCTTTGGAGGCAGTCTTGGTGGTGTATCCTGTGCTGGGATCAAGAGTTGGACTCTCATAGCTCTTTCTCTTCCATGTTTCCTGGGAGGGCTATCAACCAGGCAGATTGGATCCTTTGCCTCTTCCCCAACCCAGGCTTCCAGAACCTGTACCCTGAGTGCCTGTGGAGCAGTCCTCTGCAGCACCCAGGTATATCAGCTCTCTCCCCTTTCCAGTGACTCACTGTAGCTCTCTTGAGATTTCTGCCCTCAGGGAACAGGCAGAATATTCTCATTCTAGTTTCAGACATTGTTCTTTAAGACAGGAATATTCATAAGCCAAGTATGTAAGGAGCACAGTATAGTGCATTTGAAATCATGTTGCAGATCTTTTGGTCTCCAAGCAGAGGCATGAGGTAGTCATTTTTAGCCTACGTAACTCAGGCCTGGTATCCTCAAGGCAGGCTTTTAATTTCTCTTCATCTTCTCCTTTTAATTTCTCTTTTTTGTCAAGTTCCCATGTTGTGCTTGGAAAACACTGTTGAAAATTCATATAAATGCTCTGAAAAGCAGCACTCTCTTCAAGTGCATTTAAATAATAATACAAAGTTCAGCCAGATCTTTTTGATTGTGTAACGCCCTTGCTCCCAGCTTTCTCTACTGACATTTCCTAATATCTTCTCAGTCTGTTGTGATATCTCTGTTGCAACTTGCTGGGTCACGCTTGGGATCAGTAGCTTGTATAAACTGAGTTGCTCTTTTCGATGGCTTCTGAGGATCTGTGTGATGAAGTGATGACAGTCAGCAGCACATCAGATGCTGATGCCATCTCCAGACATAAAAACATGGGCATGTGTCCCGTATCTTTAGAATCTTTGTGATTTTTGTCTTATTTTCAACCTATGACCTTGTAAACACCAATCAGTAGACAGGACAGTGCAGTGCTTGATTTGTCCTGGTTGACTTACATGGAATAGCCTTCCCAGGCAGGCTGTGGTGTGTTCAAGCAGCAAAATAATGAAGAAAACCAGGATGTGTAGCATTAACAGTTTTCTAAAATGTCCATATTTTCTCTTGTGATGCCTAAGTATTACTTTGCTCAGCCCTTGCTGGTTCTTCTCGCTCTGTATTGTCTTTGAGTACCTGATACAGCGGGTAGTCAGAAATTTTATGGTGACACTTTAGTGAAATATATGTTTCCATGCTGACATGTTCCTGAACAGGATTTGCAAGTAATTGTGTCAGACCACAAAGGAGCTAAAGCCACTTGTTGGAGATGAAGTAAATAAAGAGGAAATTTAAGTTCCTTAAATATTTGCAGATTTTCATGTAGAAGCTGCAGTATGTGAATATTGCATGAATATCAGTAGTCAATTTTTTCATTGAAATGTGCCTAAAAATACCTAATAGCAGGAGGAGTTACTACCTTTTCAATCAGTTCTTTGACCTGATTGTCATTTTTCATTGAGGCTCTGTATTTTCTGGTGATCTCTTTATTCCTTTGAAAGAATTGCTTGGAGAATAATTACTGGACAATCAGTTTTTATTGAGAATGGAGAAAAGTTGTTCAAGGTATAGATATTTCAGGATCATATGTCTGGATTTGTACTGATCAGGGAATTGCTGTTTTCCTATGTCAGGAGGAGTCTCAGTAATGAAGGAGCACAAGTGTGGTTGTGATGGATGACAGCTGCCCTTTTGTTTCAAGTGACTTCAGCAGTAGTGAAGGAGGAAGCCAGCTGATATGATTCAATGGAGTAAAATATGCAGAAGTAAAGGTGAGGGCTTGTCAAGAGACTCTGGGAAAAGTGGGAAGCAGAAAAGAAAAACAGATACCTGAGCTGGTGAGAAAGAGTAGGGATTTTTTTATTTCTCTTTTAATATGGTAGCAGTACACTATCCAAATCTTAGTAGGGAATGTTTCCAACTAGCTGGTTTTCTTCAGGGAGATAGGTCTGATCAGATGGCCAAAAAAGCTTTTTATATGCCCCCTAACTGCTGCAGCTGGCTAAAGGAGGGAATGAGGCTGGGGTGTCTTTCTCAGAGGCTGCTGCAGCTGAAACATCAGAGTGGGTGGAAGGTGTCCCAAACCAGGAATCGGGTCCCTGTGGTGGTGGGGTTCACCCACGCTTGACAGGAGCCAAAAGAAAGACTTTTTATATAAAACTAGTAATTTTAATGTGAATGCTGTTTAGTTCATCACTTTGAGAGTCATGAGAAAAGCCAGAAAGATGCTTTAAATCACAATTACATAATCCAATGCACAACATTGCACATAGCAGAATCACTGAAAGTTATTAAAATGTCAGGCTAGAAAGTGGAATGGAAAAAAATGGTTCAGATAAACTGATTTGTCTTCCCCCTCTATTGTTCCACATAGGTCTTTCATATTCTTAAGATCTCTGTGTTTAGAATCACTTAAGTGATATTTACTGTACTCCATCTCTGTCACCATAATTGGTATCAGGCCTTATTCACTGATAAGGAAACTACCCCAGGAAGCCTTGTTTGCTTAATTTCTTATCAGTACCCTGATTAGGTTACTCGATGGATAACTGAGGGATAACTGTTCTCCCCTTAATTTATTATGTTTCAGATTCTTTTAACATACGTGCAGGTTTTCACTCTTTTGTCCTGGTGCTTGGCTAGACTTATGGTAATATAATTTTATTGCTTTTAACAAATCTTTAATAGAGATGTGGGACTGGAATGTCCTGAAACAGCAGTGATGTACTGAGCAGCATGGAAAAATGATTAGTGTGTGACGGGGAAAAATTACTAATATCATACAGGTTTAAGGAAACCTTCTTTTCTGTCACCAGCACAGATGATTGGTTTTTTCATAGCTTAAAATCTCTGTTTGATTTTACTTCCTCCATCTCAAAAAGGATGTAGTAGTAGAAGAAAAGCTAAGAAGAAGGCCATCCTATGTGATCAGAGAAATAGTAGAGTCCAAAGTATCACAGTATTAGTCAGCTGGAAAAAGTGAAGTAACTAAGAAAAGATGCTGGAAATTTGTGACATCATGAATGGTATGCAGAATGTGAATAATGACTATTTATTTGTTCACCCTTAAAATAGCATTAATTAGGATGTTCAGTGAAATTAACCATGAAGTACAAGAAGGGAAGCATTGCTTTATGAGCACATCATTTTAATGTGGGGTTCATTGGCATAGAACTGATGTGGAGCTCTTGAAAGAACAGAGCAGTTCAGTGAATGCTTGTGTGGGCAGCCCAGGAGGCTCCTGATGCTCCTTGACCTATTCTATCTACTTACAGAGCTATTTACACAGTTGCAGAGGTGTAATTCTCCTATCATGCGTCAAGGTCTTTTGAGTGATAAACTGATTGACCTCTTTATCATAATCCTTCAAAAGTTGGTTTCCAAATTACTCTTAGGTAACTCTTTTTTGTAAGGTTTCCTGTAACACTCCTAAACGAAATGTCAAGAGTCTGCTAGGAAACTGAGATACAGATATATCATTAAGGGCAGAAAAAGTCCCACCTGTTTTCAGTAAGCCTGTATTTTCTTGCCTGTTCTCACTTGGCATTCTTCTTCTCACTGCTTATTATTTTACTATTTTTACATAATTCTTAATTTACAAGTTTCCCAAAACCACAGAGAGGTTCGGTCTGCTCTTTGCCTAAAAATGCAGTGTGATCAAATTTGCATTAGCACCTAGTCACTTATGGGTGTGCAATCCCGTCTCTAGTGTACATGCAGTGCAGGAAAATTTGGGAGGCAGAACCATGAGCCATTTCACCACTAAGCAAATGTTCAAATTCAAAAAGTAGCCAAAGGCAGCTGTTTAAAGCCTGTGGAGCTCTTCATCTAGTTCTTACTGAAAGGAATGTGGTTCCTGAGGCTTCCGTCATGCCTGTGTGTGCTCTGGGTGCCTTTGTGGCTATACTAAGAGCTACCTTCCTTCAGATCATATCAGAAAATGTTTGGCTTCCTGGAAAAGAAATGAGAGAAGATAAGGGGAACTGGAGAGACAGTATATTGTGGTGTGCTGCTTTGCCAGGCTTTCCAGTCACTCTGCTGTAAACTGTTCATGTAGAGCACAATTTGTGAGCTCGGCCTTACCTCGTGTGCAGTATGTGGGCTTAGCAGTACCTGTCAGGTTCAATGGATTTGTTGCAATTTTTTCTTCTGAAGATCTGAAATTTTTATCTATGATTTTAAATCTTTATGCACAATTAAAAACATAGACTAGTTAAGAATTCACACTATTCAAATAATTAAGATGTGGTTTTTGAATTGCCCAAACCTGTCTAGTAGTTAGGCATAATGTATGGACAGTGTTCTCAACCCTTTGTTGCTGGGATAGAAAAAAAAAGGGGACAGTAGGGGGTAGAAATAAAAAATATCAAAAAGAAAAAGGTCAGATTTTGATTTTAGGAGACAAATTCACAGACTGTGACTGCTTCTTTTAGCCTGTAGCTAAACAGACTATACAACATGTGAATATCTTGCACATAGGTGTGAAAAAAGTGTCTAATTGTTCAACTTATTTAGGATTTATTAAAATTTATTGGAAAAAAGCATGGTATTTTGTTTAATCTAAACTCAGCTTGGCTTTAAAGCTTCTCTTTTTCTTGTCTTGTGGTTAGAGGTTTTCAACTGTGTGTGCATATTTAGTTCACTCTTCTGTATTGTGCCATCCTTGTGTTCAGAACCTTACTAAACAAACAGGTTCACAGTCCTGTCAGCCAAAAACTAGAGCATATTATATGTCTCCTGTGAATACAGTATTTCAGGTTATAACATTTTCCTGGATAGTATTTGGAACAAAAAATGTTTAGCTAATAGCAAATAGTATAAGCTCTTCAGAGAAACTGCTTTTATTGTATATAGTTACTTCTCCCATCTACACCCAGACTTAAACTCTTTCTCATTCAGCAGGTGCAAAATCTCTCTCTCTCTCTCTCTCTCTCTCTGGCCTACTTTATTTTTATTCCCACCTCTCCAAGGTCTTACTGGTGCATGTCTAGTTAGTGTTAGAGATTATTGCTCTTAACTGTTTTCTACCTCATGTACTGTTTCAGACACAAGTAAGGGTAAAATATCTGAAAACTTGTCTCCTTTTTACAGCTAGACCAAATAATTTACTAGAAGGTGAAGTCTACCTTTCTTGTCTTTCTCCAGGGAAAGGTCACAAAAAATTCAGGTAGTTTGCCTACATATTGTGATATGTAGTTGTAATTATAGTTGTCCTGGACTAATTGAAGTGGTATCTCCTGGTAGCACAAAACAGTGTGAACTCTGTAGTTGGCAGGGTTTCTTCAGGCAGGATTGTGCCATGTTGTCAGTTGTATGTAGGTGATGTATAAAGAAAACATCTAGTATTCATCAGGTTTTTTATCTGTCATGTTGTCATTGTGTTTCTGATGGTTTAAACTGTGCCCTGGTAATGCTGCCATTACTTATTTTTCCACACACTGCTTTCACTTTGATCAGCAGAAGGTGGTGTGACAATGGTGAAAATACAAATGGTCAGAAAAACACAGTAAAAAGCTTATTAAAAAAGTTTCACTGTGGGTGTCCAGTCTCAGAGATGAAGTGTCTGAGATCATTGAGTGATGCTGTGTTTCAAAATGCTATTGGCGTCAATCTGATATTCCCCTTCCTCCCACTGTCCTTCATGCCATGTACACTGTGTGCGTGTACTGAAACTGTGTTTGGTTTCTGCATGCTTTTTGCCTCTGTTGCCTTATCTGTAGTGTCCCTAACCAATGCACTTCTCATGACTGCATCCCCAGAAAGTGGTCAGTGGGATATGCCAGCAGTAACACCTGGATGCACATCCAGGGCTCCTGTGTGTCTCATCTGACTGAGGGAGCAGCACACTGAGGCAGCCCCACAGCATTCATCTTGCTGTGGACATGGGCCAGCAGAAGGTGCAGCACACTGGGCCCCTCCTTGCTTCTTGTGTACATTACAGTGTGGCAGGCAAGTCCTCGCCCTTCCTTTTACTATCTGCCTCTTGCTGTCTGGAAATAGCAAAGGTTGCAGCAAAGCCGGAATGCAAGTCAGAAGCCCTGTACTGCTATTCCCAGCCCTTTCCTCCCTGATCTTCTGGAGCTGCCAGCTTGGACCACAGGAAGAGTGCTCTCAGGAGGACAGCGTGTCCCTGCTCTTGGTCCTGGCTGCTGGTTTTGCTGGGCCCAGCCTTGTCTTGTCTTGCCTCTCTCCACTTCTTCTGGGTTACAGCATCCTGCCAGAGGCAGCAGGACCTTTCTAAGGGCTTGGGGGCAATCAGGCAGGGAGAGCCATGAATTGCCTCCTGGCACCCCATCCCCACTCCTGGAGCTGGGGCTGCATGCTGCCCTCGCCCCACCCAGGTAGGCTGGTCTGGGCTCTGGGTTTGGAGGGGAGCTCCGTGGGGCTGGGGCTGGCTGGGCAGCTCCATCCTCCCTAAGCCTTGGCTTTGCTTACCTGCTGCTATTGTAAGAATTGGAAATCTCTACCCTGCTCTGGTCTGGTAGAGAGCTCTGGTGCTGATAACTCACGAGTGCCTTTTGGGTCCTGCAAGGCTTTCTGCAGCTGCAGTGGGTTCTGTGTATGGCAGCTGATAGAAAAAGTCTTCTGCACAAACCTTCTGCTTTTTCATGCTTGACTGTATACATGCATGCTTTGCAAGACTCTTGGCACACTTTTACCTTCAGAGATTAAAGAAGTGTTTGAATATAATGTACTAGTGGTAAAGTGGTGATTAACCAATATTTGTTGTGGTTGTACCGAGGCAGTAGATAAGTGTATATTCACATGACAGTACAAAGTACTTGTATCCAAGAGCTGAACTGTGTAGGAATCACTGGAGAAACCATGGGAGCAGTTGTGTATTGCTATGGTATATATACATTACTCTTGCAGAGTTCCTGAATGATTACTAAACCTGCTGTACTCGATGTTTTCTTGCCTTACAATTCAATCTTAAGGCCTAATAAGGTATTTTAATGTGTCCTCTTGTTCTTCTTCACAGCTGCAATTTGCACATACTGTAGATCTCTTTCAAAACATGCTGAAAGGTAAACATCTTGACAGTCAATTACTTGAATTTTTTTTTGCTCTTTAGATGACAATCAAAATAAAAGCAATGAAAAGAAAGAGAAGAAAATGGTTTCTCAGAAGCCCCATGGTACCATAGAATATACAGTAAGTACTGGTGTGTGGTGTGTTCATGCCTGCTTTTTGAAAGTGCAGTTGTTGAGGCTGAGAGGGAGGCAGTGGCACAAAACTGTAAGCACTAATTCTTTCTCAGTTTGCACCTATCTCAGTTTGGATTGCCCCTATTGATACCATTCAAATACCACTATATGGGGAGAGCTAGGGTCACATCCTAAATCTCTATTCAACCCAGGATCTCTGCCTCTTGCAGCTGCCAGTTCCATTTTTACTTCTGCATTATGGCTCTCTAATAGAGCGATGGTTTTTTTATTCTGAAAAATACTCCCATTCTGTGGTGTTGCTTAAGTCATCAAGCAATTGACCTTGATGATATCTGTTTCTCTAAGCTAGAGCAGGACAGTAGTATGCTAGCTCTGCCCAAAAACCTCTGTGTGAGCCCTCAGTGCATTCCTCCCTAAGTGCATTCCACTCTACCATAAAGCCTCAGTGGAAAGGGGGTGTCTCAGCTGGGAACTGCACAAATGCCTGACCTCCAGCTGTGGCTGCTGGAGGTATAATGAACTTTGCAGTGTATGACTTTCTCCCCCTTGCCAGACCAGTTCTAAATACAGCTGTGCTTCTTTAAAATTTTAAGAGAAAAGGAGAGGGACATATGTAACACCTCTACATTTTATCTATTGTATGGTGTGAAAGAATATTTCTGTCCTTTTTTTTGATACAGGTTTATCACCTAAGCTATTAAATATATGGGGTTTTGAGGTCATCAAGTCTATCCCTGCAAACAGTCTGTTAGATGGGTTTAGTTCATGTATGGTGCTGTGTTCAGTATGGTATCTTAGTCATCAACTCTTTCTTCAGGCTGGAAATCAGGACACCATAAACAGCATAGCATTAAAGTTCAACGTCACCCCAAACAAGCTTGTGGAGCTCAATAAGCTTTTCACACAGACAATTGTGCCAGGCCAGGTAACTTTTTCATTATTTGGTTTGTTTTTTAATACCTGAAACATAATTATTTGAGATGTATTTAGAAGTTTTTTACTAATTAAGTGTATCATTTAGGTACTTGGATAAGAGGATAATGGACAGTAATTTAAAGTTCTCCCTCAAAATGAAACTCAGTAGATTATTACTTGGAATTGGTGTGAGGGGGAAGCTTTGTAATTGCCATATCTGACTTGTTATTTATGTACTGTCACTAAAGCATAAAGATGACTCTGAAGCTTAAGAAGATAATACAGCTGTTGCAAGGGATTTGGACTATTGGGAAGTCTGGATAAATGCAATCTATAATGCATTAAAGAATTAGCGAGTTAGAGACAGAATTTGAAATGGCTTTGTGCTGTTATGTCGGAAATGAGTCAGTCTCCTAACATAAGAAATAAATGGAGAGAGACTTTTTAGGACAGTCCAGGACTGGAAATGCAAGTGTGGAGATTAACATCTGGTTTATAAAGAGCAAATCTCTACTTCTGCTTCACAGCCATGAGGAGGTTGAAGAGTCTTGGTTTGCAGATAGGGAAACTGAGGCACAGAAAGACAGTGTGACTTGCTTAAGAATACCCAGCAGACAAAAGCTGGAATAAGGAAATTAGTTTCATTTTTCTCAGTGTTTTTAAGGTGTAAATTGCAGATATGAGTGATCAGTATTGTGTTGTCTTTCTAATAGAACATAGTTAATAACCTTTTAAAGCGTTTGCCTGTTTTGAAATACCTGTTTGTATTTAGATTCTCTTTGTGCCAGATACAAGTGTTGGGAGGCTGTCTTCTAGTCCTGGTGGTCCTGTTTCTCCTTCTTCATCAGATGCTGAATACGATAAACTCCCTGTAAGTCAAACATGGTTCATTGGTCTTAAACTCTCAAAATATTTTCTGATTCTGAAGCTGAAAAATCAAGGCTGTGTAAGCAGCATTTTTTTGAGTTTACAGGCCTTGTGTGTAGTGTTTTGTGTTAATTAGTTTGCTGTACTACAAAATCTACCATTGTCTTAAAAATACTCTGAATGAAGGGAATTCTGAGTGTGGAAGCTCATTACAAGTTCGGTTGGGCCCTAAGTCTATCAAAACTACTAAAAATAGTATAGTGCATAATCTTCAAAGAATAGAAAGCTGAAAATGAAAAATTATTTACTGTTTCCAAATGGAGATTCTTATGCTGCTCTGCAGTCCAGAGCCTTGATCCTGCATTGGCGTCGTTGAATAGGGAGGCTGTTAGTTTAGTCTGAGCAGTCAGTTTCTTTCTAGTTAAACAAATTGTAGTGGTACCCATATACAGACTTGTCTTTAGACAAGACTGCTGGATTTAATCTTTGTGAAAGGCCTTGGCATAGTTGATCTTTCATTTTCTTTAGAAGGGTGATTGGCCATGATGATTTTTAGATAGTACCTTTAGGCAGTTTAGCTGCCTTTAACATCTTCAACATCTGCTGAGGTTAATTAGTTATTTCAAATACATCACTAATCAAAAGTGGAGAGAAGCTTGGAGTGAATAATTGTGTTTAACCTTACCCCTATGCCATCTGCTTGGGGAATCATACCAGTGCTCTGTGAGCAGAGGTCTTCAGTGTAGATGATGTGTCAGGGCAGGCCCTCTCCCTAATGAGAGTATATAATTGAATTTTGGTGAGCTGACCTGCCTTGGTGTTTGCCTGTTATTTGTATGGAGCTTCTTGTAAGGTTACAACAGTTGGTGTTTTTTTTTCTATACAGGATACTGTGGGAAGTGTACATATATACCTACATACATGACCATTGCTTTTCTTCCTTATGCAAACAAAAATAATTGTTTGAACCTGGCCTTTTCAAAAGGTTTTCAAAAATCCAGAAGTATATGATTCTGGTCCTTTTGCTCTACACTGAACTTTTTCTTTTCTAAGGATGCTGATTTGGCAAGAAAGGCTTTCAAACCAGTGGAGAGAGTCCTGTCCTCTACTTCAGAAGAGGATGAACCTGTGGTTGTCAAATTTTTAAAAATGAATTGTCGTTATTTCACAGATGGTAAGGTAGGTCGAACCTGATTTTTGGGCATTGTTTGAGATTGTCTTTGGATAAGTGAGAGATGAATACTTGGGGAGTCAAATGTGCTTCATGTTTTTAAAGAATGTAAAAGTTATGTTGGCTTTATCTATTACTGCTGTGTTTGTTGGTACTGTGATAATATGCTGTATAATTTTTTTCTTTTGCTTGTGTGTTGCTAGACACACAGAGGACTGCACTTCAGAGTTATGACATGTCAGGATTAGTTGTCCAGTTCCATCAAATTGAGCAACAGCTTTATAAAATGAGTACATGCCAGTCTATTTCATTTATGACTTGAAGATAAATTTTAACTGTTTCCAGACCAGTGCTCCCAAATATATCTGTGTTGCTTCTGCACTTGCAGAATGAATGTTGTGCAATTCTAATAAAAGGATAAATATTGCATTACACAATCTTTACTTTCCGTTTCTTATAACGTACGCCAGGACTGCAATCCTAAATTACAGCAAGCGTTTTAGAAGCAAAGGCACAAAGTTTGGGTAGTATTTTAGCCCTTTTCTCAAGGCTGCAAGACACTGTCTTCCTGAACTGCCTACTTTGATATATCTGTTCTTGTTGACTCTGATTTCAGTTAGCTGTCTGCGTGTTTGGGTTTTCAAGTTCTCTGGAATTTATAACACTGGAGATGCTAATCATTGTAGTTGCAACATTTTTTTTCCCCTTAGTCCTGACTTTTGTAAGATGGATGTGTTTACATCTACAGTTTCTGGCTTCTTTTTGCATTGAGTAGATGTAGACTGTATTTAACAACTCTGCAATTTTACAGTCTGTTATTTTGTAGAACAGAATAGAGGACTACTTGATGTCTCGCATGTAAATTAGAGCAGTACTGTCACTTGCTATGTGATGCTTGTTAAGTGCAGAGGATACTGATTGCCAATTTTATGTCTGCAGGATGGAAAAAGTAATTTTCAGTCAGAGCAATCAAAAATGAGACGCTTCTTTGCCAGTGTAGCTGAAATCCCTTGTTGCCTGGCTTCCTGCAGTGGCTGGGTGGGAAGTACGGCCTACTGATGTATTGTCTTCTGGCTTCTGGGAAAGCCTCTGCACTTTTTTTCTGTCATCCAAACACAAACCAAGCTTGAGGATCGAGTCATACAGGAGAAGGAAATGGGAACAAACTTTGCTTTATAAAGGAGCAGGCATTCATGTGCTCATTTGCCAGTGCCAAGCCATCCGCTTGATATCTTACTGCTTTAAAAAAAAAGCCCCACAAACCAAGCTTGTGGTCTTTTACCTGCCTATTTATGAACCTCCTTGGCTTGCCTTGCAGATGACCTTGTATAATTAGGAGTATCTGCATGTGGGTCATTCCAGTTGATGTCTGTCTCCCATTTGTCAGGTGTCATGATTTACACACAGCTTCTGAGTTGGTCTGGTGAATTTTGTAGTTCATCTGGAGGAGAGGGTGCAAAACCAAGACAGTGGAAATCTTTTTAAACCTTGAAAAATGATCAGTTGCCATGGATTGATGCTGAATAATGGCTGATGCAGCAGCCTTTTATCAAATCCATTGCTAGAGCACATTTTGAAGAATTCAATGAGTATTCTGCAGCTGTGCAGAATATGCTTGGACCAATTATAGGAGCTGTTTCTAGATTGGGAAAAATCTGTCTCATGTCAGATCCCTGTATGGAGAAGCTTTTTGCATGTACCTCTGGGAAACTAGATCAAGGAGATCTCTGATGTTAACTTGGCATAGTAACCTGGACGTTTCCATGAGGAAAACTATGTGCAGGTGTGTTGGTTGCATGTAAAATTCATGGATCAAATGAAAGTAGCTGCATCCAGAATAAAATGCTTTGTAGTTTTTTAAAAAAAATAATCCACTAATCTATTTTGTCTGAGATTGAGTAACAATCACATTTTTAGCTTGTAGCAGTCAGCGCTGAAAGTTGGAACAGTTCAGATGTTCTTCCTTATCATCCAGGAACTTGGATGTTACTAAGAATTTTTTTTTTTCTTTCCTTACAATGTCTGACTTGATGGAATTGGAAAGCAAAGTATTTTGCTAGCAAACACTGCGTGACACAATATAAAGAGGCAGGAAAGTGGTTTTGCTTTTTAGGATAGTAGCCTAAAATCCAATACCCAATGATAAGTGCATGTGATGTGCTGATTCTTTCTTCTCCTGTTTTAGGGTGTTGTTGGAGGAGTCATGATAGTAACTCCAAACAATATCATGTTTGACCCTCATAAGTCTGATCCTCTTGTAATTGAGAATGGCTGTGAAGAATATGGACTCATCTGCCCCATGGAGGAGGTTGTCTCAATAGCTCTCTACAATGACATCTCTCACATGAAGATTAAAGATGCATTGCCATCGTAAGGAGTGTTCTTCCCTGAACTTACATTTGCAGATTTTCAGTAAGGGTCATGGAAAAGGGGTAGGGGAAGAGTTTTAGTGCAGCAAAGTGCCAGCAAAGGAATGATCCACTTGTGTTGCTCTTTAGAACAACAACTTTCTCTTTAGAACAACAACTTTCTCTTTAGAACACTAAAGTGGCATTAAACACAAATGTGAATGTGAGAACCAAAGTGCAAACCAGTGATTAATAAAAGCGTTTCTAATATGCCATGGTTGGGCATGACCTGTCTCTAAGGCTCTTTCAGTGGATGTGAAGAGGTTTAGATTTTGGCCATTACTGTGTTACCAGGACTGTTCTCAGAGGAGTATTTGAAACTTTTGAAGATAACAGCACCTTAGCTGCCATCTTCAGAACTTAGAGAAATGCCAGACTGTGGAATACTTCTATCTCAGAAATAGTTAAAATCTATAATAAATAGACTTTCTGGGGTGGGCTACTTTTCATTTATGCACAGATCAGGCACTGTTTATCTATTTATTCTAAGAAGGGTTTTATTCTTATAGACAATACCTCTTTGAACAGTGAAATTCATTGAATTCCCTCCCTTTTCTCATTTCAAGAAAAACTTTCCAGATACTTGCTACACTCATTATTGGAGTGTTTAATAACTTCCTAGTAATTTTCATGTGATGAGGATGTTGTATTCTCATTCTCCTCAGACTTTTAGCAGTAATGAAGAACTCAAGTTTTATGATAATACATTTATTCAGCATTTTTAATTTTGAAATGTTTTATGATTGTTCTGCTTTAAAAAGAAATATTTGGGGAAGCCTGCATTCAACCAGTATGTTTGAATAATAGAGACAAATAAAAGAAGAAAGCTACTAACTCTGTTGCCTGTTACTGTTCTGTAGTAAACATGTTCAAACAGGATACAGTTTATCTCCGATTTTTCTCAAAAACACATTTGTGCTGACTAGGGAAGCATGGTAGGTTGTAGATGTTGACTCATTGTTAGGTGTGGGAAATTATAATATAAATATGATGTGAATTAAATTCCAGCAGCTAAATACATGTCCTGTGGTTTTTTGTTATGGAACTTCTGATGACTTGCATATTCTTACTACATATGTAACACTTCTTCACCCACGTGGCATATTCTGCCAAGTGGTTTACTCATTTTATTTTGGTATTCTACTTTCAGCATTTTTCTCCATTGTCTTTAAAGTCCCTTATTTTCAGTACTGCATGTTTATTTTGGAGAAAGTTATTTTTTGTTGGGTTTCATGGTTTACGTTAAGTTGATGTTTAGTTTTTCTTTTCATTTTTTTTCTGTTTCCATTTTGCTTTTAACATCGTATGTACATCCATCATTTCCCCTGACAGTGACATACCAAAGGATCTTTGTCCTCTGTACAGGCCAGGAGAATGGGAAGACCTGTCCTCTGAGAAAGATATCAATCCTTTCAGCAAATTCAAATCCCTTAGCAAGGAAAAGAGGCAGCAGAATGGGGATGCATCAATTGCTCTGGGTGCCAAACAGATAAAGCCTTCAGATAAGGAAAAGTCTGCTGATTTTGAAGTTCTTCAGTCATCGGAGAGTACGGGCTCAATTAAATCAAAGTCTCTGGAGTTTCCCAACATCACTGCCACTAAACATTTGGAAAAGTTTGATGCAGATGCATGTACCAAGGACCCTTCCAGGGAAAAAAATGCTTCAGATACCAAAACCAAAGAAAAATCCCTTCTAGGAGAAGGAGAGGATGACTTCACTGAGCTGGAAAAGACATCATCTCATATGGATAGAGGGTTGGACGGGAAAATCTCAGTAATGGAAGGCTTGCTGGCTGACCCCAGGGACTTGGGGAGAACTAAGCAGCAGGTAACCAAACCTTCTACAGAAGTCCAGGAGCACTTGACAGTTGATTCCTTGGAAAAAAAGGACAGTGTTGAACCTAAAGCTGACTTAGACTTAGAGCTGTGTGAAAAGCAAGATGTTATTCCAGAAGTAAACAAATGTGTCAGTACCCCGACAGGTAAGGTGGAGACTGAACTGGACACTAAGAAAGACCTAGAGAAAGATAAACTTATTGAATTTTACCTCAATAAAGAAGGAAATGGGTCTCAGTCATCTGAAGACTTATACAAGGCTGAAATCCAGAAAGGTGAAAACAATAAAGCAATTGGTATAGACCTTACACTTAGCTGTTCAAAGTCCCAAGCTAATGAAGTCCATACAGTTAAAAGTATGGAGCTTGATTCCTGCTGTGTTGAAAGGAAAACACCTTCATTAGAAATCAGCTCAGCAGCAGCAGAGGAAAAGGATCTGAAAGAGTCTGTGGACTCTTCATTAGTACCAGCTGTAGACAAGACCTGTCAAGAAACACAGTTAGACAATCAATCAGAAATCAGACTGTGGCTGCTGCAGAAAATTCAAGTGCCAATTGAAGGTAGGTCTCTGGTTATCCTTGTTTCCTCTGAGACTTGGACAACTTTATGACGGTAACCTTTGAATTGACAGCCTTCTCTAAATTTCTTCTTTCTGTAATACCTGGTCTTTTTTTTACTCTTTGTGTATTTCAATTTTACATTACCTGCTATCTTCAAATTCTCTAAGCTCATAGTTTGATAAGCAGCTTGTGTGTTCTTTCCACATTCAGTGATCACTGCATATATAATCTTTACTTCTGTTTGCTGGCTTTAAGAAGGATAGTGAAATGTCATCCAGTTTCAGTACTGGTAGGGACACTTTACAGCCTAGGAATTGTCACCCCGTATTGGTAACCATTGTTGCCTCACTGAAGTCTGTCAGTTTTGTTTCTGATAGTATCCAAGGTAGCAGAGCTGTGAAGGTGGGCACCAAAGTATTCTTGACAATATTTGCATGTGTCTGGTGTCTCTCATGCTATGGAAACCCTTAAAGAAGTGATAAATAGGAATACATGTATAATCCTACCGAGTGATCACTTTTCTCCTGATTGGTCATTGTATTATCAGAAATAATTCAAGCTGTTCCAGGAAAGCACATACCAGAATGAAATCTCTGTTCAGAGCGTGTACACACATACTACCATTTCTATTGGCAGCCCAGTGCCTCTAAGCACTAGTCTGTCCTGGAGTGTTGATGCTCCTCTCTGGGTAGGTTAATGAACCAGTGGACATACCCTTGATTTACATCAGGTGGTAGTGAATGATTAAATTGTAAGTCTTTAATTTTAAGAACAGCTGTTCCTAAAATGATTTTTCCTTTTTTTCATAAGGGTTTATATCTTGCTGGTGGTATTTGGCTGGATGTGTACACCTAAAATAAAGCAGGCAAAATCAGCATGACTGAAGCTATAGTTTGATAAGCAGGGTTTTTTTGTCACACTAGCAATTTAAGGAGCCTAAACTGCTTTTAGGCTTGGCCCTGTCTTGTGCAGATAAAAGGTGCTTGTATGGCTGTGTGACTGACAATTGAGAAACTGACCGGGCTTTTTATGTGTGTGTATGTGCATACAGGATTGCCCTTGAGCCTGGATGGGTCATCTGGATCCTAACACGTCCCCTTTATTTGCCTGCTTCGTGTTGTAGGCAGCACCCAGCCTGGTCATCTTACCTATTTCTTTACAGGGCTGTTCTGTACATAGCTGTACAGCTGAGGGGGATACAAGCTGTGCCAAAATGGGAATGAATGGCCTCAGTTTAGGATGAACATGGTTTTACTAAACCAGTTGTACTGTTGAAGTCAGGTGTAATTCTGTGTATGGTGCCTCTGAGTATTCCTTTGCACAAGATTATTAATCTTTGTCACAGTGTTTTATCAGCTACGGTATTGGTACTTCCTTGTAAGCAGATCATTTCTCTTGTGTCTTGTTCAGATATGCTTCCTTCAAAAGAGGAGAAGAGCAAGACTCCTCCAATGTTTCTGTGCATTAAAGTAGGCAAGCCCATGAGAAAGTCCTTTGTGTCTCAGAGCATGACCATGTCTCAACAGTACAGTAAAAAAATAAAGCAACCAGAGTACTGGTTTGCTGTTCCTCGGGAAAGGTAAGCTGCACTCCTGTTAGCACAAAAATGTCTGGCTGTTACTTTTTAAATGTGTAGTGCTTTCTAGAGCTGAATCTTAATATTACCTACATGGTCCAAGGTGTCAAGTGCAGCAGGGATGCTGGGGGTGTCCTCATTTCATTTTACGTCAGCGACAAAAGGCAGTGTTTGTTGCTGGCCTAATATGGCTCTTAGTGGGAAGGAAAAAGGGCTCAGATGCCACTTGAAGATGGAAAGAGGGATATATGTGCAGCTAACAAACAAAATATAAAAGAGCTGGGAGATTATCAGGGTTTCAGCTGTAGTCCAGGAAGTGGGGGAAAGGAGAGCAGTGGCTGGAGGGGCACGGAACCCACTGAGGTGACAGTGCTAAAAAAAAAATAGGTATTTCACATGAGTAAAGGGTATCATATGGGAAAAGGGAGACACTCCTGACTAAACAGATGTGAGGATTTCTGTCTTTTGTCCCATTGAAAACAGTTCCTTTGCAGTAAAATTGAGGAACATAAATGTTTTCCTGTAGGTATGTATTAATGCATAAAGTACTATAGAAAAAAGCTACAAACTAGAGAAGTGGAGGTCTATGATTTTCCACATAAATCACCCAAGAATTTTCCCTGGCTGTGAAGAAACAAATATGTGAACTTTTTCTTGACAGAAGGGGACTAGAGCAATTCTCTGGTCTGTTGATGAACCAAAATCAGTGATTCTGGTAAATTAGATGCCAGGAAGGAGGAATCTGAACTTGTGATCCATCTCAGAGGTGTCTTCTTTCAGATGCAGTCAATTTTTTAAAAATAATTTTTATTTAGTAATTTGCATTTCAAATATGTAGCGTGTGTGTTGATTTAAGTGTTTATAATTTTATGTGGTTTGAAAAGGAGTGTTTTCATTGTCTGTAGTAGTGTGGAAGTTGCTGTCCTGGAACTCTTCCTGGAGGAGAGGGAGAGGTTTAATCCAGCTGGAATGTGGTTCTTGGGAGAGTAGCTGGATAGCTTTTGGTTTGCTTGCTATCTGTGGATCCCAGTCCTTGGCTCCTCAGGGACTGCAAAAGGGTGGGTTCAGAAAATTCTAGGTTGAAGTTTGAGTAAACAGTTCAAGGAGTTGGAGTGATGCTGTAATACAACACAAGGTCAGTTAGTGCTTTGGAGATAGTGCAGCTAACAGTGAATAAAGCTGCTGAGCTGACTGAGGTCGTCTCTAATCACTGCTGTGTGCAACAGGTATATCTATCAAGCTTCTAACCACAGACTTGAAAAACAGCTTTTCTACTTGTCCTTTTATGAGCAGAAACTTTCTGAATGGTAAGCAGACCTAATCCATATATAAACTGAAGTGTTGATAACTGTTTTGTACTTCAGGTTTTTATGAGAAAAAAGTAACTTCTGCAGTGAGCTGCTGCAGCAGCACCTGGCCATGCTGGCTGACAGACCAGATCTTTGATGTCAGGGCTGCTGTTTGGATCTTGATCAAAAGTAGTGGTGAATGATTGGCTGTAAGTTTGGGTCTTTTTGGTGCTATTCATGCCTGTTTTAACACCCCAGAATTGCATGACAGATCAAGTAGAACTTGGAGCAGAAATTAAATACAAGACCTGCTCCTTTGTATTAATGCCAGGCATGTCTTTGCCTCTGGAACAAGATGGTGTTTTCTCCAAGCTCTTGGATGCTTTCCCAAAGCAAAACACAACACTTCCTACCTTCTGGGGATATTCTTGCCGTGAGTGTCATGTGGAATATAAATGTAAGTGTTGCATCTTGAGAGCGCCGTGAACAGTAGGTTGTTTGGGATAGCTTTGCCATGTATTTTTGAAAAAATGTGAGATAATTTACTAAGTTTAAAACTACTTAGAATGCAATTTATATTCATGTGTAAAAATATCAAGAATATCACTCTGATCTTGTTGGCCACAAAGCAGCATAAATAAAATATTTTCTCCAGTCACAGTAGCTTGTGCAGTGTCTTAATGTTTTGTAGTAATTTAAAAAAAAAACAAAACAAAACAAACCACCTGTCTAGATTTGGAGTGAGATTTTAAAAATTTGGTCTGCATGTCTATATTTAGTGTAAGTTAAATCTTCCTCTGATTTGCTTTTTGTTACATGTTTTCCATGGTGATAGTGTTTGCTGTTAAAACAGCTTCTGTCATGAGTTGTGCAAATGGCTCCAATTTCAGCCTGGTCCCATAGCCCACAGCTCCCAGCAGAGCTGCTCTTCCATGTGCAGGCTGCTGCTACTTTCTGGGCCCAGTACTTTTTTTTTTTTTTTTGTTGGAAGCCTCTGGAAACTTTATTAATACTGAAAGGAGACTTTTAGGCTGATATTCTTTATAAAGGCACTAAATCTTCTGTCTCATTTGCCTTTTGTGCCTGCTGTAGGTGT
Organism: Rhabdornis inornatus; assembly: GCA_013397075.1. Classification (NCBI taxonomy): domain Eukaryota; kingdom Metazoa; phylum Chordata; class Aves; order Passeriformes; family Rhabdornithidae; genus Rhabdornis; species Rhabdornis inornatus. Next base: position 480,716 of record VWZS01000850.1, read on the forward strand.
CCTCTCTCCATGTGTGGCTTCCCAGGTGCCACGTGTGTCCCGGCACACGTTTCCGTGACCAGCGCGGTGTGGCTGAGTTAATCAGTGACTGCAGCACTGCTTTGTGCTGCCTGCTTGGTCACAGCAGTGCTCACCTCAGCATGCAGAGGGGGTGCTGGGCACCTTGAGTTGCCTCACATACAGATTACTCAGTCTAGGGCTGCTTCTTGCCAGGTTCAGCTGAGCAGAGGGGCACCCATGCTTTTGGACACAAATAGAGATTGACTATTTTGCTGGGAAATTTTGCAATGGGTATAGCTTACAGTATTAGAGGGTAAGTCTGTGTGTGCTCTTACTATGTGGATTTATGTTTAAATGGTGTGTAGGTTTCCCACCCTAGTGGATTTTGAGTAGTAGTAGCTCAGTAATTAGGTCACACATTTCCTCAAGACCTTGTACAGGTGCCTTGCACTGAGACAGAGATCATAACGCAGAATTTCTTTGTTTGTAAGTAATAGCATTGACTAATTCCTCAGTCAAGAGGTAAATCTCTTTAATTTTCCACAGTGTAAATTTTGCAAACAGGCTTGGTTTATGAATGTATAATTTGCACTGAAGTTGATGTAAAAGACACTGCACTTAAGATCGTGCTGCTAAGAGGGCATCCACTCTTGTGCAAGATTTGAATCCTTTTGACTTAGCCTTTTATAAGGAGAATACTCCTAGACTCCTGATAATAAGATACCAAACTGTTCAGAGGAAATTTATGAAAAACTGTTTGTATCTATAGCTTAATGTCTTATAACGAGGGCTCATAAAAGTCTCTTTAAGCTCATAAAAGCATATGAGGGCTTACAATACCTCAGCCCTCAATATCTGTGAAGAATCATCACTTAGTGAAGCACATTTATAACAAAGTCATAGGATCCCTCTGCACTAATGTCCTTCTCTGGGCCAGGAGCAGTGACTGGACTTAGAGCCTTTTGAATATTTTCTTTCTGGAGTTACTAACTTCAGGTTTCTAAAGTTTTTTCTATAGTTGTCTCTTTCCAAGTACTTTGTTTTATTGATTCCTCTCTTTTAGTGCATGATACACTCATAAGCATGTGATCACCAAAACAGCAGTTGAGTTCTAGGATAAATTTTCTCACAGCTGTCAAGTTGGCTGTAAGAAAGTTCCTCAAGAAGAGGCTTTTCAATTTAAAAATTGGCTCAATTATTTTCAATTTGGTTGCTTGGAAATACCACTGTAGCATAATGTTAGAATTTTATTAGCAGAGCATCCCTTTTCAGAATGACATCACCTCTGTAATCACCTATTTCTATTTTATGATGCTGCTTCTTAAATTTGGACTGTCTGGATTTATTTTTCAACTGTCCATTGGAGAGGAAAACTTAGTTATGTACTACTTAAATAAACTGAGCATATACAAGTCCATGAGGCCTGACAGGAAACATTCTGAGTATATTGAGGAAGTTGGTTGATGTCATTACAAAGCTGCTTTCTATCATCTTTTGAAGTGCTGTGTTCACTGAGAGTGTTCCTTAATAACTGGAAAGACAAATGCTGCAACCATTGTCAGAAAAAACGAGGAAGTATCTGTGGGAGCACAGGGCAGTCAGCTTCACCTCAGTCCCTGGGAAGCAAATCCTTATAGACACCATTTCCAAGCACACAGAGGGAAAGAAGTGATCAAGATCACCTGTCATATATTTATCAAGAAAAAATTGCTTTTCTACTGGCCAAATAACTTTTCTGTTTGAGATTGCTAGCTCCTTGAGCAAGCACAGAACAAGGGATTGTTGTTTTACCATCACATTACTAAGGCTTTCAGCACAATCTTCCATAGTACCCTTGTAGCCAAATTGGAAAGATGTGACCTGGGCAGGTAGGCTACAGGTGGTTGTAAAATTGACTGGACCATTGGGCTTAAAGGGTTGGTAGTTGTTCTGAGTGGCATTGAGGTACAAGTGGTATTCTTGGAACTGATACTGCTTAATGCCTCCACTGGTGACATGGACACTGAGACAGAACACACCTTTGTCATTTTGGGGAATGACACAAAATTTGGAGAGTGCTCATAATTGGAGGGCAGGGCTACTGTTCAGAGGGGCCTCAACACAACAGGCTGACAGAAACGTCAGGAAGTTCAGAAAAGGTAAATGCAAAAGTTGTGCACCTGGGATGGAGCAGTTCTTGCAGCAGTAGGTGGGGGCAGGTGGCCTGGGGAGTAGCTCTGCCAAAAGGGAGTTGGGGAAGTTGAGAGCAAACTCAACATGTCAGTGGTGTGTCCTTGCAGAAAGGAAGGCTTCACTTCTTGCTGACTCAAGTAAGGAAGCACAGCCAAACAGCTTGGGTGATCAATATTCCTCTCTGCCTTTTAGATGGTTAAAAAATGGAGGGGAGGGTACAAGAAACAGAAAATGGCACCAGACCCTTCTCAGTTCACATGCTGCATGCTTCAGAGGAAATGATGATGAGATAAGAGGAAAAAAACCAGGATACTGGCTATGCATGGAGAACTAGTAGAATCACTGTTGGAGGTTTTCCAGCTGAAATGGACAAGAATGTGCAACCTCCACTAACTTGGAAGTTAGCTTTGCTATAAGCAGGAGCTGGCCTGGATGATTTCCAGAGGTGGCTTAAGATATAAACAAATTCTGTGATTCTGAGATACGAGTGCGCTGCTCTCCTTCATCCACCTGCATAAATGCGCTTTAAAACTGATCTTAGCCAGGCAGCAGAAACCACTACTTTCATTGTCCTTTATTAGGGATTTATAGGAATTAAGTAGTTAGCTTTCCAGAGTAGGACTGCTGTATGTAAAATACACAGTGCTCAAGTAGGTTGTCTCTTTAAGCTAAAGCTCAAATTAATTAGCAAAGAGCTAATCAGACTGCTTTTTCTGAAACCTCTGTGAGCAATGCTAATTCACTCCTTTTTCATTATTTCCATGATGAAGCAAAGTAAATCCTTTATTCTTTTCGTAGATGCATTTGAAAAAATCTGGAATTATACTAGTGACCCTAACAAATTGTAACAGTGCTGAAAGGGTATTTTAAGATTATTTGTGCATGCATACAAGTCCAAGTAACTTGAAATATGGGGAGGGGGGAAATGTCTAAATTTCTGAAAGGTTTTTTTTCTGTTTTCTATTGATCTAAGAGTTGCTGGACATAACTTTCTGGTGAAAAGTTGGAAAAAGATCCAATGTCATAAGCACTTATTTTCTTTCTATCTGCCTTCTTTACTGTGGGTCTGATTTTTTTGTTGGCAATTCAGCTTCTTGTGTAGTGTTGTTGATTCACTGTTGTATTCCTGTTTGAAATTGCATCTGTTTGTTTTAACTTAATACATAAATTCCTTCTTCAGAAACTGTTTCGTGGTTTGTTAAGGATATTGTCAAGGAATAGCTTTTTAAAGACAGGGGCTGAGAGCTGACTACATTTATGGAAGAGCATGTGCTGCTGGTACTATATCATTAGCAAAGCTGTCAGTAACAGCTTATTTTTATAATGCTAAGAGAATGAAGATTGTTTTGTGGTTAGCCTCTGTAACTTTTAAAGGGCTGCTAAAACTGTAGTGTTCACTTCACTGGTGATCTCATTGCTTGTTTCATGCTGGAGGTCAAACTAAATGGGTAAAGTGAATGTTTTATGTTAACTTTTGTGACTATGACCTAATATCAATCAATTTGACTTCTTAATATGAATTGTGTAGGACTGGACAAGCCACACTGCTTTACCATGGTGCCTTGGCTTTGCATATAGCAAAGGGAGGAGAAAAATACATAGTGGGGAGTGAAAGTAGAGAAACCTTGAAGTGGTTCAGGCTACCAGGTGGAGGGAGCTCTTTCCTGGTGTGGTATGGGAGGGTGGAGGTACACAGGTATCCTGTTTGTGTAGTTGTCGTTTGTGTAGTTGTCCCTGCTTTGGCATTGGGCAAAACCTCTGTGCTACATGATAGTGTTGGGTTTGTGGACCACTGAACAATGGTTATCTCTTCTCTTCATAGGGTGGATCACTTGTACACATTTTTTGTTCAGTGGTCACCAGAAATATATGGGAAAGATGCCAAAGAACAAGGTTTTGTTGTGGTAGAAAAGGAGGAGCTTGATATGATTGACAACTTCTTTAGTGAGCCCACTACTAAAAGCTGGGAGGTGAGTGCTTTCTGCCTTTACATGAAGCATGTGCATATCTAGTGTGCATCCTCTGCTAAGAATCTCAGCAGTTGTTCTTTTGAGGATTTTTATGTTTTTTTTGTAACAGTTGCTGCTTCATCTAGAGGACTCCTTAAGGCTTCTATCTGTCTCACAAATGTATTAATATTCCTTCAGTCTTCATTTTTTCTCTCCCTAGAAGGAGCAGGTGAACAATTGGGAGCTCTCTGGTGTGCAACCAGTAGAAGTTGTGTAAATATTCTGACCATGGGATATTAATCTTTTGCAAAGCTATACAGGAGTATGTGGTCAGCATTGCTAAATTCCTAATGTATTTCCTTATATATTTATATACTACAAATAAAATCTTCAAAATGTATATATGCCTGTAAACATCAACCCAGACTCCTGTGTTCTGGTTGAAATGGGTTGGTGTGTGGTGATATGCCAGACCCTTGTTTCCCTGGTGCACACAGCAGTACTGTTTGAATATTGTGTATAAGTGGGATAACTTTATCATTGGACTTTGGCTTTTTCATGTGTGGTCTTCTGCAATCTGTTTTAACCACTTGGCATGCCTGTGCTTGTTATCTCCTCCTTCTGCGTACAAAGCCTAGTTTCTAAGGGAAATAAGCTTGCACACATTTTTTAAAATCATATTTTATTTGCACAAATTTTTAAAAATCAATGTTCAAACACTTTCTGTGCTAAGGATATGAGATAAATGAAACAGACATGTAAATTCCAGAGTGGGAAGTATCTTCATGGTGATTTTAAAAGTTACCTGATTATTCATCTTAAACATAAAGTTGTTTTCTTGAACATCCACTACCCTTTTTTTTGTGAGCACTTTTATCTTCACAGTATGTTCTGTTGAAAAATTGAGCTTAAAAGTGGGACTTGTTATTTGAAATGTAGCAACATCTATTCCCAAGAAGCTAATATTTTTACAGTTTTGCAGCTTCTCACTGTTGATGCTTTCTGAGCTGGAAGATAGGTTAAAAAAAAAAAGCCTTCCTTGTTTTACTTAGAGCTGAGTGCAGCCATACATTGCTCTAGATTTTGTTGTTCAGTTATTTGTATGCCATTTTCATAAAACCACAATGAAGAAGAGTCAGTGATCTGAAAATAGATGTTAGAGAGATCTGGCCACACTGGGGTATTGTCTCTCACTGTTTTATTTAGATATTTATTGAAAGGATGAAAAGCTATAAACTGATTTTAAAAATGTGTCTCTTTTATTTTTAATATATTCCAGCTTCACCAATTAAAAGTAGGTCTGCCAGGAAATCTCTATTGAATAAAGTCCAAATTTGGGCATGATGACTGTGAAAGTTTTACTCTCCCTTGCGGGGAAACAGAAACTCTAATTGTAGAGAAGCATATAAGCAATTTTATCACAGCATGCCATGGCCAGTAGCTGTCTGTCACTCTTGTGGCTGAGAACTCTTGCCTCTAGAGCAGGAGTGGAGTAGTGGGTACTGAAAATAAAAACTGCTAGATGATGAAACAAAAAATGCCTTTGAATATTCGAATTATTTACTGTGCCAGACCAGACCAGGAGGAACCTTTTGTAGAGGTATGTTGAATTGTTTCCTGTTTATGGATCTGATGATGGAACTTCTGTCCTAGTAGTAAATGTGCTCTGTACTCAGGTGGGGGGGCATTTCCACCTCAGCAAGCTTCCTTTCTCAGCCCTATAAAATCTTTCAAAGACTTTGTAGATCTGGTTTCTGTAGTGATCGATTTTTTTTTTTCATCCATTTCTGCTTTTGTGTGATCTGTAAATACCTGATCTTGCAGATGGCTCTTTCTGCAGTTGTTGACTGAACTTCATTCACATGTGCAGTTCAGAGACTGAATAAATGTGTATGCCGAGAAGAAGGGGGGCTTGTCTGTCTCTGGAGCCAGTTTGCAATTTACAACTGTATTAATAGGTTTTTTCTGGTTGCCTAAGTGAGTTTGGTTGTATTTTGCTACAGATACCTCTTGGTTGATTTGCTGTTGGCTGATACTTTTCCCCCACTCCTGGAGTGGAGACTATTCCTAAAAGAAAGTCCTCTAAAGGGGAGTTGTGTACTTTTGATTTAAGGTCTAAAAGGTGTTAATTAAAATGTATATATACACAATAATGGTCTTAGAGATGAGGAGGGAAGGCAAACCACTCAGAAGGTGAAAAAAGGACAATGATACAAGTAGAAAGATTGTTTTCTTTGAACAGTTTGTTGTGGGCAGTTTTTTGATTAATTACCCTAATTTTGCAGTGGAAACCTTTCCTGAAATTGACTGTATGAAAAATTTTCCAGCACAGGATTATCTGTAGTATCAGAAGGAGAGGCTGGAGGGACAGGATGAAGCTGTAGAGCTCTTTAAAATATCATGGGCAGGAATATCTGTAACTGCTCAGGTGTGCAGTGACACATAGCAGTGTTTGTTCTGCAGGCTGGATTTGGCCTTGTGATCCTGCCTTCCTCTCTTTTCTTTATCCTGCACTGGAGTGCCAATGCCCAGGTGCCTTGCTCAGCTCCAAGCATCTGCAGGAGAGCGTGGGCTGGACATGAGTGCATGCAGCAGATGTGTAGCTCTCATCCCACTGGGAATGCCCGGTATGACTGAGGGTATTAGGGCTGTGTGAGTTTCTCACCAGCCCTAGTCGTCATGCAAAACTTCTGTGCTTTGTTGCGTGGTTAAATCCACACCTGGAGTCATTCTAGTGCATTTGCTTTCTTGCCTGAGGGACAGGTGTGTGTAGGACCTCCAGGCATCTCTTCCCAATTGTCTTGACTGTTGACAGCTTCTGCAAGTTCCAGCAGTGATCGTGAAGGCGGGGAGGAATTATGTAAAACTTTATCCGTGTGTAACATGAAAGCCAGTTGGAAGCCTTATTTGCAGCGAGGTGCATAGCAGGATACAGTGGGCTCTGCAGCTGCATCCTGGGATTCCTGCTCTAAGATAAAACCATTGTGGTGATACATGCGTGGAACGAAAAGACAGTTTAAGGTTTCCTGTTTATTTTGTAGCTAGGCCTCGTTGCTTCCCCTTTTCTTTCTCATCAGCTCCACTTCTGTTTGCTGTTGCTTCCTATGTGCCATGGTGACACTGAGCCCCAGCTAAAGATTTTCCTCATTTGCTTAAGGGTACCTGTGCTTGATAAAATTATCCTATATGGTGTTTTTTCTCCAAACACTGTGACAGCTGAGGAGTAAGTTTTAAATTAATTGGCTTCAACAGAGGATGATGGCGTAAGAGCTGTGCTTTAGGTTAGACATTTGTTCTCTTGCCACAGATCATTACTGTAGAAGAAGCTAAACGAAGAAAGAGCGTTTGCAGTTACTATGAAGAAGAAGAAGATGACGATACTTTGCCTATCCTAAAGCATCACAGCGCTCTCCTGGAGAACATGCACATAGAGCAGGTACGGCTGGAAAACCCTCAGGTTTCCTTCTTAGACGTGGTGCTGTCTCTGTCAAGTGTAAGAAAGAGAATAGGCTGGGGCACTGCCTGTGTTGCTTGTGTAACCATTTCCCTCGTTCCCTGCTCCCTGCCCAGCTTGCCCGGCGCTTGCCCGCGCGGGTGCAGGGCTACCCGTGGCGCCTGGCATACAGCACGCTGGAGCACGGGACCAGCCTGAAGACTCTGTACCGCAAATCGGCTTCTCTCGACAGTCCCGTTCTCCTTGTCATCAAGGATATGGACAACCAGGTGAGGAGCGCTTGTTCTACAGGGGTGAGCAGAAACGGCAGCATTTTGAAAAGTGATCATTATGAAATGCTAGTCATACTATGAAGTGATGTCATACCAAAATAAGACATTGATGTATCCTTTTATATTTTCTACCACCTAAACTAGAGTCACCACAGGAAAGTATTTCACCAATAAAAGCTTTAGAATTGCAGTGAGTGCAGTATTGCCTTTGGAAATACCTTTCTTAGGTAGCTCAGTTAAGGAGATGTCACAAACAATGCCTCTCTGGAGGTTTCACTCTTCAATAGCTGCTGGAGTCAGCAATGCTGCTGCCATTGTTGTCATCTGGCTTTTAACTTGCAGGATACAGAGGATGTGGAAGAATCCTTGCACATCTGATCCACTTCACTAGTTGATTCTTCTAACATGAAAATCAGCTCAGTTGTTCTTAGAAAGTAGTTTGAGATATTTGGGGCTTTTCTCTTGAGTTCTGCATTTTCCACAAAAGTAGTGTAATCATTTTATTCTGACAGATATTTGGAGCGTATGCTACACATCCCTTCAGGTTTAGTGACCATTACTATGGCACTGGTGAAACATTCCTCTACACATTCAGTCCACATTTCAAGGTAAGTGGGTGTCCACTTTCTGAAACAAGATTTTTGGGTTTCACTTCTGGAACATTTATGAGATTTTTATGAAGATAGCATGTTTGAGTGTAGAAGATGTGCCAGATGTTGATGAACGCAGTTAATCATTCATTGCTTCAATGCAATACTTTAAGCAAAAGTGTCTGTAATTATCTGAAGAGAGGACAGTCTGTAAGGATGAGGAGAGGGTTTTAAGTGATTTGAAGGGGGAAGCAGGAAGGAGTTAAGGAGTGGGCTGTCAAAGATTCAGCTTGGAAGGCAATGATATAAAGAATAGGATATAATTTCATGCATTCTTAGCATCACAGTGATAACAAATCAGATAAGAGTGCTACTGAAATACCCCTTGATGCTCATGGCTTATGCACTTTTTCTGTATTCAACACATTGTTCATTTTTAAGAGAGTATCACTTGATTTAGAGAGGGAAGCAGAATTTAAAGTAAGGATTAGGGTGCTTTGTTGATAGTTTTAAATATGTATTGATCCTTTACTTTTTACCTTACCTTTTTCCCTTTCAAGAAAAATATAAAAGATAACCACACCTTTTAGCTGCTAAGAGTAAGTACCCAGTAGTTAGGGATTACAAGAATCCTCACAGTCCAAACATGTTCATGTTTTTTCCCCCTCCTCAGGTATTTAAATGGAGTGGAGAAAACACCTACTTCATTAATGGAGATACTACCTCTCTGGAGCTTGGAGGTGGAGGGTGAGTGTTTGGTTTTCAAATCATATAGCCACCTTTTTTTTTTTTAAATTTTAAATGGAAATAGGGACAATGGTACGTGCAAGAAAAACTTACCAGTAAAGTGGCTGAACTTGCTTTTAGTAAGCTGTTTAGCAGAGATACCTCAGCAACCTGATTTCTGTTATAGACTGAGAGCAATTCTGTCTGCTTAGAGTGACTGATGTTAGGCAAGTAGGGTTTGTTGCAGAGTTGGGGTTGTTTTTAGCCAGGAAAAAAAACAGATGTTTTGGGTAGATACATCACTCATTGCTGAAGCGGTTTGTCACTGCAAGATAATCCCTAGTGGCAATTTTGCCATCAGTTTCTAGGGTTTATCACATGGTCCTTACTAAGTTGTTTTTCTGTTGATACACAGAGCAAGGATACAGCCAGGGCATAATCAGGTCATGAGTTTCGAAGGCCAGTAGGTACAAAATCAAGGGCTAAGGCTGTACAACCAACTAAGGCTGTAAAACCAACTAAAGCTTACTTGGAGTGGATAACCAGAAGGTGCTCTGTCCACATCCAGACAGCCAGGGAAGGGATCCCTAGGTTGTGCCCTGGTGTAGCCACAGCTGGCAGTGTGAGCAGCCAGGTGGCCCAGGGTTGTGGGCACTCGCAGGGTTCTACACGCTGCCCTGTTCACTGGTGCAAACAAAAGCAAGGTGACTGCTCCATGAACTTCTTGGCAAGTGATTTGCCAGGACTAAGCTCTTCACATTTGCCCTCAGAGTCACCTAGATTCCTCTGTATCACTTCTTTGATTGTTTATACAGCTTTCAGTGCTTTTACTGTTCCCTATAACACCAAATCTGTTGTGTATTTCATTTCTAGTGGCCGGTTTGGTTTATGGTTAGATGCAGATTTGTATCATGGGCGAAGCAACTCCTGCAGCACCTTCAATAATGACATCTTAACTAAGAAAGAAGATTTCATAATACAAGATGTAGAAGTATGGACATTTGAGTGAAACACTGACTGCCTTAAGGACTGGATCCATTAGGCACTTAAAAGCTATCCAGAAGGTGCAGGCTGCCTCACAATGTTACACGCTTTTTCCTCGAGTTTGTACCAGAGCATGACTACGCAAAAAAACCAACCAAACTACCCAAGAATAAAATAATTGGTTTTGGGAGGCAGTAAGAGACAGAACAGTAAGAGATCACTCTGAAGTGTTTTTTACTTCCTCTTCAGCACTCTTCCATTGAAGATACAATGCTTATGAAAATGTTCATGATGTATAAGTTGAAAACTTTTTATGTAACTGTGAAAAAGATCCTGTGGAAGAACTATAACTGTCTAGTACATTCCATGTGTATTTATGTTCAACATGCAAATGCTGACCAAAAATAAAGGTTACTTTACCAAAATCTACAGCATACTGTTTGCCATGGAAAAAAATCAGAAATAAGTGTACACCGCACTTAAGGGAACATGTTTTTAAAATTATTTATTGTTACTGTATAGTAGATTTTTTTTTGTAAATGTATTAGCCAAGAGGTTTTTTTGTTTAATGTTTCAAATATCATTTTGATAATTACTGTTGAGGTAGGTTTCTTATGCATTGGCATTTATTCTGAATCAATTTATTTGATTTCTGAAGTTAATTTTTATATTTTTATTTTGTAAATGAGATTTGGTTTTCATTATACCCTAATTAGAGGGTTTTTTTCCTGGCAGAAACACTTGAGTGCATAATTCTGTTTCATTTTCTTTTCCTGAAATGAGGGAAATGGTGGACAGTGCTTATTCTTAACTCTGCTGTCACATTCCTGTTAATAGATTACTATTTTGGCAGTGTGTGGAGACATTGGGCAACTGCCCCCTGGTGTCGAGTTATCAGTTCTGTTGCAGTTCAGAGAATTTGGATAGCATGCTCTGAGCACCTGCCTGAGTATTATTTGACTGTTTATGAAGGACATTTCTAAGAGAACTTTTTCTGTATCACCACCAAATGATTCAAAATAAGCCACCCACTGTGCTTCTATGAGCATATCTCTACAAATCGAAGAATATGTTAAGGAGAAAATACAATTGAGATTTAGAGAAGAAAGTTCTTTTCCTAACAGGCCAGGTCACATTAGTGTAAAACTTGTTTTCCTAATAATTACATATATAATTTCCTTTAAAAAAAAATACTTCAAGCAGAAGTCTGGTTTAGGATTTGACAGGCAACTAAATATTCTTCTTTGTTTTTAATGAAATTATCAGATACTTCCCCTTCCCCCCCCAAAGCTGAAAAGATTCTATATTACAAGATTTGTAAAATTTATTTTATGAATAAAATATATTACAAAATTACAAAACATTTGGTAAATGGGGAGAGTGTGAGAGAGGACTGGCAATCTTCATTGTTTGCTAAGAAATTCTGCTTTGCCATTAAGCTGTGGTTTTGTTTACACAATCCAGGCCTAACTAATATTAGGATGCTGTCCTGCCCTTAGACTTGAATGTTTCATTGTCCTGAGAAAGGCAGGTTTTAGGGACAGTAGTGTGCATTAAAACAGTACAATCTAATGTTGGAATATTATTAACTCAGTAATACAACTCTATTTAGTTACTGCTCTTTCCTTTTTGAATAGGTTAAAGAATAATAAAAAAAAAAAAAAAGCCAATTCCACTTCTTTCAAAAGCATTTGTAAATCTAAATCCTGCACAGAAATTTCACAGTCTGAAAAAACAATGCTATACACAGTAAGCCTGTAACATGCTGCACATGAGCTTTTCACACTTCCTTTCTTTGTGGTCTACTACAGCCATAAATAAAGTTCTTATTGGTAATGCTTTAAAATATTTTGGAAGTTGTTAACAGCATAATGCTTTGAAGATACCCAGAATATCTAACACTCTTTGTTCTTTTAAGTGGTGGCAGAAGACCACTTCATAATTGAAAAAACCCAACTAAACAAACACCCAACAAAAGAATCCCCACAACAAACAAAATTAAACCAAGTTCAACATTTTGCATACATTTCACTATTGCTACCTACAACTTACTCCATTATATTATCCTTGTCAAAGCATATCTAAACGCTGTGGTCTATATTCAAAACAGTGTTGTTCAATCAAAATTCTGTGACCCTTGAAACTATGAATATTGAATATATGTAATGCAGTGCTATCACAATATTTTCAATAAAGGAATTTATGCATTCAGAAACTTGTTACAGATGCTTTCTCTTTTATTCACAAACTTTAGAACATTTTAAAGGTGAAAGGATGCAGCTTAAGTTACAGGTTATGCTGACAAATACCTGTGCCACCTCATAAAAAGAGAATTTCAGCAATACTGTATTTTACGAACACAGCAAAGGAGGTTGGAGATTTTGGTGAGGTTGGTTTTGGGGTTTGGGTTTTTGTGTGTGTAGTATGGTGTGGCCTTAAAGAGAGCTGTGTTTTGAATTCACCATGAGACAGACTGTGACAAAGGGCTAAGAAATGCCAGGAAGCAGTTAGCAGTTTACCTGGTAGTTCTTGCTGCTACTCTCAGCTGCAGTGAATGACATGGTATCCCCTTATCTTTTTTGACCAACCTCTTCCCAGAAGTCCAAAGTCCAAATGTATCATTTTTGTATGCACCCTTTTCATATCTCCAAAGTGTTCACATGTATTTTTATGTCCAGCAAAGCAAAGGTGTCTTAAAAGTACCCAGTTCTTGGGTTTTATTAGTTTTCATTGTACACAGCAGTGGCATTAAAAGAAAACAAACTACGATTATGTGTGAAACTGAACAAGTATGCTATCCATGAGCCTTGCTCTGAGAGAAATGGCAGTAACAACTTTCCTAAAGTAATTGGAAAATTATAGTCACTAGTAATTTTTCTTTCAGAGGAGAACAAGAGCTTGTTCTTGCAACATCAAATATGTGTTCCTTCAGTGGTACTTGGATACAGATTTTTGATTCAGGATCTTACTCAAGTACTCACTCACAAATCAGGCTTGTCAGTACCCAGGTAATTGCAGATGCTTTATGTGGTGCTGGTTAAAGTGTAGGTTTTGTGTTGGATGTTTTGCACAAAGGCTGGCTTTAGAGCAAAGGAAAGTTAGTTATGTTTAGAACAATCCTCATTCGTAAACTCTAAAGATTTGATGTGCCTGTCTGTAACAGAGAAAAGGAGCAGGTTAGGTCATTGCAGAGGGACTGCCTAGCACTCTGCAGGTTGGCACATCTAGCAAGTGAGCTGCTTCAGGTAGAATAGCCAACCATGTCCTGTTTGTACAGGCACAGCTTGCTTTAAAAAAAAAAAAAAAAAAAAAAAGCATTTTTANAAAGCATTTTTAGCATTTTTTAAAATCTCAGTCTAAATTTTTCACCTCATTACCTTTTAAAACACTGTGTCCTATCACCTGTGGGACAAGCACTTTGTGCCTTTTGAGCTGCATGAAGAATATATTTAAGTTGCAGGGTCAGTGATCCTGCAGCTCAAGTCTAATGAACAGTCAAATTATTTTAAATGCAAACTATTAAGAAAACATTTTTTAGAACTTGAAGACTAGCTACCACTTACCAATACCCTCTGTTAGCTTCAGAAGTAGTTGATAGGAGGAGAGTGGTGAGGCACTGGAATGGAATGCCCAGAGAAACTGTGGATGCCCCATTCCAGGAAGAGCTCAAGGCCAGGCTGGATGGAGCTTTAAGCAACCTGGTTTAGTGGAAGGTGTCCCTGCCCATGGCAAGGGTGGTTATTGGACCGAGATGATCTTTAAGGTTCCTTCCAACCCAAACCTTTCTGTGATTTTATGAAGTATCTTACTTTGGCTGCGAATTAGCGTAGCTGTGAGCAGAAACAATTTCAGGGCTGTCAGCTTATGCAGTCAGAACTAATACCAGATTTTAGCCCTCACTGCTGGGAGTGTAGTAGAAAAAAATGTAGACTCAGTTGGGAAAATCTCTAGAATTATATTAGTGACCCTGAACAAACTGCAACAGTGCTGAAGCGGTGTTTTAAGATTATTTGTGCACCTACAAAAATCCAAGTAACTTGAACTTTCTCGAATGGTTTTCTTGGTTTGTATTAATCAACGAGTTGCTGGACATAACTTTCTGGTGAAAAACGAGAAAGATCCAGCATCATAAGCACTTACCATCCTTCTATCCTCCCTCTTTACTGCGTGTTTGATTTTTTTTCCGGCGGCAATTCGACTTTTAATGAACTCAGAACGCATTCACGTGGTTTTAGTCCCCTCATTTTTTTTTCAATTTTTTTTTTTTGGGGGGTGGGCGGGGCGAGAGCTCTACGGCGAGCCCCGCTGCTCTCGGCGTGTGCCGGGCGGGAGGAGCCGGGCGGTGCCAGCGGGGGCTCCCGGGGCCGGGCGCTCCTCCCTCGGCGGGCGGGGCGCCGGCAGCGGGAGGGGCCGGCAACGGGAACGGGAACGGGAGCCGGGCCGGGAGCGGGGCCATGGCCGGGCCTGAGGCCGTGGGTGCCGCCGCCGCTGAGGGGAGAGAGGGCGGGAATGGCGGCCGCGATGACTACGACGGGAAATGCGTGTTCTGCAGGATCGCCCGCCGGGAGGAGCCGGGCACGGCGCTGCTGCCCTGCGAGGTGGGTGAGGGGCGCCCGCCCTCCTTCCCCGCTCCCTCACGGGCCGGCCCGGGGGTCGCGGCTGAGTCTGGGCGGGGGCACGGCGGCTCCCGCAGGGACGGAGCGGGGTAACATCGCTCGGACGGAGAGCACCGTGCCTTCCGTAAATGCCGGCACAGCACCGGAAGCCTCAGAGCTGGCGCCGAGGAATCCTGGCTGCGGAAGGTCAGCAGCGGACGCGCACCGTGCCTGGAGGGGCGCCGCGCCTCCAAAACACCCTCAGCTTTTGTTGCCAGTCGCCTCATCTGTGACACTTGGTATCGCATCCGTATGGGGAATATGGACATTGTTATCTACTCTGTGCCAGTATCCTCGTCCTAATCCATTTTAAAACGTTCGCATCCTCTTTTAGGATGAAGACCTTGTTTGCTTTAGAGATATAAAACCCGGTGCTCCCCACCACTATCTGGTGGTGCCCGTGAAGCACATGGGAAACTGCAAAACACTGAAGACAGAGCACATACCGCTAGGTAAGGCTGCAAGTGTGTGCTTAACCTAAAGGAAAATCGTTTTTCACAGCCTGAAATAGGAGGCTGTCAAGTAAATTACAATTTTGGACACCATTTGTAAACGTGGAAATAGCTGATGTGAGTGGGCGTAGATAGGGACTTACCCTTTCTAGGAACTTCTATGTGCTGGTCTAGAATGGCACTTTTTTTTTTTTTTGTGCAGTTCTGGAAAAACATTGCAGTTTGCATGAAGTACAGATGCGTCTGCACTTTGTTGGAAGTACAGTTTTATATCTAAAGCATTTTGAAAATGCTAAATTTCTAAAGCATTCTATGTGCTGCTTCATTGCATTTTCTTAGATATGCATGTACAATTCTTAAAGCTTACAGAAGAATTTTATAAAGTGTATACTTCCAGGTAAGTGCTGCATTATTTGTCAGGAAAAAAGGGAGTGACAGATGAAAAAGGGAAATGGTGTTTCAATTAACTTCCGAAAATGTTGAAAAAATAAAATTCTGAAATGTTGAAGCCATTACTTATTGTTGCTAGCCTTATTTTGGTTTTTTTCCTCTTAAGAAGACATTGTCCTGGAATTTGTTTCACAAGACATGGCTAGCTAAGTGTGTTGAGTAACAGAAGAAACTGCAGCCATGAAGAAATTCCACCTTAGGGAAATTTACAGGTGATGCAAGAAAAGAGTTATAGTTGCATTTTGCAAATCTTGCATCACTGTATCTCTGTTGTAAACATAAGGTGGTTTTCTCCAGAAAAAAAACTTCTGTATGTGTTTGGCTTCGAGGCAATTCCTCTGACTTCTGCCTTGAGTTTTTGTGTTTGGGTTACTGCATTGTTCAGTGATAATGAAACTGTGTGCTAGTAATAAGAAAGACTCCCAATTTTATTTTAATTTAAATTTTTGTACCGTCTCTGAAACATGCTCCAGGCTTCACAGGACCCACAGATCAAAGTCCTGTAGCTGTGTACAGATACAACACTGGAATCAGTGTAAAGTCATCATTCTGACCAATCAGTACTTGTTGGGTTTTTTTTTTAATAAGGGTGTGGTGATACCATGGCTTTGGCCAAAGTTCTTGTAATAATATCACACTGGAAAGCATTGCAAGTGTGGAAGTTGGTATCAGTGGTAATTTTCAAGTAAATAATGGCACACACTCTCTTGATTGTCTTTTGTTTGACAAGGAGTAGTTACAGTGTTTATATTTAGAAAAACTCGTGTCTGTGATCTCAATGTAGATTAGTCTGTTAAGTTAATATTCTTAAGAATACCTTTTTAAAATGAAATTTATTTGTGTTTTAATAGTGAAGAGAATGATGGAAGTTGGAAAAGCTGTTCTCCAGAAGAATAATTTTAATGATTTGAATGATGTACGGTATGTAATAGGAACCTTCCATCTTTCTATTGAGTGTGTTTTTTACTTTTCAGAATGTTACTTTAGAGATGGTGGCAGAACCTACAATGTGATTTATGGAAGAAATCAGGTCTACATTTCATTTATTGCATGAATTCTCAATTAAAATCTGCTGGCATTGAATATGAACTTTTTTCTTCTGATAAAGTTCTGGCACAAATTGCATCCCAGCTTTGAGAATCTTTCTTGAGCACATCTTGGAGTAGGGAAGGCACTACAAACAACTTACCAAAGAGGCTGCTCTTTCATTATGTGCTGCAAATAAGCTCTAAATCTTAGATGCCAGAAGAGAGGTAAACTTTGGCCTATTGAAGCAGGGCACTACAATTTGTTTCAGTCATACTAGAATTCACTGGATTTTGGTGCTGGACACTTCAGTTTAAGGCCCTTGATAGCTGAAATAAACTGTAACATAATTTAAGCACTGTAGAGAAATAGGGAGCCGGCTCTTCATGATTGAAATTGATAGTTGGCTTTCCAGCTGAAAACTAGGTAGGATACGTTTAAGATACTTTTTCTTTTAACTCCTTCTTTTGAAAATGTGTCTTAAATACAGAGATGTGAAGGAGGAGATTACTGAACTTTTTAAGAGCTTTCTGTGGTATAATGAAAGGGCATGTTTTTGTTCTTGCTTCTATGTACAACGCAAATACAGTGAGTTGTTAGTTCTGTGGATCATGTTAAATAACCTGTGATGTTCCACTTCTTCCTGAATTAACATCACCACCATCTTGTACTTCTTTTCCTTTTCTGAAGAATGGGTTTTCACTGGCCTCCGTTCTGCTCGATAGCCCACTTGCACCTTCATGTCCTGGCCCCAGCCAGTCAGCTGGGGTTCTTTTCCAGGCTCTACTACAGAATCAATTCCTACTGGTTTATCACGGTAAGTGTAATGCAGGTGAGCTTTGCTGTAGGTTTTTAATTGTGAGCTGAAAATGCCATGTCTTTCTAACCTTTTAACTGTGTCCAAAAATTCTCTGACCAATTATTTTTGTTGTTACTTTAATTCTCAGTTATGTATATTTTGCATTAACTAAGAAAAGAATAAAGGTAAAAACCTTAATGTTTATGCTTATTCAGGGGAATGGAGTGCTAACAGCAAACAGTACAATAGTTCTGGATCTTGCCTGAAGCTCAGGCTCTGTGATGTGCTTCTGTGGACACTTTGTAAATATTTGGGTTTTAATATAAAAGGCTATATTCAAATGTGATGGACCGTTTTGCACATAACCTGGTTAATCCCCTGTAGGTGAAAACATATCCACCTAATGACTGCATTTATCACTTCATCTGGTTTTTCTCATCTTGTTATCTTTAGACTAAACCTAGTGTCTGCTTTACAAAAACATTGTTTGTACTGATTTATGTCAGTAGAGATTAACAATGAGACTGAACTGACACTGACTAAAACACTTTGAAAATCTCTCTCTAGAGATCTAAATCTCACTCTCACTGCTTTGATACAGCAAAGCACCTGTCCTTGTAGGTAGCTGCAGCATCCTGGTATCATTGCACATCCCCAAATCAAAGTTGCTGAAAAAAGTCTGTTTCATCTAAAGAATATTGACAGCTTCTTACTTAAAGAGAAGAAACACGGCTTCTTCACAGTGAGACCTTGCTGAAGTCCACTCCTAGCTCAAAAAAAGCAGATGTGTCTGCTGTGTTATTGAGCATCTTAGAAATATTCGTCCCTCAAATACATATAGCTGTGTAGTTTTACTGCTTATTATCTTGGATCAGTTCAGACAGATCTCTACTGGTTATCCAGTATGGATGCACTTTCGTGTTTTGTCCTGCTCTCAGGTTGGAAAATGTTCTTGGGTTGGTGGTGGTTTTGCTTGTTTGTTTGTTTTTAATTATAGTGTCTTGAATGTGGTACTTGTTTAAGAATGCAAAACAGGATTCAGATCCTATAATTTTCAGTTGCTGCATGCTTTGTTTAGCTTTATTTAAACTGCAGTAATTACTGAAGTCCTGTTGAGTTGCTCCTACCTGAAGTAGCTGATTGCATTTTTACCATCTGCATTTAAAATATGCCAAACTTGAGCTTTTCACCTTGTAATGTAGTTCCTTTGGAAATCTTAATAAAGCCTCAAGCACTGGATCAAATTAAAAGATGAATTCAGTAGGACTGGCAAAAAAAGCAAAGGCTGACAGTAAACTTACCTGTTTCAAAAGTGCCCCCGTTAGCCTCCATGTGCCCAATCTGGCCCTGCTTGTTGGCAGACTTCCTCCTGCCCTGAGCCTTTCTGAAGGCTCTGTGAGCTGGTGCTGTTACGAGTACAAAGTACAGCTGTCCCAGTTCTGCCCATGATGTGTAAATAGCCATGTATGATGACAAAAGTATGTGTTGGTGCAGTGATGTCACCAAAGGACGAGGTATTAGCTCGTGGCAGGAGCCACACACGTGAACGCTCTCCGTCCCTCAGCAGCATTTGTGGCAGGTGGTGCAGCTGGGTTGGTGATGAGCGGTCACAACACACTGTTCTGGAGTGGCTCACAGAGAATCCCAGATCTCACTACTTGGTTGTTCTGAGCACTGCTGTGGTCTCTGAAGACTCTTCTGAGGTCTCTGAAGTCACAGTGCTTTAACAGATCTGCTGTTTATTTGCTCAAACCTCCTCTGATCTCTGTAGGTTATGTTTCCCCTTCTGATCACCTCATGAGTGTTTGGTGGAAACTGAGAGTCTGCTGTTGAAAGGAATTGTTGTATTCTGCTTCTCCTGTACACTTTATCTGTAAAAGTGAAAAGCAAATGCTCTGTTAGTGTCATTATTTTTAAAATGGAATTTCAGTAAACTGAAGGCCCATGGTGTAGTTAATGTATTGCTTTCTCTCTTTCATAGGCTGAACAACTGATTGAGAGACTGCAAACTGAAAATGCTGCCAGCTGAAAGCTTGTGTTGTCAGCCAGTTTGGTCTTTGAGCTCTGATTTAAGGTTGCACAGTTTGATGTTGCCAATAATATCCTGGGATAAAAAAAGCTTTAGTTCCTTATGAGGAAGTACACACAGAATTTGTAGCTGCTAACCTAATTCTTCCATTTGGATATGTCAGTCTGTATACTTCCCTGGCAATAGCATGATGTATTTTAGTTAAGATCTTATGTTTGTGTAGATACATACATAATACACACACACATGCACACAGGCAGAGAACTCTTCCTATTAAAAGGCAAAGTGTAGCAGCAACCAGAATGTATTGCAGCCAAGTGAACAAGTTACAACAGCATATGAATGGTACCAAAGGGAGTATTTGTTGCAGAATCAAGCTTTCATCTTCAAAGTCCATTCTTCTGGGATTGCAGGTAACATTTCAAGCATTTTTTCCCACCTGCATTTGTATGATATGTTACTTATGCCTAGTGATGAGTAGGTACATTGCTGAAAGTACAGTGCTGACTTTCTGGTGCTACACCACTCCAGTGTTACCTGACTTGTTTGCATCACAGTGACACATTAAATGTGAATACAACATGTGTCCAAAATGTGATTATGCTGTGTAACACTGGATATAGTTTATGTGTAAATAGACCTAAACATTTTTTTCCCTCTTATGTGCAAAATGTTTGAAATCAATTACTGTATGTTTACAAAGAATGTCAAGAGTTCAGAAGCATGGATTTAGTATACTGCTCTTCTGCATGGCAGTAGATAGAAAAGTCCAGATTTTCTGATTTATTCTTACTGGAAGTCCCTTGCAGATTACTAATGCCTTGGCCAAATTTGGATTCTAAATGAAGTCATAAGAGAAGCTGGTCTGAAATGCAGTTTGTGTGTGGCAGACTTACATAAGAGCAATGTGATTTGACTTTGGGATAGCAGGGACTCAGCCCAAAATTGGAACAAGCCAAGTTGCTTAAGGAACCTGCTGAACATTTGCCTTTGCTGCATGACTCTAATCAGGAATGCTAGCACTTGTTTTTCAGTACCATAATAAGGCAGACTGTTTGGCAAGTTAAAACTCCAGAACACATGGAGTAGATTTTCTTTGTTCACAGAGCTTGTCTTGGTGCCAAACTAACCAAGTGTCCTTGCCTGATGCATTCAGATGCAGCTGAGGTGAGAATGTCTGTTGGACCTAAACATAATATTCTGTTTTCCATGGATCCAGCACCTGTTGCCTTAGTGACACATGTTGTAATAGAGAGTCTGCACCCTTCTGAAGAACTGCATTTTCTACCTGGCAGAGTTTACATCTCTCTGTCTGTAAGATCTTCTTCCTAATGTCTTGTTATTCTTATTAGTGGGCACTCGCATGTCATTTGCAGCCCTTTAGGGTTTGTTATATTTGGTAGGAGAAGTGGGACTTAAAGCCACCGAACTTTGACTGTGCAATAGATATAGAGTTTTGAGCTGGCTCCTAAGTGAGATACCTGAACATTAAGGACTTTCAAGTGTTAATGCTGTGTATGTGTTCTGATATGTTATTAATTTATGTGACTGTACTGAACTGTGACATGTAATATTTAAAATATCAACATGAACTGTTGTCAAAAAGGAATAATAAATGCTAATCTTGGGATGATTTTCCAGTGCAGTGGAATAGTTGACTGTGGGGGTTGACCCTAGATAGCCCTTTGCTCACTCTTCATCCCTTAACACAGTGGGGTGGAAGAACAGAAAGAACGAAACAAAAAAAACTCATGGGCTGAGATAGTTTAATATATGAAGGAAAGAGGAAGAAAAAAGCAAAGGCAATCACTTATGACCTCCCACAGGCAGGCCAGCAGCAATGCCAACCCCCCCCCCCCAAAAAAAAGCCCTCTTCTCAGCTTTTATTCCAGACATTATATGTCATGGAATATCTCTGCTGGCCAGTCTGTGTCAGGTGTGCAGGTTGTGCTCTCTCCAAGCTTTTTGCCCACTGCAGAGGCAGAGCAGGAGAAAGAAGGCCCTGACATTGTGCATGCACTGCTCAGCAATCACCAGAACTGCTATGTTACTAACACTTCCAGTCACACCCAAAACCTAGGATGCTCTGAAGGAAGTTACCTCCATCCCAGCCAGACTCTGTATGTTGCCAAATGTATATGAAAGCACAAAGGCCAACTTTTATATCTTATCTTTGGAGAAGGATCCCACTAATGACAAGACTGGAAAGGTAAAAATCTGGGTATAATGTCACTTCCAGGGTTTTGCTGATGAGAAAGATGGGGAAATCCCGTGTTCCCTGACAGCAACAGACAGGCCTTAAAACAGCTGAAACAGCAAAGCATTAAACAGAGGCACACTAATTACTGAGAGGAATGCCCTCTCGTTAGTGTTTTTTAGCACAGAACTGTGGTCTGTTTTCCTTCTGCATTGACAAGCATTCTTGGACTCTGCAGATAATTTTTTTAATTAGGTGAAGAAATACTTTCTGAAAAGCCTAACCTAATACTCTCAATACGTTTCTGAATTACCGGCTAGCCCCTGGAAGAGACAGTGGGCAGGTCCTATTAACTTTGTTCCTGTCTTCTACAGAAGCTTGTAGTAATTTTAAAACTTCAGAAATCATCTGCAGAACTTTCTAAGGAGCAAAGATCAATAAGGAGCATGAATTTAGAAGCTCTTACTCTCCGAGAGCCTGGAGAAGCAAAGGAAAGTTGTTTAGCCACTGCTGCTGGCTCTGTTCTTTGATCCAGTATAAGCAGTCTTGAGAAAAGCTGCTTTTTTGACCTCATGTTTAGGAACGACAAAGCTTTATTTGTACTGTTTTGCTCAATTGTTTTACATAAACTCCCAACCTAATATGAACCCAGTGAATAATGCTTTTAGGCTGAAAGGATGAAACAGATACACATACAATGCTGTTAAAAATAAAAAGAAGTTGTGCTTAAATCGGTATTAACTCCTCAGACTATTCCAAAGTATTTTTAAGTGTGAGTTGTAAATTAAAGTAGGAGAATGGGAGAAAACCAGTGAAAATTGTCTTTGAAATTTGAGAAACTTGTAAACAATAAAATGCTGCATAAAAACTCTTTGTCATTTCAAACTAATGTGCAACATTTATTGAAATGGTGACAGTGCCTTCAGTGTTTGACAAAAACAAACCACAGATAATCCCTATATGGTAATACAGTCCAAAACAGATGCAGAGTTTACAGGCTTCAAGTGGAAGGAGAGGAAAGACCGCTGAGGTAATCTGTCACAAAGTGAAGTTTAGGAGAGATTTAAACAGCTGAAAGATGCTTAGTAGGGCAAGAACACCTTTTAAAAAGTTAGCGTTCACTTATTACTCCAAATAATCTACAATACTAAAACCCCTCACATGCTACAATTTTTGCAAAAGTAATTTAAGAAATTCTGTTTCATTTACTCTAATGGGAACCTGCTGAAAAAAAAAGAAGTTGCATGTTGAAAAGTTTAAATTCCTATTTCATCTGTAGATGTTAATCTAATCACAGATGAAGCACAATTTTGTAAAACTTGTAGCTAAACTGAGTCATGTGCATTAGATATGATGCATTCATGACGATACAGGCTTCAGGAATAATTTTTTATTCTAGACCGTACCAGTGGGCAACCTGACCAGTTCTATTATCTATCTTTTAGTCTTTTTTTGAAATACTGGCTATTGCTGGAAGCACAAGACTGGATTTGTCAACCTGTGTGCTGAGCCAGTTTGACAGCTCGGTGTTTATAATCATTGCATGGGCACACAGATTCCAGTCACGCTTTCCAGAATGGTCACCTAAAGCTGTCAAGTTGGAAACATGGCTCTGTAACTGTTTTTAAAAAAATCCTCTACAAGTAATACTTTTGTTGTATAGTAATCCTTGGTTCTATTAAAAACGTAATAATAGAACAAGCTTTTTTTAGTTGCTTACAAAGTAGGTAAGACCATGTCATTAAGGGTTTGCTCTGCTTCTGTTTTGATCAGAGGTGTACTTAAAGTGCTTGTAGATGTGCTCAAGTGGCAGTGACAGCCTAGATTGCTGATTTTTGAGCCAGCCTTAATTAAAATCTAGTAAATTTATGTGAGGTGGACTTGCATCTTATGGTGCTCAGGCTACATACTGCCTCACGTGTGTCTTGCAATGAATTATTTGTATTATGTCCAGCAATGTATTATTTTTCCTGATAGTACCATCCCATTACTCAGCTGGTGACACTTGAAGTGCCTGATGCTGCTTCCTGCATGTTATGAACTAACACTACAGCAGAACTGTTAGAATTAAACCAAACTCATTCCGTATCTGCTCTATGAAAAAAACTCAATTTGTGTTGAAATCTGAATGCTTGTAAAGACTTCCTCTCACATAAGCAGAAATACTGTGAGGTGTGCTTATGTCATTTGGCAAGAAATGCTCTTCCAAAAAGAACAAAGCATTTTAAATGTGTTAAGATCACAAACTACATGTCTTCTTTTTCAGCTGTAGACCTATTTAGAAAGAAGCAGTAGGTTTGAAACCTAAGGGAGCACATCAACAGTGCCAGGTACAGCACATATTCCCCCTTTCCCAACACTATAAAATTATGTGGGGATTAAAACCCATTCTCTACCTGCACCTGACTGCCCTGTTCCCCAGATATACTTACTTCAGCACATTCATTTATTCCTTTTTTTCTCTCTCTTTTCATTGTCCTTTCACCAGAAAAAAAAAAAAAAAAAAAGGAGGCAGTATAATACTGCAATCCTCAGCCAAAGACTTTGGTCTTTGACAGACAAAGAGTTTGGTGCAAATCCCCATTGTATGAAAATATCAAAACAAACCCCATTCTTTCAGGCATTTTGCAATAGAAGGTCTTTTATATAAATAGCACAAAATTACACATCACCTTTATCAAGTCTCTAATTTATATTAAATTTTACTATCCTTTTGATGCAAGACCGTATCTTACTTTAAAGACACATCAGTAGTGTAGTTAACATCACACAGAAGCTTCTATTTGCACTGCTAAAAAACAGAACTTTAGATTTCTAATTATATAGCTTTATTGATGGGAGCTATTGTAATACAACTCCTGATTATTTTTCATAGCACTATTACAACTATTTTATATAACCAATTCTTTATTTTTCTTTCGGAAGAGCTAACAACTGTACTCTGAAATCAGGTAAATGAGGTATGTGCTCAGGGACTGTGCTGCTATTCTTTCATTTATGCAGGTGGTACTTCAGTATCTCTACTCTCCTCTTGTAAAAAACATTGCTACATTTTGGTGAAAGAAGAGCCTTTTTTTTTCCTTATGAATGCAGAGGTGCCCCAGTAGAGAGTTTCTGTTGACTTTTGCATCTTTACACTGTGGCACCGTACCTGCTGTGAAGGGGTATTGTTGAATTTGTCAAAAAGGCTGCAGAGCTTTGTGGACTTCTTCTGAAGCATTAGAAGAACAGAAAAGGTAAAAATGGTGTGAGATAGAAAACAAAAAGAACAAGAGACACAGAAGGTTTGGAGAAGATATGATTCTAAGATTAGACTATTAAATACCAGAACTAGTGCAACTGTCCAAAATCCAAGCAAGATCCAACCAATTTAGGAACCATCAATTACTGTTGCTATGATATTTTTGTAAGTTTAGGAATTTCTGTCTACTTCATGAAAATAACTTCATTTATTCAAGTTTAACCATGTGAGATTAAACCTCAAATTTTGCTATGTACCAGGCTCTTTGTTTGAAGAAGTGTATGAATTCCCACAAGAGTTTTCAACTCCACGTTTTACAAATCCCATTCTCCCACGCAGTAAGTATTTCACAACCTGCAGGAATCAGAGTTGTAGGAAGCAAGTTAATAATTTTACTTTCGGTAACCTAAAAGCAGTAGGCCAGCAGAGTTATTTGAAGAACTCTCATGTACTTGGTAGTAGATGATAATAAAGACAATCCAATGTCAGCATGATGGAGTAGCTCATAATCTGTGATTTCTGACCAAATCTCTACCATTTTTACAGAAATATGCTTTATCCTTCTCGCCCATTTCCTCTCCTGATTGTGTCCTAGTAGGTAGCTGAGTTGAAATTCTGTAAGCAAAACCTGTGAAGATGGTGTCTAGATTTTCCAAACGGAACCATGCAGCAAAGTTCATCCCAGGACAAAACCTTATTGTAGTAAAGTGATGACCACATCATCATCTTTTCCTTGCCAAAGCATTTCACCTTCAAAATGAACCAGACCGTGTTTTCTGGCTCTTAGCAAGATTCCCACTACCTTATTGGAAATAGTCACATATGTTTCAAACAACTGCCCGAATGTCACACTCACGTGTCCATCTTCTCCCACCTCTCCAGTTCTTCTGATGATCAAGCACAGCTCTTCTACTTCCTTACCCACGTGTGAGTGAGCATCTTTCCCTCTCTGCTCTGTCCGAGACCCTTCAGGGGGTCTCCCATAGGTTGGGTCCCCTCTGTGAGTAGGCGCAGGTTTAGCCGCAAGCCTGTCGTCGCTGCTGAAGGGATTCTTCCTCTGATACTCAATGTGATCCTCTGCCCAGGTCTGCCAGCTTTTCCTCAGGTCACCCACTGCACCGGTAGCTTTAGCACCTTGCTCTTTATCTTCTTCCATTTCTGAAAATGTTTTAAGGCACTCAGGCAGGAATCGAATCAGTGACTGGCTGTAATTGGGGCTCCTGTATGCACTGTCAGCTGTGAAGGAAAAACAACAAATCAGCGTGGTATTTTTTGGAAGAGTTTTGCCCGAGTGAGACGCAAGGCTGCTGAAAAAGAGGTGAAATATCTGAAAGTTTTAGGTCCACTCATAATTCTACAGCAGTGAAAAAAGTAAAAGTGATTCGGGTGAAATTCAGAAGTAATTTAGGAACACAAGGTAGTAAATTATGTTTACACGGTGCTCCACCGGTCCCGCAGTTACCGAACAAACCCTGCAGCCTCCGTGAACACACAGTGCAGTACTCACTCTTCTTGCAATGACGCCTTTTCAAGAACTTTATCCTGGCAGCCGGCAGCCCCGCTGCTTGTTTGTTCCCAAACAATCTGATGCAGCGCTGGCTGAGCTGCGGAGAGAGCAAACCATTCCCGAGCGGCAGCAGCGGCACACCAACCCGCGCACGGGGGTGGGAAGCCGCTCTCCTGCCCGGACGCTGATTAAAGGTGGACAAAGGCACGCCGTGCCGACAAGGCTTTCTCAGACTGTGGAAGTTTTTATGCTCAAAAATTATCTGGGGCCGAAACGCCAAAACGTGGTGGGAGCAGGGGTATTTTCCTCATCAGGCACTGGAAGGAGAAGTAAAAATGCAGTTAGCGAGCGCGTCTCTGCCTGCAACACCCTATTTAGCGAAGACGACAAGGGCAGAATAGATTGTTCTCCCTTAAAAGGCTGTGCTGCTGCACGGCCATGTCTGCCGGCTACAGCAGAGCTGCAAGTGCCGCACCGCTCCCGGGCTGCCCACCACCCATGGCATCCATGCGCTTGGATTATGGACTATCTGTGCAGGATGTGGCTGTTCTGGTGATTTAGGGACAGACTTTTATACCCCTACAGAGATCTGAATGTGCCACAGCCATGTCTTCGTTGGGTCGTATCGTTCACCTGTTGAAATACGCAAGCCGGAGTTTCCAGGGAGCACATAAGTAGAGCTGATACTTTTACCGACATCTGAAGTTAAAACAAAGGACTAGTGCTGGATTTTCTACGGGGAAATGGACAGAAATGCAAATTCTGAACAGTTTAACGGCTGAATTACAGATTGGGTATTTCTGTATTTTGAAACCATTATTGTTTTAAGGGTAAGATTTCATGGGCGTTTGCGCACATGCATATGTTGGTGCTGTTGCACATGAACCCATGAGCAGGGACAGGATTCCCTAAATTTCTCCAGAACCTCCAGGTCAGTCAAAAACACTTGTGTTGCCTCTGGGTCTAGAACACTACATGAGGTAAGCGTAGAATGGCAACACGATCACCAGAGAAGGGAATCGGGAATAATAAACAACAGCACACATTAAATAATGGCTTTTCATTCATGGTCTCTCACTTTTAAATTGAAACTCATGACTGCTGTGTATTACCATTGTTATATTTTTTTGTGAGAGGAAGGTGGTTAATTCCAGCTCCCTGGGTAAATTTCAAGTTGAGTAATTACACTTTGTGAATAAAAAATTCCTCTGAAGGGTAAAAAGTGTAAATTTTTCTTCCTTTCCCTCCTTAGAAGAGTTATGTAATGTTTTTAAGATGACTCCCCACATCCACACTAACAAACTGCTAGACTCTTCTCAGTGGCATTACAGGAATGTACCTTCTATTTCCAAACACAGCATCTGAAATGCATTTTGTTTTTATGTCAGAATCAAATACTCCGTAAATTTTACTTAGTAATGTACATTCACTTTCAAACTAAGTAGAGCAACATGTATACCCTGCCAGAGATTTTGCACGGTCAAAGTCAAAAGCAAGAAAAAACCAGGGGTTTTGTTAAAGTCTTTTGTAGGAAACAGTATCAGTGAAAAACAGGTATTCACCTTGTGAGGACAGACAGCAATGCCCTGAAGGTAAAGCAGTGCAGATAAAGTAAGCAAAAGCCAGTTTCAAAGAGATTAAGCTTTAAAATATACCAACAACCCCTTCTAAGGAATTTCTAAAACGGAAGCAATACAGCTAAGAAATTTAAAGTGAGACAGATTGGAAAAATAAAAACAGAATTCTTCCACTAAAACTCTCTCACCAATTCCAAGATTTTGTAAGCAACCTCAAGCTCTCGGGGTTTGTCAGCAGTGTGTTTATTGCTGGGTCTCTGCACTCAACTACTGAGGTGAACGAGCTGGACCCACATCTACCTCTTTTCTTTCTCTTCTAGGAAAGCTCACGTTTAGGTGCCAGGTGGCTTTAGATTGCTTTCTTGTCAATCATCAGGGCTAAAGCTTCACAGTAACCTCAGTTCTGATTATTGCAGGAAGGGATAACTAGAGAAGCTGCAGGATGACATTATGGAGATGCATAAAGGAGATGCCCTGTGCAGTGCTCACAAGTCATAAGCAAAACCTTAGCCGTCTAGGAAAAAATACCAAAACTGCCCAAAAGCAGAACATAAAACCCAGAACGTGAGTTCGGCGCTGAGCTGGCCTGCTCCTAATAAACAGCTTACCAAAATCCGGATAGGAGAAACCCTTCACATCAACACAACAGGGAGACCAGTGAGTACAGCATTACACTTATCAAGACCAGATATTAAAATAAAACACAATCCGCAGGACAAACCCCTTTTTGCCCCTCTGCCAGCCCAGCACACCTGCCCCTTTCCTGGGAATGTTTCTCTACCTGCTACGACACCCACGCCGCCGGCGCTGACCTCCTTCCCACGGAAAAAGGAACGCGACTCCTTTGGCATTTGTTAATTCTTAATGTTATTTAATGCTCCAGGTCCTTAAATGTGGCCGGGAGACGCCGTAGCACGCCCGTGACAGTGAAACACCCCTGAGAGAGCGTGTCCCCAGTGTACACGGAGTTATTTATAAACCATACGCAGGCACTGCTGCACTGACACGTGGCGTGCGTGATAAAGCACACCCAAAATACAACTGCAAGGAGGATGGGAAGGAGATGAAACGAGCGCCAATTCCTGAAGAGGTCTCGCAGCGCCGTGCCCCACTGCAGGGGCCGCGGGGGTCTCTCCTCCACACGCCCCTTCCCGGGCTCCTCCCGCCGCTCCCGCCCTTCCCTGCCGGCGGCGCATGCGGGAGGCGGGGGATGGCAGGACATGGCGCTGGCGGCCCCGGCGCTACGGCGCTATTTGCTGCTGCTGGCGCAGGAGCACCTCGAGTTCCGCCTGCCGGTGAGCGCTGCTCGGGATGGGGCTGGGGCTGGAACCGGGGGCGGGTGAGGCGCTGCCCTCCACTCCCATCTCCTCGGGGGCGCTCCCGGACAGCGCGGTCCCGGGTGTGCTGGGGGAGCCGGACCGCGGAGGGGCTCCTCTCTCTCCGGGAAAGCCGGGGGCTCAGAGCGCCCGGCGCCCCTTCCCTCGCCGCTCCCCGCGTCCTGTGGGAAGGCACCTCAGGCCTGGGGCTTCCTCTTCCCGCTCCTGCCCCAGGCTCATGGAGCGCTTCTGCGTGGTGGCTTTAAGGCAGCGCTTTCCTTCCGCTCGCTTTTCCAGAGCCTCTGGCGCTAGGAGAGGTTGCCAGCAGAGTGCCCGGGGCTCCGCGTGAGGAGCAGAAGCTGGGGTTACAAAAATGCTTTCAAGTTTTCGGCTTTGGTGACTTTTAAAGTTTGTTTAAGTTATGCGTCAGCTCCCGCCAGCGTGGCGTGGGTGCAGGAGTGGTGATGCTGCCCTGGGCCCACGCCAGGGCCGCTCTCCACGGGCTGCCCGGAGCTGGTGGAGTCACCGGCCCTGCCGTGCTCAGGGAGAGAGAGACTCGATGTGCCACTCAGTGCCATGGTCTGTTTCACAGCGCGATGTTCTCTCGTCGATTGGACAGTTACGCGTTACAAAATGTTTAATGTGTCTTGAATCATATATTTTCCTTGTTTTCATTACGTTTTTCTTCGGTGCCTTGCTTTTTCCTATTTGTTTTGTGGGACTGGAACCTGAGTTCTATTTATAATCAACCTGATTTTTCTTTAGGCAAGGTCATCGGATGAAGTGAAAAGAAAATGATACATAGGTAACATAGAAGGTTTTTCTTTTCGTCACCAAGGTTTTGGTGACACTTGGTTGATATAGCTGCTGAAGAAAGCAGAGCCACCTCTCTTTTATTTTGGTGACTGCTCAGCTTGGTTGGTTTTGTGATGAGCTATTTTTGGGACGTGATATGTCCAAAACTTCATGGAACAAGCAAGATAGGTTTTTTAGCCAGGTGATCTGGTGATACTGGCCCTGGGTCAGTGTTACTACTGAAACATCACTTTTATGTGAACTAGTCAGAAAAATATTTTAAGAAGAGAGTGGATAATATTGTAAGAGGATTATTGTTGTGAGAGTGTAGGATTGAGCAGTAAAGATTCTGATGAAGGAGAATAAGCAAAATAGTGAGGTTTGATTACTGAAAATTTCCTGGTATTTGCCAATGACTTTTGAGAAAGCCGTTTTTTATAGCAGGGAAGTCTTAATTTTCAGTTTGTGAACATTACATACAATCTGAATTTGCTTGGGAACTTCTGCCCTATCCACCATCTGCATTAGAATTTGTGCCTTTCTGTTCCTTTCCTATTAGATAATGATTCTAAAGCCTGGCCTCTATATTTTCATTTTAGGAAATAACATCATTGCTCTCCCTTTGTGGTGGACAATTTTGTGGTGAGCAGGAAATTCGTGTAAATGTAAGTGAGGACCAGATGTTTTACTTGACTGTGTGTATGGTATGCAAGTATGTTCTTTACAGTATTTTTGTTAATTGTAGGCAGTTGAATAAATATTGAATTTTCTTAGGAAAATTGGAAATCTTCCCAAAACTGAGGACTTCTCAATAAGACTCAGAACTGAAAAAAAGATGCACAAAATGCACCTCAGGTTGTCTTCATTTACCAGCATGAAAAGAAGCAGTGCCATCTGCTGGGAGGCTCTCCTTACTGTTTAGGATAGCTAAACCCTGAAAACACTCAGCAGCTGTTTGGAATTGGTGTTTGCTTCTAAATCAGTGAGACAGAGTAGGAGTGCAGTTAGGAAGCCGTGTGATTCTAGTCTAAGTGCTTGGTCAGAGAATATTATTGAGGTTTAGTTACTGCTTATGTGTAACAAGGTCCTTAGTGGATGAATTATCAAGCTAACAATATTTTACCAAGTCAGTTATGTTGGAAAAGTTAAATACATAGCAGAAGTTCTCAGACATTCAAGCTGAGTAAACAGTTTTGTCTCAAATTAATTATTTTATCTCCACATTCTCTGTATGATTAAAGGTAACAGATGTATTTTTTTATTTTTTAATCTTCAGTATGCATGTTCTGTTTTTATATAGCAGAATTGTGTAGTTGTGTAATTCATGTGACATCCTTCAGCTAGGTATTTGTGTCACTTACCTTCTCTTGATTGCAGTCTCCCTTTTGGATTCTCAATATTCCTTCAGAAGAGATGGCAAGGGGACTGATGAAGCGGACAGTATGTGCAAAGTAAGAGATTAAAAGTCTTGGTAATAATAACATAAGCAGTGGAATTTTGTTTGATTATGGTAAATATTGGTTTTGTATGGAGTCATAAAAAAAAGAGTCTCTGATTTCCTGTAGAGTTGAGAAAGTGTTACTGGAGCCTGTAGGACTCCTGTAGAACTAATTATATAGCATGCCTGTCTGTCTTCTTTACTTAATGTATGATCAGTTCAGGGTCTCAAAATGGTGTTCTTCACTCCAGAGACAGTACTTGAAGTGTCACTCATGTTTCATATGCCTTGTATAATGTTGAGTTAGTGGCCTTTTCTAAAATACCTATGGAATTGAAAGATAAAACCAGTGATACATGAAAACTGACAATCATGTTTGGAAGGGAAAGGTTGTGTCACCCTCCCTCAGCGCTGCCATCTGAGCCTTCAGCCCCGACTGCTGCAGCAGAGGTCCCTTCTAGGAAATTCAACAGCACAGGAATATGCTGGAGAGTGATTGTTCCAGCTGGTCCTTTTCAGAGGTATCTGAATAACATGCTTTCCAGTGAGGTGCGTGAGAGAGGCCTTGAAGCAAGGTTCAGGATAAGAAGCAGCCTAGGTGTGTTATGTCTCTCTGACCATGCTAAATTTGTAGTGTCTGTGCTGTGTTCTTCAGAGCTTGGGCCCCTCTGCAGAGTGTTGCATGGCCCCTGCTGAGTGCTTGTTGTCTCAGGTATTCAGTTTTGCCTACAATGACTTTGGCTCTCCACTCTTGCCTAAAGAATGGAGCGCTGCACTTCAAAAAGCAGCTGCAGGCAACTAGGGGAGTAAAATGTGCCAAAACAGCTTGCAGATGTTCTGCACACCATGCACTCTCAGCTAATGTATGCTAATTCTATGTACAAGGCATAGCTAGCACATGGCTTGTTTTTCTGTCCTACTGCTGGTTGTGGGGAGATGTGTTAGTTGTAGAACAAGACCACTGGAGTACCTCCATTGCAGTGCTTATCAATATGAAAAGCTCTGAAGCTTTTGCTACATGTTACCAAACAAAGAAAAGCATCAGTGAAATATCAGCCTAGGATTAAAAATACTTGTCACAAACAAAAATTAAAACATTTGTTGAGAATTTAATGCCACACTTTAATGCTCCATGAAGTAAAACCTAAATACTTTGGCCAAGTGGGTTAAAAGGAATAGGGCATTTTCTCTGCTCTGTGTGACTGCACTCTCAAAAACTTTGTAATTTCAGGTCTATATTTGAACTGTGGGGCCATGGAAGATCTGCAGGGGAGCTCTATGCATCTTTGAAGAACTATCCAACAGACAAGATGGTATACATACAAAGAATCTGGATAATATGGTTCCTTAAGCCCACTGAATAGCACTGCATCTGTACTAATTAAAGTGTCTTTGCCTTTTTTTGTTTTAGCTTCCATATCTGAAGTCAGACTCCACTTACAAAGTACATATTCATACATTTAATAAAACACTTACCCAAGCACAGAAAATAAAAAAGATTGATGTAAGTAGATAGTTAAGAAATCTTTGCTTAATCTATTCATGTTGTTCTTATTCCATGCTATCAGTGTATTTTAGTTTCTGAAAGATCTTAAGGAATTTTATGGCTTATGTGTTACCAGGTCTAAATGAGATTTTTGTGTCTGAATTAACATTCTCTCAACTTTTATTTTCCCTTTAAACTGACTGTTTAAGGCATATACAAAACCAAACAAATATCACTGCTGATTTCAGCCCAGTGTGCTGGGGAAACTGAAGCTTATTGCTGGAAACTGTAAGATTCAAATGGCAAGAGTTAGGTGCTAAGATTTTTGGAAAATCTTACTTGATTTCCTTATTAGGCTTTTATTGTTGCAGAATGTGGAGCAAGTGACTTCAGCTGCAAGCTGTGGATTGTGTGCTGATCTTCTGGTCTGTCATCATGTTCTTGTCTGTACTTGTGCTCTCCTCCTAACTATATCAGTTTCCTTTAGGAAATTTTTCCAAATTTCTGTTTATTTCTGCTCTTCCACATTCTATTTTGGCATCTGTTTATTCAATTTACTTCATTTAAAGAAACTGAAATTATCTGTATTAGTAGCAGCTATTTTCCCCTGTTTGTTTAGTTTTTGTGTACATGAAATAATGCTAAGTATGTGAGCTGCTGTAGCTGCACATCACTGAAATTTCACATCCCATTGTTCTCTATCAGTGTTGTTTCTATAACTTGAAAATTGCATAACTAATATGCACAGTTAAGTTCCTCCAAAGCTGAGTTCTATTCAATTAATAGTGTTCAGAAAAGTGTTACGGTTCCCAGTTTCTAATCCTTAATAATTTGAGCTATTTTTGTTTAGAAGAAAGGCGTTTCAAAAATCCATTGAAAATTGAATGAACTTTTTAATACCAATATACCATTTCTCACAAGTGAATTGGTGGGTTTTTTGCTGGTTTTTTGTTTGTTGTTTTTTTTTTTATTGGAAGTTACCTATTTAAAAAAGTTTGACCCTCTTTATTTTTGACCCTGTTTTTCTTTATTGTATAGGCCCTTGAATTTCTGCCATTCAAAGGAAAAGTGAATTTAAAGAATCCAGAACACATCTTTTGGATTTTGGAAGATTATGGAACAAACCCAAACGACGTTCCAGAAGAGCCCATTCATCTGTATTTTGGTAGATGGGTGCGTGAGCATGTTTACTTCAGTTCTTACAAGCTTGTATTTTCAGGAGAGTGTACTTCAGTTTAAATGTAAAAAAGTGTTTTGATTTTTAATAGAGGCAGAAAATACCATTGTCTAAATTTGTCATTGCATAATACTCTGAAGCAAGTCTTGGGGGTCCTGACTGTGACTAGGCAAAAGTGGCTGTACTGAGCAATTTAGAGGTG
Source organism: Rhabdornis inornatus (assembly GCA_013397075.1). Lineage (NCBI taxonomy): Eukaryota > Metazoa > Chordata > Aves > Passeriformes > Rhabdornithidae > Rhabdornis > Rhabdornis inornatus. The sequence continues at coordinate 515,210 of VWZS01000850.1, forward strand.
GAAAAAAATGAAGTTGTATCTGGAAAGACACCTTTGTCTTGGCATCCACTGAGAGAACTCAGCACAGCAGTGAGACTGTGCAGCTGGGGTGCTGTGTTACGTTTTTTTGGACCTAGCTGCAGCTGAAAGCACCTGTTTCAAACACACAGAAAGATGTACAGAACTGTAGGTGGCTTGTGGCCCTGCTGAGTGGCATCAGCCTCACTGGAGCATTCTGTAAGTGCTTTGAGTGATCTGGCAGGCACCTCCTTGGAGAGGTGCAGACTGATCCCTGAGGCTTTGGACATCAGTGAGTCCAGCCCACAGGCAGGTGCCTGCCCAAGGGAGCTCCGACAGTGCAGAAGGAAGCAAGTACAAAAACTGTCTGGAGCCTGTCATCTGGTGGTCTTCACTACAAATGTTCTTGCCTGCTGGCCATATGCACTCTATACCTGCTGCATTATTAGGATATCCTGAGGAGATTTCATCTGGTCTTTTATGTTTCTGTGAGGAAAAAGTGGCTCCTCAAAGGATATCTTTGAGCCCAGAATGACACTAGCCACTGATGGAAATACGTGCTTGCAATGTCCTGGGTCAAGGGCAGCTGGAAGGAGGGAGAACCACTGCAGAAGTTGTGTAGCTGTAGTCATAGTACAGGGAAGTTAGAGATTCAAGTGATCTGTTTGGGCCTGTGAATATTCTCCATGCCTGTGATTAATGTGTGAGCACCCTGGGTTGTGGCAATGCAGCAAAACATTGCAGCTGTTGTCCCATCCGTTCTGAATTCCTGAGGTGTTTAAAAATGAGTAAAACAACCTGAAAAAATAGTCAGGTGTATTTTGTTAACCCAATAAGACTGGTGCTGAGCAGAGGTGGGGGGATAGTGTTGGATAGTGTTTGAATGTGTTTTGCTCTGGATTGCTTTGGTCTTCTCCAACATACTTTGGAAGTCTGATGTAAAAATTGTAGCATTTGATCTTTGTTTGCTTTTCCCTTAAATTCTCATCTGTCAACGCTATCCTAAATTTAGATTTTGAGTGGGACAGAAATGTGAGTGAAGAAAGAATTTCTCTATGACCTTAAGCATCCATGTGTGTGCACGCTTGTGTTAACGTGCATTTCTAAGCCTCATATTTTTAAAATCCTTTTAACTCTGAATTGCCAGGAGTTGTTTATCTGATGTTTAGAATAATAGCAAAGTTAGTCTAATTGTAATTTCTTTGAAAGAATTTTCTCTCTAAAATGTCTGTGTATTTTTAACCTCTGTCTTGAAGAATTTACCTAGGTGTTGAACCAAGATATCTGTTGCTTGGAAAGAAGTCTGTCATGTTTTCAGACGTCAGAAAGCAAGGTGATGTGTTACGAAGTGAAGTTACCTGGTTTTGGATGGTGTCACTTAAGCAAGTTTGTTAGCGTGTCTGTTTATATCTTGTATCCAGGACCTGACAGGGATTTTAAATGTTTCAACAGATTGCAGATGGCCAAAGAGAACTCATCGAATCCTACAGTGTAAAGAAGAGACACTTTATTGGAAATACAAGCATGGATGCCTGCCTCTCTTTCATCATGGCAAACCACGGGAGAGTAAAACCCAATGACATTGTATATGATCCATTTGTTGGAACAGGTATATATATATATTTTTTTTTTTCAGATGATGGGAAAAACTGGGAGATTGTGTTAGTGCTTGCACCACTCTTTTACCTGGTGTCATGACTTCTGGTGCCCAACTGATATTTGAGATGATACCAAAGGCAAAATGGTGTTTATAAAATTAATGGTTTGTTAACCATCAATGGGATTTTGGGGGAAGGAGACCAGCTTTCAAAGATGTAAACAGTTTGTTTTGCACTTTTAAAAAGTCTGTCTTCACTGTTGTGTTTCGTGGCCTAAACACCAATTCATGTGTGTCATGGACTGCTTAAGATCGAAGTGACCCAAGAATTGGAATTTGGCTAAGCACTTCCTGCAGTCACTTTCAGGACGTTACAAAGAGCAGATTTTAGAGCTGGCTCTTTAGGGGAATGCTGGGGGCACTTCTGGCCATACAACACAACATAGCAATAGTGAGATCATGGCAGTATTCTAGCAGGAACACTTTGTTGTGCCATTACAGCCTGCCTTCAGGATAATATTTCTCACACGAGGTACCCTTCCCCAGCTGAACTTTTCTTATCTCAGCCAGGAGGGGGAGCTTTTATTCCATGTATTGCTGTGCAGGGCATAGAAGTACTTTTTGCCTCAGGGAAACTCAGCTGTACATGAAATAGCTGATCTGTTGTGTCAGCTTGTGCTGTGTAATTATGGCAGAGTATACTGTGTTAAGCTACCTATAGTAGTTTCTTCAAAAATGTAGCAAAGGCTGTGTTTCTGACCTAGAATCCTAGAATAGAATCACAGAGTATCCTGAGTTGGAAAGAACCCACAGGGATTATCAGAGTCCAACTATGCCATAGAAAAAGAGCATGGATATAATATTTTCAGAAACAGAAGGGTTTAGTGAACTGTTTTTGTCTTAAATTTTGTTCATATAGGACATTATTTTTTTCATGCATAATGGTATCTTACAAAATTTTTTCCCCTTTCTTGTGCTTGTCCTTTGAAAGGTTCAGGAAATTCCTCTACTTAACCTCTTAGCAGTTGGTTTCATTTTGGTGTCTGTGGCTCTTTTTCTTATTACAAAACCTGCTAACTTAAATCACAAAATAAACTCTCTGAGAGCATTCTTTCTCTTGGGAGTGAAAATTGAAGAATAATACAAAGGGTAAAAACAGAAGAAGAAAAACAACATTAAAATGATGAAGTAATAGAAATTGAAGTTAAGTGTTGTGTTTGAGTTCAGTAGGTAACGTACACAAAATTCTCCCCAAGTTGCCTAGTAGTTTGAATTACAATTTTAATTTCTTTTTTTCACTAGATATTTCTAATATAAATTCTAGAGATTAAAGGGAAGATACTGGGTGGCATGCCATTTGTCAGTAGAGTATATTTATGACTAAGTAGCAGTGGCTTTTGCACTTACTTCTGTTGAGTAAACCCCAGGAATTTCAGTTGTCTCTTGGGGACCTTCAGAAGATTTTCAAGCTTGTCAGTACAACAGTGCCCTGTCACTGCAGTTTCTGGGAAGTGGTTTGGAGTTGAGAGTGATGCAGTGATTTTGAGCTGATGGGTTTGGAAAAATACATATTCAGGATCTGAGGAGCATTTTGAAGAACTGCTGTTCAGATTTCTTTATTGGTGCAGCTTTGTTACTGGCTGTGTTTCTGCCTGATTTTTTACACTGAAAAAGTGAATAGTACCAAACCAGAATGGCCTTGCAAAATGGTTCTTGCTTGTTGCAAACAAACTGGTTTTTGCTGCATAAGCCAAATCACAAATCTTTCACATTAGTGTAAGAATGGACAATTGGCATTTTTCCTTGGAATATAAAGTGCTCTTTTACCAGGCTGGCTTTTAGAAGACTTGATTCCCCTTTTTATTGTTGAGCAGAATTGGAATGGCCAAGACTGTGTTTTTAAATTCCATCCATGTTTAGGTATTCTATCCTCAGTGTTGGGCAGAAGGAAAGCGTAGAAGCTTCTAGGAGAATAAATCAAGTCTTCTACCTGAGCATTTTGGGCTTCCTCCTAGATAGTCAGTTCAAGTTATCGCAGTAATCTTGTTGATTGCTCTTTTGGAAGATACTTGTGGTACGGCATGGTTGCAAATGACAGGATGTTTTTCTTTGACATCCTGGAGGACCAGACCTCATCTGTGCTGAAGAGGTGAAGGAATAGTGTGTGATAGAAAGGCATGAAGCTCTGTGCCATCATCATTCTGCAACAAGTCACCAGGGACGGATTGATTCCCTGATTAACCCTTTGTGTGTGTCTGTTTCGTATATTGATCAAGGGGCTGGCTGGCCATGTAAGAGTATGTAAGTATTCATGCACCTTCTGCATGAACACAATTGAACTAATCCAAGCTGAGATTTATTAAAAGCTGTGAATTCATTATTTCCAAGCTTTTTTTGCCTGTGATTAAAAATATTCTTAGATGGGCAAAGGACTCTCTTCTTACTTTTTTTGTAGGACTGGGTGGTATGCCATATTTGGGGTCAGGGCTAGCTAAATTTGTCTTGACCCTCTGGAGGTACTGCCCATCTGTTCTGAGGGATTGCAGCCAAGAAGGGAAATGGGTGATTCCTTTGGGGTGAGTAACCTTGTTTTTCCCTGATCAATTTCACAAGAAAAAGCAGAGGAATTTTAAAAGTTTTTCGTTCTTGCTCACCTTTGGTTTTGGTAGAGTTTGTTACCATATGGTGCAGAAGTTTTCTGGTGCACACAGGGCACAGTAGGGATTTGCTGGTGCTCGGTGGGTAGCTCAGGACAGTGCAGCCACCTGAGATGCTTCTTTCCATGCTCCTGGTGAATGGGAGAACTGGTGTCACCACCCCAGACAGCTTGTGCATCGTCAGCCCTTCATCCTACAGCAGTCATCCCCTTTATTTAGCAGGACTGTTGACATCAGTGGGGTTCTCAGCCTTGTTCTCAGTTGCTGTTCTGTTCTAAACCATTCTGGTAGCCACAGACCTCTTTATTAATAACTTGATCTCACAGGTATCTGTTCATCTCCTGCAGTCTGTCCGTTGTTTCATTTGGAAGCCATTAAAGAGTTAATGTCATTTATTCTTTTCCATGGGCTGTTCAGGTGTTGTCAGTTTCAAGGGAAAATCACACTTTTTTTTGGTAGGATGTTCTTTTCTTTTTTGATTAGGAAGGTGGGTCACAATAGCAGTAGTTAAAAAAACTGGTTTTATTACTGAACAAGTACATTGGTAAAACTACTGACAAAGTAGGCAGCTTACTCACAGACAAATGCATTTGTGTGGAGTTTTCACACTTGAAAATGATTACAAGAACTTATTTGATATTTATGTTTACATTGGAGATATTTACATTTGTAAGGCTCCCATTGTTTCTTACAACATGGGAATGGCCACCTTATAGAAGTTTAGTTTGTTTTTTTTTTAAGACACCATTAAAGAAACTGGCTTTGGGGACAGACACAGTAGAACTGCCATTTGTTTGGTGGTGATTTTTCCAGTTGTTTGGCAACAGCTTGAAATTCAGCTCCTTGCAAAGTAGAATCAAAAGTTTTAGTTCATGTAATGATTAAAGGATCTTACTGCTTAAAATACACAAACCCATAAACAAAACTCCTGAACGATCTCCAGAGATGAGGAGTGACACAGGGCATAGCAAGATAGGGAAAATCATGTAGAGCAGACAAAAGACTTACTGTTATTATGTCTGATTATAATTGCATAGTGATTCTAATTGGTTGATAGTTCTACTTCTTTTTTTAGTGATTGTTTTGTTTCTTTTTTCTTTTTCTTGGATATAGTGTGGTGCTGGTGTAGGCTCCTGAAGTCCCTGAGGGAAAAATCCTAACACAGGTGACATTTATGACAGAAGTTTATTGTTTTCCTCTTTTCTGCCCTGTGTAGGTGGCCTTCTAATCTCCTCAGCACATTTTGGGGCATATGTGTGTGGTACTGATATAGATTACAACACAATCCATGGATTAGGTATGTTGCATATTTTGAAGCCACTGAAATCTTACCCTCTGGAGTTTAAGAATACTGATGGTAGCAGATGATACTTAGTGGATTTTAAAGCAGCATTAATCTTTGCAGGATTTATTTGGTTATGCTTAGTTTTATTAACCAATTTACGTATATGCAACTTACATGTGTTTTTAAGCAGGAAATATTTTTGAAAAAGAATAATGAAGATCAAAACAAAGTTCCAAATAATAATTATCACAGCTGTGTGGTCTTTTAACCTGTGATGTGGGAAGCTCTTCAAGACCTAACCCAGGAACCCTAATCTCATTCTTAACTTCTCTGTGAATAGGCAAATTATTTTTGACCTAGTGGACAGCGTTGTGACTGATGGATGGAGAGAGCATCTTGCAAACCAGTGTTTTTGTAAATGTATTCTTTGATACCATATGCAGATGGTGCAGCAGAACTTTTCTCATGTATTTTAGTTTTTTCTTACTACTTGTGAAGTTTATTGTAAGTACTTTTGACAAGTTTTTTGGTGACATTTGATTATTTTCCTTTAATTTAAATGGTAGAGTATATGAAATCTTTTCTTTTATAATAGTTTCTTGTTGAGTATGCTTTTTTTCCCCCTTTCCGTTCCTCTTCCCCTCCCAGGCAAGGCAAGCAGAAAAAACCAGAAATGGAGAGGGCCAGATGAAAATATCAGAGCTAATCTCCGACAGTATGGTTTAGAGAAATACTACCTCGATGCACTTGTTGCTGATTCTTCAAGACCAATATGGAGAAAAGGGATGTTGTTTGATGCGATCATTACAGACCGTAAGTTTATTACTGCCTTTTGTCGCCCAGTAACAGTGACTGAAACATTATTGCCTGTGTACATTGATTAAATGTCTGGATGAGTGCTCAGGTCTGCAGCTTCCATGTTTCCAAAGATGGTTGTTGGGAGCAGCACTATGGAAATTGGATCTGCATTTGATGTCTCTGCATTTATTTTAAGCATAGTTAGTAATGTGTAACAAAGCTGGCAATGACACTTTCTTCCATGGAGAAAATGCGATGTTCACCAGCAGAAATCAATATGGCTGAAAATCATCCTTTGAAGAAGTCTCCTTCAGTGAAAGCATAACATGGTTGATGCATAGAGACTTATTATCAGAATGCTCTATATTGCTGTTGGCAGCACATTGGAGTCTGTCATGCACCTCTGATGGGCTTCTGGAGACTTGTGTTAAGTGCTTAATGTAGTGCTTCCAAAGAGAAATTTTAATGTGTTTCCAATACACTTAGCTACTTGGAAGCAGGAGCAGTTTGAAAGGATCCTCTGCTTCTTTAGAAACCTATTTACTAAACACCATTTATCTTGTATGAGAGGGAAAAGAAACCAAGGGGATAAATGAAAGATCTTGATACAACAATTTCTGATCTCAAGTGCTGGCTTTTAAAATGACATATTCATATTAATTAAGAATGGGAAGTCTGACTTTTCTTTGTGAGTTGCTTGCTAATTCTTATTTGGACTGTTCAGTAGCAAGACAGTGTAGAATATTAATATGGACTTAGAACTGAGCGTGAAACCAGTTATAAAACTTCTGCAGGGTACTTTCATGATGCTGAAACAAGTCTTGCAAACTCAGAGTTTTTGAACATGAAGTATGTTATGCTATTAGAAGTGTGTAAAGAAGTATGAGAAAAATCCTCCTCTGGTTCTTCTTATGTGTGAGAATTAGCATTTGTGTAATGTGCTGACAAGAAATTCTGATATACTTAATTTCATTTTGAAATAGGTTAATTAAGTGCTATAGGGGTCATATTTGTGTCAAACAAAAAAAAGGATGGGATTATTTATCACATGTTGGAAATCTAAGGAATATATTTTAACAAACAACACAGCATTGTCCTGTGTCATGTAGCAAACACATAAGCTGCTAGAAGCTCATACAGCTGAAGAGATTTCCTTGAATCAGTATTAATATAACTCTTTGGAGCAAGAAACTTTCAATAGATCTTGAAGAAATTTCTCTTACTGACTTTTACTTTGTGAAACCTTTCAGTAATTTTTTTTAACCTTGCATAAGCCACAGTTAGTGCACTGTTGTGTATGTGTGGTGTAATTGTATGTTGTTTGGACAAAGGGTGAGGTTCTCATCTCTGCATTTTGCTTTTGCTTTGTCTAGCACCATATGGTATCAGAGAAGCTCCTCGCAGAATGGGATCACAGAAGGAAACAGTTAAGTCGGTTGAAAGAAGGTAGGGAAACTGTCTTGTCTGTTGTAGAGTATAAATGTCTTAATGGAAACCCGGTTGCAGTTTTAGAATATTTATTACTTCTTGGTTGGCTGTCAGAAGTTAGAAAATGGTTGCAATTATAATTAAAGAAGAAAAACCCTTTTTGTTCTGTTTGCAAAACCACTATGTCACTTCCTGAAACCTTCTTGGTTTTGTTCTCCTTCCTTATCCTTTGCATGTGTTCAGATTTTGAATCCTATTTCTCGCCTCTGTGAGCCACCATTAGCATGTATTTCCTGTTCTCAGAAAGCTCTTTGGTCCCTGCAGGCTGCGAAATCACTCTAAAATGGAATACCTGTAGTTGTACCTTTAACTTTTTTCTTTTGCATTTTCCACTGCTCCTTTCTTTTCAGAGATACCACATGGTTTCTCCACTGCCTGGCCTTCCTTGCCTTCTGACTCCTTTAGAAAGATGCTGTGCAAAATAACTGTTGCCAACATACTTGTGGTTCCGTAGACTCATCTTTAATACATGTGGAAGTCAAAGAGACAGTTGGGGGGAACCTGAGAAGTTGTATTCCTCATAGTAGAAGTTGTACTCCTGGATTGTCTTAGGTAGCTTTGCAAAGCTCAGGAAGTGCTTTTGTGGCTTAGTGTATTAGGTTTTTTAAATTACTGTTATTAAAAAATTATGTTTTACCCGTGCTCTTGTTTGCTTACACTTGTACGTTTTTTTGTTCAGCACAGAAAATCACTTCTTCATTTCATCCAGTTACCATCTAAGTGACATCTTTTTTGACCTGTTGAAGTTTGGGGCAGAGTATCTGGTCATGGGAGGAAGATTGGTGTACTGGCTGCCCATATACAGGCCTGAGTATGTACTGTTGATTTCTGCTGTGTTGTGTGTCAGAATAGATGCTGCATTCTCACTGTGCTTTCCTTTGGGACACAGTACAGCTGGAGCTTCCACAGTACCAGCACTTAAGGGTAATGCCCAGACTTTTTATTTTAAAACTTTGTATAAGGGAAACCACATTTTGTAACAGAGCTTTTGAATTGGGGTAATTCCTGACTGTTACCAAGCAGAAAATGCCTTTGCATGTCATTGTAAATGCATGTTCAGTGGGCTGAGGTTTAAGCTCAAAAAGTTAAGATTTCTAAGGCAGTAGAAGCAAGGCTTGTGTTTGTATGTGTTTCTGCTAGAGTAGTTGATAGAGGTGTGTAAAAATCATCCTTGGTTCTTTGGGGTTTGGCACTACTGACTTAGCTTTCTTCTGAGAAATAGAAGTCAGGTGACCAAGAGGTGGCAGTGAGAGGTAGGAAACATCTGAGAGCAATCCCGAGAGCAGCCCTGTTAGGGACGAGAGAGGCCAGCAGAGACTGCAGGATCCTGTCTGCTCAGTAGTGCAGCCTGGGATCAGAACTGAGTGTATAAGGAAAAATAGCTGTTTGCATGCCTTGTTTCAGCATCTCTTAAATTAGGTTTGAAGGTTTTTTTTGTCTTGTTTTTGTAAAGATTTTTGACTTGTAAAGTCTTTGTGAAGTGAGGAGTTGGTGTACAGTAGCTGTTTCAAGGTGTCTTCCAGATACAGATGTGCTCTGAAGGTAGTTTCTACGGTGTCATATATGTCTATGTACAGTCACACTATATTGTTCAATAAAGTGGTGGTTGTCCCTGGTTTCACCACAGAAATGGCTTGTGGTAGTCCTGTATATCTCATGCTGTTCTGAAAATTTGGAAATCAAAAGGAGCCATTTCTGTTACATGCTTCTGTAACAGAAGTGAGAGTGCACTTAGTAGTTTGAATTTTTTAGTAAATTATAAAATTGGTATTGGAGGCCTTTTTTCTCATAAGACAATTCACAGACAAAGCAATGAATGCTATTCATAGTATTATAGCTAATTTTCATGTCAGTAAAATCTCTTCAGAATTACTGAATTTATTTTGTTCATCAAGATAGCAGTGTTTTTCTTCCTGCTCATTGAACTTCGGTAAAAGCATGCTTCCTCACTACAGCAGTCTAAAGTGTTTCACTTCAGATAACTTGGGAACTGTGTATTTGGATGAACTTTAGTTGCTGTTTTGGGGAGGTCTAGTTGAGTTGCCTTTTAAAAAGTGGGTTTGTACATCTACTAAAGTTGCTAGAATTAGCACAGAATAGTAGAATAGTCACTTTATTTTCAGCTGTAATAATGTACATGGGGCATTAAAACAATTAAGTGGGGAGAGAAGATACGTTCTGCTAACACGTTGCATTATCAAATATCCCTTGGCAACGCTTGCCTTGAGTTTCATTTTTTGAGATCTTTGTATATTATCTTAAATTAAAGCCAAAAATGTATTGAATTGGATGTCTGTTAGAATCATTGCTTCTGTATTTCTTACTTGCTTCTGAGTTTTACCTGAATGTAGAAATACATTAATTAATGCTAACAGAAAAGGCTTTTTAACAAAGTGATAGTGATCTCTCCTACTTCAAGATAGCATCTCACTCCAGAGTTCACTCTTTCAATCAGACATTGAAATCATTGTTGAGTCCAAATTTTTCTAATTCCATTAAAGTCAGTCTTCTGTATGATTATGAAGAGAAACTTTTACAATGTTTTGTCAGGGTCTCTATCTTTGTAAAAGAAAGACGGTTTGGTGGTACTGATGCATCAAAAGTCTTGTGTAATAGAAAAAGCAGTTGGGAATTAATTTCATTCTCCTTTGCCAAAAGTATGTTCTGACTTCACCCAGCAGAAGCAGATACTTGTTTCTGCACAAGAAATGACTGAAAGGTAGCTTGTTGGTCTGGAAATTTTGGAGGAAAGCAAAGAGGCAGTACTGTTTGGGTTTTTTTCTTATTTGTGGGTCTGTGTTTGGTACTGAGTTACTTGTTTAACAGTTCTCTGTTATCTTAAGAAACGCCAAGTTTTCTACCAGAACCTAGATGGATCCTATTTTAATCCAGACCAAGACCTTTACTTTGATTCAGAAAAGCCACTTCTTTACAGGAAAAATGTAGAACTCCTCCTTTGTACCTTTTAAACTCAAGTCATAGGTATTAAGTGGTTCAGTTCCGATGTCTGACTTCTGTTAACACCCAAACATTGGAGAATCATAGGAGCAGGTGTTTTATACGAAATCATACTTAACAATAGCAGAACCCATTTTCTGTGTTAGCTTTTAGTAACTATTACATGAATGCTTATTACAAAATCTAGGAATAAATGACTGATCTGTTTCAGTCTATAGGAAGGATATCTCATATTTATCATACTAGTTAGGTTAATACTTCTTGCTGCTGTAGTCCCATGCAAAGCTCTTAAATCTTTAAATTTCTCTTGCAGCATTTGGAGAAATAGAAGGAATGAAAGCAATTTAGATAAAGCACTTTCTATATAGAAAATAGTATGGTTGTGAGGTGGGGCATTTGAAACACTTAATTCTTACTTCTATAGATAGTAGCAACATTGGCTTCTAATTAAATCCTATCTAATGTTAAATGATATTGGATTTTTTTTGCCATTAGAAAAAGTAATTATAATGGGATTGATAATACTGAATTTTGAGGTTCAGGAATGTTGCTGTCTAATAAGAGCTGGCTTAATAAGATTTGAAATTGAAGTGCAGCGATCTCCTTTTAGGGAGCCAGAGTAAAGTCTCTTATTCCTGCAACTTCGTATGTGTTGACTGTGGAAAATATTTTTAAAATCACAGCTCTGACTGGATAAATTATTCGTGGTTTGCGATATTTTCTATTTGAAATTATACAGGCAGGCTCGTGTGTACATACATTAACATCATTTAAATACATGCTGAAAATGGTGTGAGTTTCTCTTTACTGTGAGGTTTTAATTTATTCTACACACTGCATGTGAAGGTGATTGGAATATATGATGCCAAAACTCTGGAGCACCAATATCTGAATTTATTTAACCAGGTTAAAGTGCATAACAACTTTCAACTGTGAACTTTTTTGTGAAGAATCTGTAAGAATTTTGTTTCATATGCAGGTCTTCCACTTCATGAGCCTACAGCACTAAGAATGATTATTTCTTCCAGATACACAGAAGAGATCATTCCCCGCCATCCATGCCTGAAACTTATTAGCAACTGCGAGCAGATGCTTTCCAGCCACACATCAAGGCGCCTCATAACCATGGAAAAAGTGAAAGAATTCAAGGTAAGCTTGAATTCTTGATCATATTGTGTAAAATAGTAGCTGTTGCGTTCGTGACAAGTTCGTGCTATTCAGCATTTGATCCTTGTTTCTGTCACACTTTGGATTTTTATGATCAGAGTTGGCGCTTTTGTAAAACTGAGTAGTGATTTAAGAGACTGTTCTGGTTTTGGTTTCTTTCTTTTTATTCTCAATTTTTGGTTAACTCTTCATCCTGAAGAAGTCCCTTGATAGTGTGAAAAAGATCTTTGAACTTACGGTTACTTGTGAATCCCATCCACAGAGGATATTTGCCTTAATGCCCAAGTTTCCATTGATTTCAAAGTGTATCTCGATGCCTGAGTAAATACTAAATACCTTTGTGAGTCTTGCAGTACAGGTAAACCTTATTTGATTCTGTTACTTCAGAGTGGTACATTTTAGCTTTTGGAGTAATACTGAAGTTGTGACAAGTACAGCAAAGCACACTGCTTCTTCTTTCTGTTTTTGTTTTATGACACAATAAGTGTCTCTCCTGAGGCACTGGGACCAGGGAATATTGTGTTCAGGTCTCCTTTCCATTCTTGCTACTTCTCTCACTTAATACTGTTAAAAGAGGTGCTAAACACATGTGAGGCAAATTCTTAATGAAAATGCACTCAGTGAGCAGTGTTTTTAGTACATTCCTTGTCAGCTGGAAGAGCTGTTTCAGATGGCAGGAGATGCAGTCAGACTGCTGTGTCTGTGTGGTGCTTGCACTAATGACACAGCAGGGGTTCATAATGCTTGGGCTGACTGCAGTTCTCAAGCAACACCTGAACTTTTATAAACACTCCCTGTGGAGTTCAGCCTCGGAGCTGCCAACTTCGCCAGTAGCAAACCAGGAGGGTAGATGATTAAAGTTTTTGACATGTGCCTCTCAGGGTGTTTAGGGAGGTTTTTGACAGCAGTTTTATTGCTACCAGTGCTGTAGGGTAACATATTCTAACCTAAAAATATATCAACCCTTCTGCAAACAGACTTGCGTCATTTGTTACTCTCCTCTTGTGTATCACCTGCTCTTCAGTTCATGGTTTGACAGGTTCATGTCTGGAAATGCTTAGCTCTGAGCACCTGAGACTAGTTGGCAGGCTTGCTGCTTAGATAGGACTCTGCAAGTGCTTATATTCAGTATTCCAGATGTCTGTTAGATAATTTAAAGATGCCAGAACCCCTGTGTGGTTTCTGATGATGCAAAACTTGTCTAGAGAACAAAATGTGTGTTGAATCCTTAGCTCCTGCCTGCTTGGCTTAGGACCTTGTTGCGGTGTTTAAGATTTCCCCACCCCGGCATCCCTTACCTGGAACATGTTTTTTCCTGTATTAATGTCCTGAGCAGCCTTTGAATTGGATACTTCTGACTCGCCAGATATGACCATAAAATTCAATAGTTATACTTTTGTCTGCTTTTCTTATCCCTAAGTGAAAGAGTAAATTTTTATGGATATGCCAAACATTTATGTTTCCAGACAGTTCCTGTCTGCTTTATTAAACTGGTTTTAACAGGCCTTCAATTGTCTTTTAATTCCACTTAGTGCAGCACTTGCAAATGGCTGAGAAGTGTTACAAGTCATGTTATTGTTATTATGCAGTTCTTTGGTTTCCCCAGTGTTTGCCACCAGTAAGGAATTGTAGATTTCACAGCAAATTTTGATTTCATTAGTAACACTTTAAATAAACTCTTAAGTGGAGATGAATTCAGTCAGTTGCTGAAATTGGTGGAGCAATTTGATTGGAATTGTCTTTAATAAAAAGGAGACCAAAGTGAAGACAAAAAGTGAGTATGTCTAGGTGAGGTGTTGATCTGTCATAAGAAATCGTAAGCATGAAGATCATATGTTGAATTTAAAACCTCACAAATGATATATAACTCACTGTCTTGTAAGCATCCAGTCTGTTCTTTTCAAATTTACAGTGAAATTGTGCCAACTGGAAAAGGTTTCTTCCTGAACTCAGTGTTGGTATGAATAGGCTTTTTCCAGCATGTGCACAATATGAGCAAAGGAGTTGTTTGTTTTTTTAATTACTGTTTCAGACAACTTTTGCTACTGTTCCTCCCAGCACAGCATTCACCCCAAAATGCACACTCTGCTCCTACCTCCTCCACAACACATCTGCACACTGTCCCCCCAAAACTCAGGGTTGGGTGGGGCAAGGCCGGCTGCAGCCTCAGCCCAGAGCCCTATGTTTCTCTTTCCCTGTGAGGCATCCCACTCTTTTAATGCCAAGAGAGATGCCTAGAAATTCTGAAGTAAGATGTAACAGAAGACTTGACTGAAGGACAAACTCTTGAGTGTATAATTGTCCAAGAAGGGACTATGAAGCATCAGGAACACAAACCCACCCTGCTGAATGGGTCAAGCATTTCCATGTCACATGGTCACTCCGGAGTTGTTACTGCTGTAGAATTTTTCCTACTGAATTTAGCAGTATCTGTTCCTGGGTATGTGACCCTACTGTCCCTGGTTTGGTATCTGCTCCTTTTTGTTTATAGCTGTATAACATTAGTACAAGTGGTTTCTATAGCTACTGTTCAGCACCAGATGTAGAGTGGTAGAAAGCAGAGATAAGGCTAGGAAGACTTTTTTTTTAAACTAAAACTAAATGTGGATAATTACCTTGAAGCTGAACTGGGGCATAGTAGATGAATAAAAATCTTTAGAATATCACTTAATATTTGCAAAGATTTAAAGAAAAACAACATTTTCTTGTTATCATTCAGCATCCCCTTCTCTTCTACCTCTTCATTTATTTGAGATCTCTAAAAGCTATTTTAGTGTTTGAGTTTAGAATAAATAAATAGTTAAGCGTTTTTTTTACAAGTTGTTTTCTCTGTAGAGTTAAATGAAGCCTGTCCCTGGTGTTCAGATTGTACCAATTCAATTCCTTGATACAAAAAAAATACTGTAAGTTAGAATTTGTTTGGAAGTCCTTAGTCTCTTGACATGCAAGAATTTCAGTTACTTTGGTCAGTCCTCATGCTGCCTATAAAGTTCTTTTGACTAGTAAATCTCAACAGTGACTGGTATCTCCAGGTAGTTCAGGATTTCTTATTTTCTTTTCCTTTTTTTAAGGAGCAATTCCCATTCTTGTTGGTGTTTGGATTTTCTTGTTTTTTCATTTTTTAAGCAATTGTGCCATCTTTATTAGACAGTCATGCCTGTACAGGTGAGAGGTAGGGAATGGAACCTCTTAAACTGGAATAATTGTGATGTGGGCCAGGAACTTCCTTTGTAATCTCTTCTAAGAAATCCAAGCCTAACTGCAGATCTCTCATTTAGCAAGCAGTGTTTGCAGAGCTCTTGATGAGGCCTGGATTTTCGAGATGAGATTCTGCTGTGGAGTGATGCACCAAGCCTGTTTCCATCTGGTGCATGCAGATGTACCTATTACACCTGTGTTTTACTTGCAGTTTGTTCTTCTATGCAGCACATCCTCTCTTTACCCTAACCAGCTTGGAGGTAGAGGATGGTTTCCTCCTTCATCCCTTGCCTGCAAATCAGCATTTTGTTTCCAATGGAATCAAGATGAATGTTGTACACATGCGTGACCTCTTAGAGGTTGTGGGGATTTATTTTTATCCTAAAGTATCTTTGATCTATATATTATTATCCTTCAGGGTCAAATATCCCATCCATTTCTCAGAATAAGTGAATTATGTAGAGTTCTTGTTAAAGCATCCCAATGATATAAAAATAGATGGTTTTCTGACCTGGAATTTCAAGAGAAGAAAAAGTGCTCTTTTCCAAAGAGTGGCTGGAGAAGTGGGTATAGGCTGGCTGTGAGAGGAGTAGGTCTTAAATCCTTCATATTTCCTGTCTGTCTATAGCAATTTTGTGATTTTTGTTGTTTTCACAAACATGTGCCTATTGTTTATCAGCCTGAGAATAGTCATGGAGGTGGCAGTCTCTCACAGGTGACCAGAAGCCAGTAGATTATATTGTGCCTGCATTGGGTTTCCTGAAGTCACTTTCTTCTGATATTTTCCAGCAGTGCAGTATTTAAATAGAGCTGCTGCTACTGATGTACATGCTTGATATAATAGATATCTACATGGCACTGAACATTTAGCAAGTTAACTTAAGCTGGTGTCACATTCCTGATGTCTGCTGGCATAGCAGGTGAGACCTACTTCAAAGTAATATCCCATTGTGTCCAGAAGAGGGCCCTTCTACATGCACACAAGCGTCTTACTTTGTTGAAAAACCTTCCTTTCACTCCTTTAGAATGCTCCTTAAGGTACCCAAAGTTAGGAGAGGTGTTGATCTTGGTAGGTGAAAACCTGGAAAGGCTATAAAAGAGCTGAAGGGAGAGATTGTCCACTAGGATTCTGTTCATTCTTATATTGTAATACTTTTCTAATATGAAAATATTGACTAAAATCTATTTCCATGTTCCTACTAATGCTAAAACATTCCACAGGAACTTTATTTTCAAATATGAACAAATAACTAAAGTTTTAAGGTAATGAACCAATGCCTGTGTTACTGCATTGGTTAAAAAAACTGAGAAGAAACACGTGGTAGAATAGAGGCTGGGTTCTGTTGTGTGCTTGTTTTTATTTTCTCCTTGTATCTTTCAGTTGTTCTGTGTGAGGCTGCTTGTCACTGTTCCTTCCTGGTTTTGAAACCAGTTTATTATTATAATAGTAAACTGACATCACCAGAAGCATAAAACTGTTTTTAGAAGTTGCCATCAGTTTTCTTTAACACTCTGATTAAAGTTTGATGTAATGTTTATTTTACAGCATTGCTAATGTTAGCTGACAAGTGGCTTTAATTGTATAAAGCCACAGTGCATGATGAACTAAACCTTTGTATATACAGTGGGCCAGTTTTCTAAACTGTGTTCTTGGCTGGTGTCAAATAGGTATTATGTGTAGGGATTTACTATGTCAACTTTAACTTTCAGAAATACATGAATGCTGCACAGAAAAAAAGAAGTTCTCTGAATGTGCTTCAGTAACTGTAGGAACTCATTTTAGCCATTTGTGTTCCTCTTTTGTTTGTGCCTGCCTTCCACAGACCTCTGTCTGACTGAATTCTCCTGACAATATTTTTTCTGGAAAGTAATCTGTGTGGCACATGGTACCTGTGCTCATTTGGTCATGTGAGGGTGGGATTCTGGTGATATCAGCAGAGATATTTTCAGTGACTTAAGTATGTGCTGTTGAACTGTAAAACAAAAACCTAACTACCTTACTCTTGCACATAATGGTTTGAAAAAGTCTGGAGGCAGAGTGGTGGCAATACGTGCTGAACACACTACCCTCAAGTCTAATGTTTGTCTTTTGATGCCATGCAGGATCAAGATGAGAACTCTTACATGTTGGAGGGTCAGTATATGCCGTACAGGGGACACAATTCTTTTCGTGAGAAGTATTTCAGTGGTGTGACAAAGAGGATTGCCAAGGAAGAAAAGGACAACCAAAAGTAAAATATTATATAAACAGATCGAAAAATGAGAAAAGAATGAAGACCATGTTTCTTTGTGAGAACATCTGGATATGAATATTCATTTGGATGCTTCAGAAAAATCAATACTGCTTTTAATTTTAAAGCAAGACGAAACCCACAACCCAGGTTGGGAGCAGTTCTTTTTAATTAGCTTTGGTTACGGCAGATTTTATTGTACAAGTTTTTTGAGTCTTATTTAATTTATATTTGTACTTTCAAGTACTAATGATGATTGACTAAAACCATTATTATTGTTCTTTCACCATTAACATTTACAAGAAAGTAGTAGTATTATTTGGCTTCTTAAGCTGTGAACATCTGGCTGTTTTAAAAACACATGGTGGTGATCAAGGATTGCTGATTAAGAAGATAATTTTAATTTGTTTTGGTTTTTTTGTGAATGGTGTACAATAAAAGGAGGTTGGCGTGAAGTTTTTTTAATTGTTGCATGCAGTAATTGCTCGTATGCATTCCACTTGCTCTGGCTGAGGTCACAAGTGTTTAAAACAAACAACAAACGCAAAGAAACAACTGGGCTCATGCACACCCTGCAAAAAGAAAAGCCTCTGTGACCTGACAATCTCTGGAGAGCTTATTAAACCCTGTGAAGCCTGTCCACATCTGAAGCTCATCTGTACCTTGGATTTGCTTTTGCATTCCTAAACCTTGACTCTTGCTCAAGCCAACTGTCTGCAATTTTTGGTTCAGAAATCGATAGTTAAACCAGTAACAACAACAGCATAAAATCAGTAATGGTTCCCTAATGGTATTAAGCCTAATCAAATCTTTGAAACCAAAGCTATATTTGTTAAAGGGCAAACTTTGCTGAATCCACACCACGTCCATCATGAAAATACCTCATTTGAAAACCGCTAAGCCCATTAATTCAGGATGTTAATGGCTCTTCTCATTTTGGTGGTCAAATATGGTCCCATATTCCTCTTGGTCTGCGTTCACCAAGCAGGGCCTTGGTAAATGTATCTGTGCTCCAGCCAGAGGACCCCTGCTTCTCAGCTTGCTGCAGGTTGCTGACTGTGCTCATGTTCATGTCGTTGTAGATCATAATTTTTAAGTGCCCCTTCAAGGAAGGTACAGGTCATTGTGTGTATCTGATGGAGTTCATTAACTGAATTTGCTCTTCTGTGTATTGTGGTCCTCAGCTGCAGCAGGAAAGCTTGCAAACTCAATGACAACTTAGTTTGGCCTTCTGGCTCTAAGCTGTGGTGTGTTAAAAAGTTCTCAAATTGTGATTTATTTTTTGTGTTTCCATTATAAATCACTTTGTTTTGACACTTTTAATGTCAGCTGTATAATAGTTGTTCTGGACTCAACTTGGAGTGAGATCAAAGCTGAGGAAATTTTTCAAAAGCAGAATTTGAATTAATCATTTTCAAATATTACATCAAAAATCTACTGCTTCTGAAAACCTGTCTGCATTTCAGCATTAAAATTTAACATTCAGCTTTTATTACTTAACAAATTAAAATTAATTACTGTTCTTCATTGGCAAGGAACTTATAACTCCATTTTTGTGAAAGTTACCTTACACATGATCTAAGTGGTTATACAAGAGGTAAGGTAGTGGCACATCTGGCTCTGCCTATTCAACGAAAATGATTTAGTTTATTTCTCCTTTGCTTGGTCCAGCTTCTAGTCCCTTCAGCAGTGGTGGTGTGGCATTAGTTTAACAGTCTATACATACTAGTTCTGTCATTACTGAAGGATGCCGTTTTGAACAGAAACTGTCAGTGTATTTGGGGTACTGCATCAACATTTGCTAATCAGAAATCATTTAGAATTGAAATCAGATGTTCAGTCTCTGCTGATCCCCAACTTTAAAGCTGTCCTTTGGAAATGTTCCTCATCTTTAAATTTCTCCTTGCTTAGTGTGCACACTCCAGCCTAGTGTGCGTGCAGACTTCCAGAGCCCAGGCGTTTATAGATCTAGGGCTGTGACACAGTCCTGGCGCTCTCCCTAGCACAGGGCTGCCGGGCAGCTGAGTTATCCTTTCGGCAGGATTTGGCCATCGGTGGCTGCGGCTTCTGGCACTTCCCTTCACTCTGGTTCCATTCTGTCTCTTTCCGTGAGGTTCCAGTTTCCTGTCCCTGGCGGAGAGCATCAGTTCCTGAGCCTGTGCTGAACTCATGCCATTGTCATTCTCTCCTTTGGGGTGGTTTGTGCCATTTTTCAGTTTTTAAAAATAAATGTTATTTTTGGAGTGCTTTGTTGTGCTGCGGCAAATTGGATGGAGGGAGGAGCTGAAAACGGCTGCGACATTGTACAGGCAGAATGTGTCTCTTGCTATAGAGAGCAATTTGTTGAGGCAACAAAGGGAAAGGGCCCCCTCTTTTTACAGGGTCCCTTTACCTGGTGGTGGTGTTCTGGCTGCAAGCCTCCCACATATCTGTGGGAAGACAAAGGGGAAAAGTAGTAAAAATAGATGTTCTGTGTGTTCACTGTGTACCCTACCTGCCATCTCTCTCCAATCCTTTTTATAATTAGTGGCCAATTTGACCAAGTTTAACAGAAGGTCAAGGTTTGATGTCTTACAGATAATGGAGCTACACTTGCGTTGAAATAGGCAGAGAGACTGAAGAAGACGACAATCTCCTCCAAGGAAAAAGCTTGTATGAGTTCAACACTCGTTAAACATCAGAGAACCCACATGGAAAGAAGACCTGGACAAAAGCTCTAACCAATTTTTTTTGTTTCTGCTGCTTCAACCAGTGCTGGCTCTGCTGCTTCTTGATCTTCTCATTAGAACAAAGAGACACAAGTAAAAGCATGCAAAAAAGCTTTTTTAGTAGGAACACAAGGGTTTTGGCTGAACTTCCTGCTTCTACTCAAGCTATGAGGCAAAGTCACAGAAACTCAGACTCAGTAGTTTTTCCTTATCACTGAGAGGAGTCAAGCAGATGTGTCAGCTTGGTGAACTTCTCAGACAGTGCAGCTCTCCATGTAAATCATGCTAAGAAACTGGTGTCTGTTAATGGGATGATATCTGGGTCTCTTTCAGTATAGAGGCAATGTCCCCTCACTGGACATGGGCTTTCCAACAGCAACTCTTGATGGTTGGTTTTGGTGGACCCTTTATTCCTCTCTGCCTGTTCTAGAGGCCTGAAAGGCTGTGGTGGAAGTCCTTAACAGTTCAGTGTCTCTTTCTATTAGACAAGCACTCAGCATTGTGACTTAACAAGATCATGTGTGTTCATATGTACCACAGCTGCCAGAAGGCAGTCAGATTTTTGTGAGTTCTCTGTCAAGGCACACCTGCCCAAAATTACTGAAAAGTGGTGATAGGAAGATAAACCATGGGCCTTCAGGCTGCTTTGATATTGGTTAAATGTAGAAATGTTATAGGAAGGACATCCCTTAATCTCAATCTTTGCTTTTCTTCTATCTCTGCTTTTTAAGATTTCTTCCTAATGTTTTTTTTTCCAGTGTCTTTAGGACAATTCCACAGCTTCAAGGCCATTAACCAGAGAAGGGTATCACAGAGTGGTGACCCTGTGACTTTGCACTGTCCTCTGGCCTCAGGTTTTTCAGAGACAAAAATATCCAGTTAGAGCAGGGAAGAGGGGATGATACACAGTTGGTTGCAGGTTTACCTGTTGGACGAGAAAAGCTCTGGGGTTAGTTGGCAGGAGGTTCAGCTGCTGGCTCAGCTCCCATCACCACCATGTTTCTCTTTTCTGACTCTCCACCCCTTCATAGAAGCTGGGAAGAAAAATTTAATGTGTTCTTTCTTTGCTGTTTAGTTTGGTTTGCTGTTTAAACTGAGGTGCAGAGTTAAACAGGGCTGGCTTTTCAGTCTGGAAACTTCTTCCTAAAAAAAAAAATAGAGTTGTGAGTACCCAGGAGAATGAAGAGACTAGTATCCCTCTCTACCTTTCTTTTTTGTTTGATATTTGCAAAAAAACCTGTTTCTTTAACCTTATTCTCTCCTGTAATTGATTTTGGTAATAATGTAATTTAAAAGTGCAATATGTGTCTTACCTGCCCCTGTGCTACCCTTTTAATATATTTCTCTGATGTTCTCTTACTGGCTCAGTGGGCTGTAAAAATCTGTGTTTATGTATGTATCCTCACAGCTGTGTTCATTATAGTTCTGTCCCAGATGCTGTTACTTTGTACACCATATTTTGCATTTTGTACTGCCTCTCAGCAGTTCCAGCTTTCCTGAGGCTGTGAGTGGGGAGGACGCCACTCCAAGGATATGAGAGCTCTCTGTTGGCTAAAACACCTCATCAGACCCAAGGTCCTGGAGAATGGACGTTCTGCCTGACTGCACTGAGGGCACTGGACCTTGAGACAGGTTTGCCAAGTATGATCTATTTTAACTTTTGTGGGTTGCATAAAGTGAGGTGGGCAGCTGAAAGGTAAAGTCTGTTGATGGGAGGGAAGTCTCGATGTCTTTGCTGCCGTTCTTGGGATACTGGCTGACTGTGCACTCAGGGAGGTGCCCAGGAGGTGCTTCAGAGGCTGCCGAAAATCCACAGCAAACCAAGGCACAGGGGATTCCACTGAGTATGTCAGGTTTGACAAGGAGTGCTTTGAGTAGCAAAGTAGGATCAAGATATTTTGCTTCATTTAGAGCTCCCCAATAGTTTTGGGGTTTTTTTAAATTCAGTTTTTAGGTGCTGGAAAAAGTTGATTTTGTACAATATGTTAATGATCATCTGAGATTCTAATCCAAATTTTTGTTGCCTTACATAAAAGAGGTGAAAATAAAAAAGTCTAAACATGTTCAAAACAGCATAGTATCACTGTGGTAATTCTTTCCATAAGGAAATGTTATTGGAAGTTTTTTCCAATGAAAATGCTACTTGATATATAAATTGTGTTTTAAAATTTGTTCTTCATGGATTCGTTCTAGAAATATTTCATTAATAAAGTGCAAAATAACAGGTCATGTTATTATATGTAATAGGATAAGTAGTTAATTATATCAAATACATAATTCCTAAAGGTCTCATCTCCATAAGGAGATACAATTGGCAAAATAGTCATAGTTAATCACGGTATTTCTTTTTCTGGAATCTGTCCCAGAAGAGGGAATGTCTCTGACTGATGTCTAGGGATGGATGTTCAATGCCATGACTGGACAGCCCAGAGTGTCTTTGCTTTATCCTGAGACCAATATAAAAGGTTTCCACTAAACACTGAGAATTATGCTGTGTATTTTGGAAACGAAACTAATCCTTGTTCTATCTTTTCTTCTATTGATGTAGCACTAGGGGATACACAAGTGGGTAACTGCAGTACAGAATAAATTTAGTTATGAAAGTTCTTAACAACTAATAGCCAAGGTTCCTTAAATGCTATGATTTTTGGCTGGACGTGAAACACAGCTATGTGGAGAAAATCCTTTGAGTAGTTGGATCTATTACAGAATCACAGAATATGCTGCATTGGAAGGGACCCATCAGGATCATCAAGTGCACCTCATGGCCATGCACAGAACATCCCCAAGAAATTACACCATGTGTCTGAGAGTGTTGTCCAGATGCTTCTTGAACTCTGTCAGGCTTGGTGCTGTCACCACTTCCCTGGGGGAGCCTGTTCCAGTGCCCAACCACCCTCTGGGGGAAGAAGCTTTCCCTGATATCCAACCTAAAGCTTCCCCACCTCAGCTTCAGGCCATTTCCTCGAGTCCTGTCACTATCACCAGAGAGAAGCGATCAGTGCTTGCCCCTCCTCTTTCCCTCACAAGAATGTTGAAGACCATGGTGGGGTCTCCCCTCACTCATCTCCACGCTGAAAAGACCCAAGTGACCTCAGCTGCTCCTCGTAAATCTTCGCTTCCAGACTCTTCACCTTCCTCATGGTCCTCCTTTGGACACTCTTTAATAGCTTGATGACTTTGTTACGTTGTGGCACCCCAGACTGCACACAGGGTTCAAGCTGAGGCCGCCCCAGTGCAGAGCAGAGCAGGACAATCCCCTCCCTTGCCTGGCTGGCAATGCTGTGCCTGATGCTCCGCAGGACAAGATTGGCCTTCCTGGCTGCCAGGGCACTGCTGACTCATGTTCAGCTCTCTTTTGACCAGGACCCCCAGATCCCTTTTCACAACACTGCTTTCCAGCATCTCATTCCCCAGCCTGATTCCCCAGTCTAGCTCCTTACATACAGGTAGTGTTCTCCACTGAGTTGTTTATGGTTGTCTTCTTTGTGTGAATGTATGTGATGGCTGGAATGATGCCTCTATGGTCACAATTTAATCAGGTTTGTTTTGAGGCAGTTGGCTTGAAGTTTTGGGATCTGATATTAGGAGTGCTAGGCAGGTGCAATCGTGTTTATTGCAATAACAGCTGTGACAGATACTACGATAACCACAATCACAAGCACCACCATACAACATAGGCCTCTGTCCTCGAGGGAACCTTATGTCTCATTAATAAACAGACCCATAGCAATTTAGAAGCATTTTGGGAAGTTCCTACTCTCTCTTCAAAATGCCTATGTGGCAGAGAGTACTTGTGTGCCCTTGCTTGAACCTCATTCTTTAACACAACACTTCCTAACAAATGAAATTACATGAGGAAAGGAGCTGGTTTGCTTAAGCAGTATTTGTCAAAGTTGGCACTTGCAAAATTTCATGTTTTAGTCTCCACAGTTAGGAACAGGAGCTGTCACTGATGTGTGTGTGCACCTCCAGTCCTGTCCTTGTTGAGGAGCTGGTCACAGGCAGTGTGGGCATGCTGCTGCTCGCTGGGTGAACACACACACCAGGCACCACCTGTGCTTGTGCTGCCTCCCCGTTGTGGTGTTCCCATTGATAAGCTGCAGGCTGAACTCGTTAAACTACTGCTGTTTGCTACAGGGAATGACCTGCCAAAAATCTACACAGTCCTGTGCCACTGGGGCCAGGGGAACCAGCCCTCCCTGCTCACCCCCAGCCACCCTGGCTCTTTACAAAACAAAGAAATTAATTCTATGATAATCATAGAATGGCATTTTTAGCCTTACGTAAAAATGTCAAGGGAGAAGAAGATAAGGATTATTTCTTAATTAAATATGGATTTTATTTTGGTTTTTGTTTTTACTCTAAAAGCAAACCAAAACAAGTTTGTGCCAAGAGCTGTTATAGCCCACCCCTTCCTATTTTTTTTAATTGTATTTTTATATGCCTGGCAGAATTAATGATGAAAATCTTTCCAGCTGTGACTTTGCCAGAATCCCTTTCTGAAGCTCCTACTAATTTGGATTAAAACTGGATGGATGAAAGCCTCAAACAGCAAATCCTGGCAGTAGATTTGCTGAGGCCCCACAGCATATACTTCTCCAACTGTTCTTATCTTCTGAGAAAAAAAAAAGTAAACATAATTTTATAATTACACAGTTGTTAGTATTCTCCCTGCCTTTCACCTCCCTGGGCTGGGACACAGGGTCCCACCACCCCAGCAGCCTGCTGTGGCTCCCCTTTGCAGGACAGACCCCTGGCTTTTGCAGGGAGAGGTTTTAATTGCAGAATGGTGGGATTTTTAAACACTATCTTGTACCAGCTACACTAAATGCTAACAGCCAGCCTGGATTTTAGAAAGAGTTGTGGCCCTGGGATGTAACAGTTCAGAATGGAAACAGTGGGTGTGCAAGCCTGTCATTGCAAGGATGTGAAGCCACCAAGCTTCCTGAGTCCCGGCTGCTGGATGTTCACCTCACTTGCTTAATTCTAGCAGTGTTGGCGCCGTGTTGTCTTACTGTCCAGGCCTCCTGGAGCCAGCAGCTGCAAGCTTTCCTACTGCCACAGACAATTAAATTAATTTCTTTAAATTGGACAAATCGATCTCTGGCAAGTGGCCCATGTTCCTGCTCCTCTTCCCTCTCGCCAGGAGAGTCTTCTGGAAACTTGTGAGCTTACTAAGCCCTGTGAGTTCCTCACTTCATGGCTGTGCTGAGACCAAGAAAAGGCAGTGCTCTAAACATGAGCAGTGCTGTGGGATGATGACAGCCTCTTCCCATGGCCTTGCCCTCTTCACCAGCACAGCCCCTCCAGGTGTGAGGCTGCAGCTTACAAAGACACCTGAAAGCTACTTCTGAGCACGTTGTCTTAGATCCCAGTGCTTCCTGGAGGGGATGGCAGGAGCTCCTTGCTGCAAATGCTCCATGTGCCTTGCTGGCCTGCCTGGACCACCTCCTGCACAGAGAAGGAACGTGAATTTTACCAGTTATATTTATGGCACAGTCTGTTAATCATTAGGAACAACAGCAACTTTCCCCACTTGTAATTTCTCGCAAATGTGAAGATTGCGAAGGAGGTGGCCACTTCAAAAGCATTATGGGAGATAGTGTAGGCACAGCAGCATCTCCTGTCTCCAGTTTGTGCCTGCTGGCATAGAAAGACATGCAGCCCCTCTGTTCTGTGGGAGACCTACCCTTTCCACTAATTTCCAGTGGGCCAAGGGCTTTGTTTTTATGGGGTGTGCTCCTTGTCCTCATTAGCTGCTGTTTTGCTCCATCACTGTTCAGCAAGTGTGAGCTTGAGAGGCTGTCTTCAGGTCCTTTGAGTTTTTCCTTCTCAGGATGCCTTGAGGTAGGCATGAGTGTAGTCTCAAGGCACCTAGCCTTTCATGTCAGTGTCCTGTCTCAAGCAGTTGTGTTAGTCTCGTTTGAGTCAGTGGAGAGGGAGAAGTCCAGAGCACTTGTCCATCTGCTTTTCTGGAGCTCTTGCATATGCACAACTCAGACTTGCTCATTTAGGAGCTACTCTAGTTGGTAATGTTTGTTTTTTTACTGAACTTCTTTGTTTACAGTGAGGTCTGTTAATTCACCTTCATTTCATATATGCATATAAGCCCCTGCTTCTGTTATGCTGGATGAGAATATTTATGAAATAGTTTTGCCCTCTTCATTTTCATCTCCTTTGTCCATCCAAAAGTGAACCAATTTGGTTTTGATATAGGAGAAAAAACAGTAATTCAAGAAACACCCAGGAGAGCAAACACCCAAAGATCTTGCTCTCTTGGCAGTCACAGAATTTCTTTCCTTTTGTCCATCTTATCAGGTTTGTGGCTCATGATCTCTGTGAGCTGCTGCCTGCTTCTCCTTTTATCGTGGGTTATCTAAATATTTGTGCAGCTAATTTTATTTCTCCTTTCACTAGATTGTTACTTTATATGTATGATGCTTTGTGGAGCTGATGGGTAAGATACTAATCCTGCTTGAGAGTACTGGATTACACTTCGTGAAAGGTTCTGCAAATGGGTTATTGCTCCATAGCAAGTCCTCAGCCTGTGGTTTCACAAGCATGGATGCTAATGTGACAGTGCAGTGCTGCTGAAAGGAGTGGGGTTTATGCCTTTTCCCTATTCCCTGGTCTTGGCTTTTCTCACCCTCTGCTCAGCAGAGTTACCCACTCTTACATTGACCATGATTCTTACTGGAGCACTTCTTGTGCCAGTTCAGCATACTAAGCCAGCATAAAACTGGTTGTTTGGCTGAAACAGATTCCCCCGAGGGAATGAATGTCCACCTTCACAGGTGAGCTCTTGGATCAGCTCACAGTGGTCATGAAGCTATGGTCTCTGTCACATCACTCCTAAACCTCAGGCTGACTGTGGATGCTGTGAAACTCTTTGCTGAATTGCCCAAGGACCTCCTGGCAGAAGGAAAGTAGATGATGGTCTTTTGTGTGACAGAGACCATGGCTTCATGACCACTGTGAGCTGATCCAACAGCTCACCTCAGAAGAAGGAAATTCAGACCATGCCTTTGAGAAAAGGGAAGGTACACTAAAGTGAGAAGGGTTGTCTTTGGGGGGTATTTATTCACTTGAGACTTAATGCTTTATTACATTTTTTCCCTTAACTGAAGGGCTAAGTTGTGGGTGCTGAAGGCTTTCTTTCCTTCTTGTGATCCAGGGGCAAGGTGTGCCAAAGTTAACAGAGGAACCATGAGAATAAGTAGCAGAGCTACAAATGGTCCATGGGATTTACCACCTCGGAAGGGCATAAAGAGATCTGCAGCCTTGCAACATTTGCAGTCTCTCTTCAGATTTTGGAGGGTTTTAAGGTGTGGAGAAGTCCAACCACAGTATATGCCACAGAAGCAAAAATTGCTCTTTTTTTGTGTGTGATTGTGGATACTTATTTATTCAGTGCTCTCTTTTTAAAAACCTCCTAATTACTACTTCTCTTTTCCTTTCAAAAATTCTCTCTCCAAGATGATTTGGCTTTTAATAGTTTCCAACACTATGAAAGTGGCCCTTTTGGAATACAATATGTTTCTGCTTTGGTCTTTGGCCTATTTGCATTTGCATCTCAGTGGCTAATGATTTTTACTGAGAAATCAGTCATTTCCTCTCAGTCTGTCAGCTGAGGGGTGTCCTGGGATTCCTTTCATTTGGATGCTGCAAGGTATCAACCCAAGCATTTCAAGAGCATGCCTGGGTTGCTGGTGTAAGAATGTGCTGGGCTGTTGATTCTTCTCTCTCTGTGGTTTGGTGAGACAGTCCTTGTCTATGTGGGTCAGGTCTGAGTAGCAGGACATAAGCCAGACTGAAGGTGTGAGATCACTGACTGGTTAATCCCACCCTGCATAATATAAGGAAGCAGCAGTGTTGTGTAGCAGGTTAAATCAGTTACCCAGCAAACAGCAGCGTGCAGATGAGTTTTGGGAGGTGTTTGCACTGAGGTGCCACGTGGAGATATTTGCACCATATGTGCTGAGATGGTGAAGTGGTGCAAGAGTGGCAGAGCAGCAGCTATAACTGCAGACTGCAGCAGGTAACCCAGAGTTTATACCCTGAAGTAGGAGGGTGGTTTCTGTGCATGAAATGCAAGAGCACATTCATCTCTGGGCTAGGGAACATCTTCCTGTGTGGAACATCTGCCTTCAGGAAGGCAGGGTTAAGATTCTTTGCTGTGGCCCTTCCTTCTGCAAATTACATGGGAACCCAGAACTCCTTTTCCTGCAATGTTTCCAAATACAGAGCTTACAAAGTTACTTTATGTATGTATGTAAACCACAAGTTCTCAGGCTCTCAAGAAAGAATAACACTGATTTAATCAAGCAGATCTAGAGGAAGCCACAAAGATTGATCAGAGGGCTGGAGCACCTCTCCTAGGATGACAAACTGAGAGTTGAGGTTGTTCAGCATGGAGAAGAGGAGGCTCCAGAGAGACCTTCTGGCAGCCTTACAGTACCTAAAAGGGAACTACAGTAAAGATAAAGAGGGATTATTTATCAGGGAGTGTAGAGATAGGACAAGGGGTAACAGTTTTAAACTGAAAGAGGGTAGGTTTATATTAGATATTAGGAAAAAATTCTTCCCTGTGAGGTTGTTGAGGCACTGGAACAGCTTTCCCAGAGTAGCTGTGGATGCCCTATCCCTGAAAGTGTTGAAGGCCAGATTGGCTGCAACCTGAGCTCTGAGCAACCTGGTCTAGTGGAAGGTGTCCCTGCCTATGACAAGGGAGTTGGAATGAGATGATCTTTAAGACCCATTCCAATCCAACCTTTCTATTGTTCCTATGGTTCCATAATTTTAGTGCCTTGCATTCTTGAATGCTTTTGTCCTCAGGAGATCCTTATGAAATAGACATTATTTCCATTTTAGAAATGTGACTTGCCCAAGGCCATACATGATGTCATGGTGGAGTGGGAAAATTAACATCACCCAAGTCTCAGGCTAGCTCCCAAACCACTCCACTGGCTTTTCTTCCAGGGCTGATCACAACCAGCTCACACATCTGTACATCCATTGGGATTTTTTTCTGTGCTAGGAGATCAGGGAAGCAAAATATTCTGGATCTGTAAATCTCAACCTGGATCTATCTGTGAAACTAGTAGATTCATAAGTTCTGTTGTAGCATTTAATATTTTAGTTCTTGTTGGCACTATTTACATTAATTTGCTTTCTAACTGGAAAGAACCAATGATCCATAGGACTGTACTAAAAATACATGAAAGAAAGAATGATTTTAAAATTAGTGGGGAAATTCAAGGTGAAATATAAAGTAATTGTCCTCGATTTGATGAATGTTCTCTTGACCAAAACTTCCTGGTACCATGAGAAACAATGCAAGTCAATTTGTCAATTACTGTTAAATTTTTCTGGACAATTAGTATGATCTTCAAGTAAAACTTCAAAGGTTGTAATCTGCACAATTGGTTTAATTCACTCTGGCTTGTCAGCTGTAAGAAGGCTACTCTTTATTTTATACTAAACTACAGCAAACAGATCAAGACCTAGGAAACTGAGAAAATCAATCCTTTATTGTAGTAGTTATCTTCAAAGCTTGTCTGAAAGATTTCTTCCACAAAAGCCCCATCTGTGTTAGGATTTCCAAAGTAAAAAATGAATGTCTGTGATTGATAACATCAAGAAAGACTAATTTATCTATGGAGTATTGCTAGTCTGTGAGCACTGATGGTGCTGGGACTAAAACACACTCATAGATTTTCATTAAAACTGGAATTTTTGCTTATCCTCCACATCTAAACCAAGTGTCTGCCTTACTTAAATCAGCATTGGGCTGAGATACTCAGTATGAGAGTCACAAAAATAACATTTAATTTTTAAGAAAGCTTTCTTCTATTAATGGCAAATCTTCATGGGAGTCATATGAGAGCAGAGATGTCATTCAAAACTTACTGTCCTTCCATCTCACCTTCAGGCACATTTTGCCAGATCTGAAATCTATAGCGGTGTTGACACTATTCTCTCGCTCCAGAGAGAATAGACCATTCAATCCTCCTCCATCACTCAGCAGAGCTGTGACAAGGTGAAGAGAAAAACATCACAACATTTCAGAGAGGCTGTCTTAGCCTTCTTCACAGGATGCAACACATCAGCGCAAAGAAGAGGACGGTGTGGTGAGGTACCTCCAGCACATGCCTAGAAGATTATTTTCAAAGTTTTATGTTTATTCTTCTAGAAATTAATTCCCATTCTATGATGATGGATATTTTCAGTCCTAAAGGTAAGAAACCAGAATATCAGATTACTGGCTACCAGATATGGATAACTGATCGTGTTGGCTGTTTCAGCAGCCTGTGATTTTATGTCCGTGCTTAACTCTGCCTTTCTAGCCTTTACTGCTACAGATGGATACTGGACTGCTGTTCCTAAATGAAGCTGGAATAATAGACTCTAGAGATGGAAAAATACCTAATGGTCCATTTCCCTATAGCTGCCAAATAGACTTTATTAAAAAAAAACACAGGCAAATGTCTTCCCTGGCAATATTTTACCATGAAATATTACACCCTCTTTATAGTCTGGGTGGAGAAAAGGAGACTTAACAGCTCCTTGACTTAATGTTTTGACAGTCTGTAAGCTTGGTACCCAAGAGTCTTCTGGTACCATTCACCTTCTGCTTTGCAGATTTGGAGCACCTGGGAAATCAGATAGGTCAGTTTGTAAAGTGTCCAACTAATCTGCTGTGCTAATAGAAAAGTTCTGAAAAAGGAGGTACAGAACATATCTTGAATTGCAAACGTGAAGCATCCAGTCCCACAAGTTGCTTTATTTATAGCAAAGCACAAGGATTGTAACTTTGCAGGAGTCCCTGCTGCAGCTGTAGGATGTGTTTGCAGCTATGGCCACGTGTGCTTCACTTGGACTCACATCTGCTCTAAGTGGGGTGAAGGGGGTGCCTTTCTTCAAAATGATCCCCACCTGCTGACTGTCCTATTGCACACATAACTGCACCGTAGTTCTTGAGTTTCCTCAGAACTGATCTCAATATGTGACTCTATAAACGAGGGGTTTCAGCATTCAAAAACATGCATGTTTGTGTGTTTTTGTAAATCTGGACTCTACAGAAGTAACTAAAATACCTCATTTAGGTTATTGAACCTGTAATGGAAAAAATGCCCTGCAGACACTGTAATGGTTTAATTGGAATTCAATTGCTTGTGCTCTTTCAGGCTTTTAAAGAAAAATATCAAAGAATGAACTGTAAAGCCAGATGTATATCTCCAGAGACTTAAATTGTCCAGTTTCCAGTGACATGTTTTAATTCTCCTCCCACTTAGTAATTTTATATTGGCGCAAGTTCTTCGGATAAGAAAGGGCAGCTGACCCCTCCAAAATTACTCTTCTTACATTGAGTTGGAAATTATGAGATCTCACAAAATATGTAATCTTATTAATTGTGAGTGAATCTGCATTAATGTCTTGGAGGTGAGCCAGAGGAAGACTTCCGTCTATGCAGTTTTGCACATGCTTAGGTGCTTAGCCAGGTTTAGGAATTATTATAGGTACAGAATTACTAATGACCAAGCTTTTCCACTCCTTTCCCCATTCCTTCCCCTCTCCTTTCCCCACATTCTTACTTAGATTTCAGTTAGTTCAGGTGCTCTCTGTTACTTTAATGTTTGCCTGAAAAAAATACCAAACCACACCAAAGTCTGGGTTATGGTTCTGAATGTCTTCATTTCAGACAGTCCTTGTGAGAAGGGGATCCTGCTGCAGATGGCTTTGAGGCAATGTACCAGCAGCCACTCTCAGGTGTCCTCTGAGCACTGCCCAGATGGGCAGTCAGAGGAGAAGGGGGTCTGTGCCCAGGTGCCTCAAGCCACCACGACTCCCATTCTCCCAAAGTCCCCTTCTCCCTCCTGCAGTGGGAAGTCAGCTGCTTTATTTTGTGCTGTCGATAGCTCTTCTGTCAAAGCAGGACATTGTGCCTTGTGGTGCAGGGCTTGGAAGGACCAAAGTGGGCATGTCCTTCTCTCTAAATGTGTCTGCTTTGTGTCAGTATTACAACTCACCCCTTAGCACGTGCAGAGCAGCTGGTCTCTTGGGCTGGCCACTGTTCCCTGGGCTCTCCTGGTGGTCACAGTTCTGGGAACACACTGTGCTTATCCAGTCAAGTAAATGGTCAGGGCCTCTATGTATAATGTGCAATACATCAATAAGGTGGGGTAGGGATTTAAACCCAAAGGAAGTAGCATCTCTGTATATGAATTGGATGGGAGTTTGAAATGCCAAGATCTCATTCTGGTTTCTTTTTGGGTTCATCTTCCTCTTTGCTGTTCATTTCTTATGACAGAATGAAGTTTATCGAGGCCTTTCATTTTACTGACTCCAGCCCCAGAAGCAGAAACTCAGGATGAGGTAGGATTTATGCCAGCCTCAGTTTGCTTTCTCTTCTCCAACAGTTGTCATCTAATTATTAACAGCCTTGAAATGCATACAATAAGATATATATTGGAGAAACAGATACAAAGTATGGTTTCTACTAAAATGATCAAGTTATATATATTTATTATGGAAACCATGATCTTGCCTGTTATCATTGGTTTAAAATATGACTAATTGTTTGGAGAGGCCAGCAGTTTAGTTGGATGGCTGGCTAAATACTGTAAGTTGTTTAAGAGTGAAGCAGTTGATTCTGATGATAAAATATGCTCAAATATTATTACAGTTGTGTGTTTGCATGAAAACCGAGGGGGAAGGTTCGGGAGGGAGTTTTTTTGTTTCTGTTTTTGGCTGAGTTCTTGGTTTTCTTGGCCAACAAAATTGTTCCATGTCAGTCTGATTTGCAAAGAAATTGTTCAATAGAGACCTGTAAGAGTTTACTAGAACTGTTAGGTTATTTTTGAACTCAGTGATGTTTTGTTAGAGACAGAGGACAGAAATTGCTTTTATTCAAGAGTCTAACTAATAGAATGAACCTAAGCTTGTTATTAATTCAGCTTGCAAGAGAAGAAATTGGGAAACCACAAAATAGAAGGTCATTCATATACATTCAGCTCCATTTCTGTTGCAACAAGGATCTTGGGAGAGGTTGATCTGTCTGTTTTAAGGTTATATTCTTCCCTTCTTAATATAACTTTGCAAATCATATGGCAGAGAACGGGGGGATTTGTAATATTATATGTCTTTGAATATTTTGAATAAGGGTAGTATTTCTCAACTTTTCTTTATTGAAGAATGATATAGTCTTATAAAATCTGTGAACCTCTCTGCTTCCCTCTCTTTATTCGATAAAGCGGTCAGTAATAGGTAAGAAAATCTTTGGGAATCGAGTTAATCTCTTTGCAAAATCCTAGCTTAATCTTGTAACCAGATAATTTGCTTATGTGTGTTGATAATAAAAATGTCTTTATGCCAGCCAATAGGTCCTGCCAACCCATGAAAGCTGGTGGCTGACTGGCTCCCACTGCTTTCTCCAGCAGGTGGTGATGCTTCTCAGCAAACCCCCTTAGAAACTGTGGGTTTGCTTGAAACAAAGTGTTACCATTTCACCAGTCACCTCCTGGTGTTGTGGAAACCCTGGTGCTCTGTGGACCTTCAGCTGAGAAGCAGAGATGAAACTGAGCAGAGCTCTGGCCTCTCACTTTTGGTTTTCTCTCCTTTGTAAAGTTTCTGCTTTTGGGCTTCATCTGGACAAAGTGGGGATGCATTTGTGTTGCTTCTTTACCAGGAATTGGGAAGCAAGTCTATTGTTTCCCAAAGAAAGAGAGGAGAACAATTCTAGAGCAGGAGAACAGTCTCTTTTCCTGTATTTTGCTTGGGAAGATGATGTGCCTGAGCCTTAGAAAAAGGATGGAAAATCTTGAAGGAGAGTGTTGAGAAGCATTTAGCATGCTGTTGTCCTTAGGCCATGGGGCTGGCTGCAGAAATTGAGGAAATGCAGATTAACTTGTTCTACAAACCAAAGATGTTCAGGCTGCCTATGGTAGAATTCCAAGGTGCTTTTTCTGCTGATGGCAGCAGATCCCAGAGTAAACTAGAAATCGGAGTTTCTAGAGCTGTGTTAAGAGACCATGTGCTAGGCATCTTCCACAGACACAGACTTTATCCAGTCTTCAGCTGCCTCGATGAAATGATCTACTTTCTGTGACTCTTCGTATTGAAAAATAAGTCTAAGTTGTTGCCTCTAGTGTGCTGTAGACATAGAAGTAAAACTGGACCTTTGAATGTGCATTTCTACCTATGTCCTGAACATAAGAGCCGAGTCCTGCAAATGAAGCTTACTGCTGGCTCAGTGTCTGAGTGGGGTTAAAAAGGAGGCATTACAGTAACCTACTATTTGGAGTCTGGCACTCCGAGTATACTCATCATTTCTTAATCTGTCCCTGGGTCTGGTTATAATTTGCATCTTGAGCAATCGAATTGCATTCTGCATTTGCATTTGTGTTTTCTTTTTCTATTGTTAAACCTGTTTTCATCTTACACGTTTGCCATTCTTCTGCGGCCCATAGCCAGTGATAGATGACAAGGTTCAAATGCAGAAGGTCAATTAGATCATCCAATGTCCATCTCTGCCAGCACAGGATTATTGTTCTTGTGGTCTTTTTGCTATTGTTTTGTCCAGCCAATTGCTAAATAGGTCCTGTGTATTTGACAAAGATTTGCCACCAATAATACCCCACATACCCTTAATTATAACAAGGGAGTAGTCTGGGGTACTGTTAAGAGGTGGGAGGTGGTCTCCTATGGTCAGAAAAATTGTCTATTTTTTGATTCTTTTTACTCAGACCAGTTTGGGTACATTGTTCTGAAGCACATTCCATTAACTGGTAAGTCAAACTACATCAGCAGCACTGAGTCCTGCTTATCTCAATCCTTGCAGCCTAGAATATTCACTTAGCAGAAAAACGAGGTGGCTATTGGCATTCATCCTTATTAACTCCAAGGTTGTTTTGTTTGTTTTGTGCCTGCAAGTTTACAGTCATTCTGGGCAAAGAGGTTTGCAGTTTGTTTCCCTGTGGTTTCAAATTGCAGTGGTTTATCTAGCAGGGAAGCCTGTCTTAAGGAGCTAGATAAGACACTAATGAAAATTACTTGCCTGCAGAAGGAAAGGTTCACTGGCAGTCCCAGAGGGAAAAATCTGCTGGATCTGAGACTGGGAGTGATGCCATATTAAAAATGAGTTAGTGCACATCTATCTTAAATTTTAAAAAATCCTTAATACAAGTCTAAAGCATATATAATTCATGCTGGTTTCAAAATGTTGGGGGTTTTTGGTTTTGGTTTGTTTTTGGGTTTTTTTTATGAACTTAGGTGTCAGGATTATTCTTAATTGGACAATAAGAGGTATAGTTTAAGTATTTGAAAGCCATTTCTCTAGTGCCTGAAAGTCTACATACCAACCAAAAACAGTGGAGAGGTTGCCTGCAAGCAGTATACAGCTGTCATAATTATACTATTACCTAGATAGATTCTGCTCATTCAGTAGCATTTTACTGTTAGCTGCATAAAATCGCATACATATTCTTTGGGATAGTTGTTTCTTGGATATATCAGCTGGTTTCACATTAATATTACTCTTATACATTTAAGAAGTGGGCATAAAGAGAAGGTCGATTTCTGACAGAGTTCTGATACAAAAGAAATATACAGCTGTACTCTTCTTCCCTGGGAGAGCAGAGTCCTCATTCACAAGGTAGCAAACATAAGGGAAGATAACAAGAATCTGTCAGTTTTCCATGCCTAATACAGGGGTAAGAAAATCCTGACTAAGAGCTGACTATGAAACTTCCTCATTAAGCTTTTACAAAGTTTATCTAGATCTGCGCATTTCCTGTGGGTAACACAGGCAGCTATGGGATTGGTGTGTTAGTGTCAGGTGGGTGGATGTCTCAGGGCACCTAAGTCCTGATTTCTAGGCACACTCTAAAGGCCAAGCTGCCCACCTCAACTTCTGTCTGTTGTCATGCTTATGGCAGCTGCAGCCGGTCTTTTAGAGTTCCACTTATCTCCGAGCTCTTGCAGAGCAAGTTCTCGAATGGATCACATCTTCCCCCAGCACAGCTGTTTGCTGCCCTTCACATTTATCCTCAGACTGGGCCTTGCTGCTCCTTGCACGGCTGCTGGGGGAGGATGGGGTGAGCCTGCTTTGATGTGGGTGCTTCTGCAGCAGTCAGCACCAAATCCTTGATGCAGATCAGGCAGCATGGGGGTTTGAAGCAGGTTTTCCTTCTCTGTTAAGAGTGATCTAGCTACTGAGATACTGGATGCAGTGGGAGGTGAAGAAAAAGCAAAGTATCTTTCTGTGACAAAGACTTAACTGGGCTTGAACTATTTTCCTTCGAGGGAGATTCAGGCTGAGCAGAGAGATATTTTTGCTCTCTGTGACTGTGGTCCCATTCTGTTCTTCTGTGGTTTCTCCAGGGCAGTGTGAATAACTTCATACGCAGTGTACTGGTTTCTAGGAATACTCTTCTAAGTCACCTAATTCTTCCCGGGAATTGTATCTTGACTGTCTAATTCTTGGCTGAGGAGTCTGCTAGGCAACAGGAAATCTGCAAATTAAAACATTGCAACATCTAAGTCCCTGGCTGTACCCCAGCTTTGCTGGAGGACCACTTTTCATCTGTTTGCCTATGAAAAAATATACTCAGATGTGTATCATTTCTCTTGCATCATTTAAATGATTCCTCATGTTTCCCACTGGCTATTATTTTTATCACCCACATGCAGTCACTTTGCTGCTTATTTTGTTCATTGTAATGCAGCCAGTAGCACACTTGTTTCTTGATCCCCCAAAATGTGTGGTGAAGGTCCCACATTAGCAAAAGCCAGTTTAAATTAAGTGGGTGTAGCCCTCCAGATTCTGCTATTTTGTGGTAGGAGCTGGGCTCATTTACTCAGTGGAGAGATGGACTATCCATTCTGATTTACTGGGCTGGATGGCTTCTCCTGTTCCCTAGTCTTTTCCTTATGAAGATGTTGGAAGGGACTGTGCTCTGAGTCACTTGCTGACAGCAACCAATACGATGCTAGTCATCTTCACATCTTTTCCCATTTACTGACCACCCCAGGGTCCTCTCTTTATCAATCTGAGAAATATTTCTCTTCCTTCCCCCACAACATGAGCTCACAGCTCACTAA
The DNA here is from genome assembly GCA_013397075.1 of Rhabdornis inornatus. Taxonomy (NCBI): domain Eukaryota; kingdom Metazoa; phylum Chordata; class Aves; order Passeriformes; family Rhabdornithidae; genus Rhabdornis; species Rhabdornis inornatus. The sequence continues at coordinate 552,397 of VWZS01000850.1, forward strand.
AAGCAGCACTAACCTGGTGTTAGGAGGGGGCTTTGCTGCTAGCTGCATCCTCTTTGAGAAGACAAAGTAATCCATGGTTCCATGGCCAGAGCCAATAAATAGCAATATTTATTCCTAGGGATACCTTTTAGTGTGGCCACAAGTATGTGTGCCCTCTTCTATTATTTGATATCTCTGTCCTTGCCTAACAGTATGATGCTCAGCACTACACAAGATTTTCTTTCAGATGGCATGCAGGCAGAAATACTGAGAGTGAATCGCTGATGTTCTTTCTTGTTTTATGATGTTGACATCATAACCCACATTGCTCTGGGGATCTTTCATCAGCCTTCCACACCTGCATTTTAAAAATCTTACCAGAAAATCAATGTTGATGTGCAGGATTTCTTGGCAATATACTATTGAAACCCTGGAGTGGGGAGCAGAGCACCTCTGCCTGGAGGTGTTTGGTTATCTGCTACACAGAGGATCAGTATTCAGGGACTGGTTGACTGGCTCACTTCTTACCTCTGATGGTAAAGTAAGGCACACCCTGAAGGACTGAGAAAGTATTTTATAGAATCACAGAGTGGTTTGGGTAGAAAAGAGACTCTAAAGACCATCTAGTTCCATCCCTCCTGCCATGGGCAGGGACACCTTTCACTAGACCAAGTTGTCAAAGCCCCATCCAGCCTGTTCTTAAACACTTTCAGGGATGGGGCATCCACAGCTTCTTTGGGCAACCTGTTCCAGTGTCTTACCACCTTCATGGTAAAAAATTTCTTTCTCATATCAAATCTAAACCTACCCTCTTTCAGTTCCAGCTCTATCTGTTTACCCAGTCTGTGGGACACACGGTTTTAACACACACACACATCTTTACCAGGGCGAACCAGGGCTGTTTAACCCATCTTACAGGAGAAAAGGGGTTAGAAAGCTTTGTGATTGTGGACTTCAGTCTCCTCATTGTAGCTGTTATCCTTGAGCTCAAGGATTTAATTATCACATTCAGAGGAAGCAGTGGAAGAGGCAAGGATGTCTCTCCAGGCTGCAAGACCTCTCTGGTGACCATGGAAATGTAGTTCCCACTCTCCTGCTGTGTCAAATCTTTAAGACAAAGGCAGGAACCCACTTCTTCCTCTCCCAGGTGACTCTCACAAATACTTCTTTAGTTCACATAATACAAGAGAACATGTATGTGAGGGAATACCCTACAGAATGGAGGGAACACCCTGTTTTGGAGAGGTAGGATGTGGGAAGGCAGGAGACCCTGAAATGAGAAGGTAAATATCTTGCAAGAGGAAGGTGAATCATACCTGTTTATGCTAAAAATTTATGCAGCCCATGCATACACAGTGTCACAGTGCAGAGCTGGAGCTCTGGTCTGTGTAGCTGGGAGACCGATAAATTCTGTATTTGGAAGGACTTGTCCTGAGCCACAGGAATAAAAGCTTGTTTACAGTGCACATGGTAAGATTTACTGAGCATTGTCACTATTAATAGCATGAACCTATATAAGAATTTACTCCTTTCTAGATGACAGTTCCCTGGCCCAGGCTGAGAGTCCTGGACTGTCATCAAGGACTCTGTTATGGATAACATATTAACAGCATTGCTTCAGATGATTTCTGATTACAGCTCTCTCTTTGTTCCTTCCCAGTTTTCTTTTCCCAAGTCTGCTCATTTCCACTCTGCTTTCCCCTGTTCTTCTGGCTGTTCAGCTGCCAAATTTCTAGTCTAAGCATGTTCTGCCCCATAATGTAATCACTGCAGCCAGGGCCAACCATGAGATCCCAAAGAAAGGCAAATGCTGGGTTCCCACTTAAGTGGCACTCCAGGCATTCCCAAAGGGAAACTTAGCCACTGCCTTTCCAGGCCAAGAGGTGGAAGTCTGGCCATGTATTTGTGTACCAGAGCTTCAGGCTCCTGGCTACTGTCACTGAGTGTTGAACCAACCAGGGAAGCTTGACAATATACGTTGGCGGACGGTCTGCTTCAGAAATTGTGTTAGATTTAAGGGTGTGGAAATTCCTTCATTATTGGAATTCCCTGAACTTCAGCAGTCAGCAGGTTTCATATGCTAATAATATTTGTGACAACAGGGAACCCATGTGGGGATTAAAATGAGGCTGGAGGTAGAATTAACCCAAATTCCTGGCTTTTGTCAGTTACAAATAATGCTGCACTATTGAAGTTTTCATCTTAAGGGTTTTAAGAATCACAGCACTATAGCTAAAGGTGATGGGAGCAACCTTGCATTGCCCTACAAATTCAGCTGACTAAACTAGGAGGTCAAGCTGCATAATTAGATTTAATCTTTTCACAGAGTGGTGTGTAAAGTGCATTAGGAGAAATGGTTTTATTTCAGATGCCATCTATAGCAACTGATTTTAATAATTGGACAAGTTCTGAGCCAAAGGCCTGGATTTTCTGTTTATCAGCAGTTTTTTGCTACTTCATATGCAAATTTGATATTATAATGAGTGTTGAGACCTAGTTTGTCCTGCAGCATATGTGCAGAGCTGGCTAACCCCAAGGACAGGATACGTGCCTCCAAAGGCATCAGGGGGACACTTCATTTACTTTACATAAATCTCAGTCTTTAGTGACCTGAGAGAGAATGCTCAAATACTTAAATGAACATTATTCTTGAACATGAAGTTTTAATAGTGCACCTTTTAAGTTTGTCATCAACCTGTATAAATTTATAGCAGATGAGGGCCTGTGCACAATGCATTAACTGCTTTGAAGTGAAAGCCTGTTCCACAACTGAGGAATCCACCCTCAGTTCAGTAGATCCCAAAGAAATCAACTCCCCAGCTAGAACTTGCTGGGAGAAACTAATGATGAGCAGGATGATGGAAAAAAGTATTCCTACTGCAACTACCTGTATACTCTTTAGGAGCAACAGCTTCAGCTTCCATGGTAATTTTGCTTTTAACTTTCTGTCAGTATAATGAGGAGAGAAAAGTCAGTTTTTTAACTACAGCATTAATTTTTAGGCTAGATGTTAGTTGCATGTCAAAACTGAAATCTTTGTTTGTAGAAGTGACATATTCATTGGACGCGTTTGAAAGCCTTAGAATTCAAAACAATACCAAAATAGTTCAAATATGTATTTAGTCAAATATACTTTCAATAGCATGAAATGTGTAATAGAGCCGCTTCTGGTTTGATTTCAAAACAACCAGCTTTTGTTTTCTGTCTGAAACTGCACACCGTTGTAGTTGGGTGACTTCCTCACAGGGTAGGATGGAAAGGAGCCATGGAAGCATAAAAAGCCCCTTGCAGTCTCTTGTGAAACAGCCTGTAAAGGAAATCCAAGCATGGATGATCTTAGGTGCTTCTGCTGTCTGTGGTGGGACACCTGTGGGGCCGGGAGCAGGAATGTGTCCCTGGAAGTGCCTGTCTCTGAGTCACTGCAGCAGCTGAGCTGGAGCTAAATTGGAAACAGAAACACATTGTCATGTCACCCGGATGCTCTGCCTCCAGCCAAATGGTAGACGGGAAAAAATGCTACCAGATGTTCTTATGTTATTAATATTGTTATTATTGTTATTATAAATAATATTCCATATTGGCTGGTGTGCAGTCCTAGCCCATCTGGAGTGCACATGCTTGGGAGGAGAGCCCCAGCAGCCAGTGGGTCCCCCAGTCCCCTGCACACCTGTAAAAGAGGCTGGGCAGGCTCCCCTCGCTGTGCTGGAGGACGGAGGATGCAGGGGCTGCCCTGTGCTGTCACCCTGTGACACGGTGCTCCCTGCCCCGCTCCCCTCCCTCTGCCAGCTTTGCTGGCATCCCGGCAGTGCTGCCTCAGCCAGGCCTTTGTTCCACTTCCCTCTTTCTTTCAGGGTAGGATTCTTTCCCCCACAGCTCTGTTTTGGGAGCTTTGTATCCATATGCAACCCTGGGTTTATATGATGAAGTCAAGCTCTGCTGATGTTCCTCTCGCTGGACATGTTGCAATAGGAGGTGCCAGCCTGATATTCCCATGGTCTGAAGCACCTCTGGCCAAGGAGGCTAAGGTGCCACTTCAGTGAAAAGTTCTCTGGCTAAACCTTCCTATCTAATGTTAGACCAGAAACTCTTTAAAAATGTTTCTAACTGCTCCCACTCCATGTTAACAAAAAAAGGACTGGCTCTGTAGATGAATATGGAGAGCATGGCATCACTCCAGTGTGGGTTTCACCATAAACTTCAGCATATTCTCTGTCTCAAGGATTCAGCAGCTACCAAGCACTGTATAACATAAGCACCAAACTATTGCTGGAGTGGAAATTATCCCATTATACCCATTTAGGCCAACTGTCTAGGAATAGAGCAATGAGAAAAAAAATTACTGCACGAGGTGATGACAGTGGTTCATTAAAAACTGATAAAATGCTAGGATATTATTAAGTGTGGCATACTACTATTTGTATATATCTAAGCTGAGGAAACAGAGATCCAGTATAAGTAGATGGAACTTTATAAATGGACTTTTGTGGTCACACTAGCTGTGCAGTAAGACAGTGTATTTTTAATAATTACATTGTGGTGATGCACAGAATCGATAAAGCACTTCCCAGGGATACATGAAGATGTGTCTGTCACTAGATGTTTGCAGCCACCAAAAAGTGAAGTACAACCCTCTGAAGGTCATGTTTGCCTGAGAGGACTGTACACACAGTACATGTCCCTACATGTAGTTATGTGCCCAGGCAGCTGAGGGCCTAGTGAGGCTCTCAGTCCCCCACAATGGGTCACAATTCTCAGCTAGAGAAACACAGACCCACTTGTGGTCCTTGTACTCTTGGTTAGAAACAGGAGGAGTGCAGATTCTAGCAAAGAGCAATGCCTACAGTGGCTGGCAAGTCTCTTTCCAAAGGCAAACCTGGACCAGGGATACCCTAGCCAAAACAACCAGCTGTATTCTGGGTGAAATCTCAACTGTTCTGCACACAGGAGCTAGCTATAACCACCACAAAACCAGTCATCACATCTGGCTTCAGCTGGTTTGGGTCTGTATTGAAGCAATTCCGTTGCCATGGCTTCAGTAATGATCCTCAGTCTTTATCTCACTTAGAGCAAGTCTCATCCTATGCAATGCGATGTCCACACAATCACGTTTTCTGGAGGGCATATCCTTTTCTGGCTGAAAGGTTTGTCTGGACAATCAGAAGAGTTTTATGACAGTGGCCAAGGGTTTTCTGTCCATGACTACATGGAGATGCTTGGGCCTCTGAAATGCAAAAATTGTTGGGAAAGGGCTGGGGTCGTGCACAGCCCCTCCATGAACTTCCCAAGCAGGTCATGCAGGTGCTGCCAGCCAGAAGCTCTGCTGGGAGCAGTGGAGACCCTCACAGGTCTGTGGCTGCAGATTAAGACCTTCATTCCTCTACAGACTAGCTTGGTATTTCTTCTTTCCTCCCACGCCCCTCCTTTTCCTTTTGTACCCCTGGGGAACAGAATCAACCAAGTATATATTGGTGGAAGTGGTTTTTTCAGACACCTCGCATTCCTCAGCACGCTGCTGGAAAAAAAACCGGTGCGAGTCTGAATCCATAAGGAAACAGCGGGAAACCTTTTCTCTATGAAATCAACAAGGCATTGCCACTGATGTGAATAAGTCACAGACTTCCTGCTGGACACCTGAGAGACATCCACTCATCCTATGGAACAGAGAGAAGCAATTACTCTAAACTGTGGGCAAATAGGAAAAGATGAGGGTGTTTTCCCTCTCTTTCTTTCCCCACTATTTTAGGACCCAGCAGTTTTTTGCCCCAAGTGGAAAATAAGGATCGTTTCTCTATTCAGCCTTGGTTTTTTTTGGTTGGTTTTTTTTTTGGTTTTTGGTTTTGTTTTTTTTTTTGTTTGGGGTTTTTTTGTTTGTTTGTTTGAGGGTTTTTTTGGTTTGTTTTTTGGTTTTTTTGGGGGGGGGGTGTTTTTTTTTTTGGGGTTTTTTTGTTTTTTTTTTTGAGGGGTTTTTTGGTTTGTTTTTTGGTTTTTTTGGGGGGGGGTTGTTTTTTTTTGGTGGTTTTTTTGTGGTATTTGTGTTTTTTTGTTTTTTTGTTTTGTTTTGTTTTTTGGTTTTTTTTTGTGTGTGTGCTTTTTAGATGCTTATAAATCTTGCTAATTAGCTGTAGAAATCATAAAAGCTCAGCATAGTGTTTTAATCATAAGCTCCTCAGGACACTGATGTTCATGTTGTTCCCCGGATCCTCATTTCCATGTACGAATTACTGTGCCCATAACACTTTGGCAGCTCATCTCTCATGCCAAGGATATTTTCAACAGAATTATTATTTCAGTAACTAAGCCACAAGCTTACACCTACAAAAAATAAAAAATAGAGAAAGCAACAAGCAGTGGAAGGTCCTCCCCTCCTTGTACTGGTGGAGTATTAAAGCTTCTTCGAAGTAATTAAACACAGGTTTCAAGTATAAAGCCTGGCTGACAGATCAGTGAAACAATTTTCTAGTTTCTAAGAAGCTAAAGAAAAGTTCCCCAGTCAGCAGCTGAGGAGGATAGGAATCCATAAGCAACACACTTAGATACCAGTGCTAACACTTCGGGAAGTTCTGAGGCAATATAACAGGTCCAAGGCATCATGGACACAGCTGTGAAATCAAACCTCTCTTGAATTCTTATCCCAATCACCATAAATGGGGTCAGCATCTGCTAAGACACTGGATAATAATAGCTTGCTTAATTATACATTTTGCCTGTAATTTATTCCAGATCAACTTTCCTAGTGGCAATGAAGGAGGGTATTTTCCAGTTCTTTTATGTTCCTGTGATTAGTGAATGATGCCCTTGGTATATGTGCATGCATTTAATTTTCATTTTTGACTTTAATGCAATTTAACATCATCAAAATAAATATTATTCTTCACTTTTCCAAATTTTGTTTCAGTGCTTGTAAAGTAAATATTTTGCTTAAGAATGTGGAAAGCCTGTGCCTGCTTACTGAAGCTCTCTCTGAGGGGAAGGAGGAGCCAATCCCTCTATCTCAGCTGCTCAGGATCACCCAACAGATGATGGTACCTCTTTCAAGGTGGACAAGACCTTCCTAACCTGTGGCAGAGCAGCAGGGTGGATGTTCAGGGACACGTGCTTTAGCCACTCTATCAAATTTACCTTAGATTCAACCCAAATAGGAAAGGATGAAGGGGTTAATGGAGTTAAAGCTTTATTTTTTTTTTGTTCCTTTACATGAATTATCAAACTACATTAATCTTTGAACCACTAGACATCAGTCGCATTCGTTTACTGTCTTCATGCTGACAATGTCAGTCAAATTTGTGAGCAGCTGAGAGCTCCTGTGCTGGGAAAGGCTGCAGAAAATCGAGCTGAGCCAATCTTGACCTTTTGGAATCCCCCACCTCTGCAGTGGCATGGCTGAGATGTCACAGGCCTCTGGTGGTTATTTCTCATACACCTAAGACTGCTGGCAGTGAACATCACGGTTGAGAAGAATATCTTGGTTTGCAGCTGCAATGGAAATATGGAAATAATGGGAATATGGAAAGCACATAGGACGTGGTCTGCTCCGAGTGTGTGACTCCAGCCAATGTTGGGGAAGGCTTAGGTGAGTCAAGGGAAGCTCTGTGACTGTTCCCTTGGTCAAACAAAAGCACCCCTCAAGACAGATGAGTTACATTTGCTAAAAAATTGGATGAAAAAGTCACTGATCATGAGTTTCTGGTTAAGTCTTATTTTCTGAGCTGTTTTCAAGCAAAAGTGAAAATTGAAAATTGGCAAACCTACAAGATCAATAGGGTTTACTTAAATGACTCACCAATTAGCATGTCTGTGGCTTTTAGTAACATTGTATTCTTGCCAATCACACTGGTTTAAACTTTCCCTCATATATAAATTACACACCCAGATTCATGACTCCTTTTCTTTTCTTTTCTTTTNTCCTCTCATCTCCACTTGTTTCCTCTTTTTTCCACTGAATTTTCTGTCCAATATCTCTAGGGAAATCTGTCTGTCCAGCAGGTAAGAAGTGTGTTTTGAGGACACATGCCCTGCAGCACTGGTTGCATGAGGACTGAAACAGAGATCAAGGAGAAATCACCAATCTCCCTATGAGCTGTGTAGCCAATATTTCTTATTTCAAATTCAGTGGTCTGCAGGCAGTAAAGGGTTTAACAGATGCATTTTTTAAAGGATCAAATGAGAGTGTGGTCAACGCTGCTCTCCTGTCTGTGAGTCTGACTGGCAGAGCAAACCTGTTGCTGTTTAGGAGTTAGCCCTAGCTCCTGTCATCCGTACCTTGTCCCCCGTGGCTCCCAGGAGGCTGGGGAGGAGAAGGTGCGGAGAGCAGCTGCCCTCGCCGCCTGGGTGGCTGGGCTGGGGCAGCAGGCTGCCCGTGCACAGATTAACTCGCACAGAGTCTCGGATCGAGTATAAATTCCCAGACTGAGCTGAAACATCTGCAAATAGCTGGGAGCCGGCGTTCTCGAGAGGCCTGTCGCTGCTGCTGGCTCCGTGTGTGTTCATCCCTTCCATTTGACTTCGCTACCCGGGAGAACGAGCTGCGAGAGCGGGCTCCTCCGGGAAGCTCCCGGCGCTTCCACGCTGGCACACGAGGCGCACGGCTGCCTTAGGCTGGCTTTGGGAGAGAGGACGCGGCCACCAAAGCGCAGTGCCCGTCCTCTGTGCCCCTGTGGCCGGGCACACACGGGTGTGGCACAGCCCAGGTGAGCGGGGCCGCGCTGCTCACCTGGCGCTCCGGAGCCGGGAGCTCCCTACGGCCGGGAACCCGATCTGGTGTCTGAGCCCTGCAGCATGCCAGGTTTGCTGACCTTACAGGCACACTGCAAACCGCATTATTCCCCACAGGCTTTTGCAGAGGTTATGAGCCTGGGGAGCATGTGGTTAAAAGGGAACTAGGCCATGTATTTACATGGGTTTATTTGATTCTTTTCCTCTCCTGGTGCAGCACGTTAATTTATTTGCTGTAAAATTGCCTTTGGCAATTAGATGGACACTTTTCTGCGTGTTAGAAATCTAGAGAAATTAAAAGTCTTTGAGGGGCTTATACACCATCTTGTGTTTAGCTAAGATGAAGCTTAACAACAACCCAGTCTAAGATGAGTTTATACACAGGCACATAAAGCTCCAGGGTGGTCTTAGTGGGTCTGCTGAATCCACCCTTCATCTGTAATGCTCCAGCCATGTTTCCTGCCGTGAGTTTGCACAGGTGTCTGCATAACTTGGCTCCCAGGGTACTTGTTTCTTGTGATGAGACACCACACTGAAAAACATCACGTTACACCAGCTTAGCCTGGGATCAGTTTGCTGGGCTGACAGTCACGGGAAAACCTCTGGTGAACTGTGCACATCTGACACAAGAGTGGGGACATCGTCAGGCTCCAGACCCCTCAGGACCATTTCTAGAGATGTGCTTTCCAGGCCTGACCTGCCCTGAGCATGACATAAGGGAGCCCACACAGTGAGTCAGTGTTGGAACCGAATTCCTGGCGCTCAGTCCTCTGCTCACTCTGCTAAACCACACTGAGATTAAACCAACAGAGGCAAAGAGGGAGCCTGGATATAAGGAAATTTAGCAGGGAACCTGCCTTGACTTATTAATGGAAACTTTTGAAAACAGGCAGCAGTGGTAATTTTATTATATTTTTTTCCCATGCTGAAACAATTTGTGTGCAGTAGAGTCATTCCCTGGAAAAACATTTCTTTAATTTATCTTCTTTAATTATCACTCATCTTTAGCAGCATCTGGTTCTGATATTTTATTAGAAAGTTTGCATGTTTAAACCAGGCCTGGGTGGTATATAATTTTTTCTTGTTTCCATTTTCTACTGTGCTGGTACTTCCCGTGGTGGGAAGAGATTGGCTTTTCTTTATTTCACAAGGTATAATAAATCATACAGCCATTCTATTTAACATCATTATTACCATGTAAGCATGCTCAGCGACATATCCTGCAGATTAAGTGATGTATTTACTTGAGGTTAGAATGCCAAGCATTACAAACAGCAGACTGAGTTCCTGTTGCGAAGAGATGCATGCTGCTTATGGCAAGATGTTCTTTCTACCCAAGATCTTAACATTTGACTGGTGGTGCTGAACAGCTTATGGTGTCCAAAACAAAGACTGATTTTTGAGAGGACTCCTTAAAATTGAGTGCCTGTAATATTTCTCCAGTTGTGCTTCCAAAGCATGAGGTACTTGACATCCAGCTCCCTGCTGAGATTTTAAGCTGTAGTTTCTATGAGGGATTGTGCATAGAAGAAGAAAGATTGATGCTCTTATGGGCCAGTTCTTCTTTTGTTAGTAATGCTTTTTGAGACTAAGTCCCAGCTAGGGGACAAGGTGCTGCTCAGGGTATCTAAGGTTCACAAACCTTTTGTTTCTGTTGCTGATTCTTTCTTCATGTCATGCTGCTTGATTCTTTCTAAATGTCATTTTATGATCATATATGACCTTCTCTAAAGTAAATCACCAGTGTTGCTGGTGGGTTGGTGAGAAATCATCTCTCAGATAAAGATGAATTCAACTGTAGCAAGAAGATGCCTGTTTTTCTGAACAGGAGAGAAATGTCTTTTAGAGAATTGCAGATATAAGCTATCACCAGTTTATATCAGAAAGGATTAAAATGAGATCATGATGTCAGGTATCAAAGGAGAATTTTGGATAGAAATAAAGAAGAGCGCAGATGTCAGTTGAAGGTTTTCAGCACCTACAGTATATTGCATTTTCCTTCCTGTGGCATCTACTTACTTAACATGTGGTGTATACTTAGTTTGTGGTCTGCCTGTTTTCCCTATCATGCAATGTTTTCTTCTGGTTAGACAGAATTATGGTCTGTGTGGTAAGGGTAAATTAAATATGACCTAGCAGTCACTTGTCCCCGTATACATAAGCCAGTGAATCTTTGCTGTTGTCCAGCAAGGGCTCTGTCCTTTCATACTGGTGCACAGCTATAATGCCCACAGGAGCCTTGATGAAATTTCGTCTAAATTAGCAGTTTGGTTTTGGAAGAGAAGAACTGCTCGTCTTGAAAGGGAACATGGACAAGGCAATGCTGTGCAGATATGGCTCAGATGATCATGAGCAGGGTATGCACTAGTACATCCTGTTACTGCCGTGGAACAGGAAGACAGGAGCTGAGCAGACCCGGCACATAGTCTATTGCAATGTAATGCAAGATCACCGATATGCTGATAGGCTAAGTATGAGTTCAGGTGACTTACACAAGCCTAGTTTCAATATTTGCAGTAGAAAAGAGAATACTGGGCCCTGGCAAAGAGCATTACCATTTCCAGCACCAGGCAGTGACCAGGCAGTGGTCTCTCCAGGTGGCAAGAGCTTGCCCCACTGTGTCTGTTCAAGCCCTCAGACAGCAGGACTGGCAGTACTTCTGCCCCTCTGGTGTCTGGTGGGCCACAAAGCCCACAAGAGAAAAAGACAGGTTGGCTCAGACACCAGGCACTGTCTGATGGTCTGGTTGGCATGAGAGCATAGGGTGGAGACAACTGCCAGTGTCTGAACTGCAGGGCTCACGTCCATAGTTTCAGCAGAGTTTGTTGCTAGAAACTGGGTCTTGGCCTCACCTTGGACACTGAGCCTTGGCCAGCTGGGGCACATTTCAAGAGTCTGGGTCTCAACTTTCCTTGAGTTGCCAGGGATTGTAACACAGGGAGGAAAGGTTTCACCAAAAGCCATGTTTGGATGCCTGTGGACTTTCCCTCAAGGATAGTGTGATAAATCATGCCCACAAAATGTCAAAACCACTTTCTCAAAGCTATCATATTGTTTCCTTTTTCAAAAAACATTTACAAAATGAGCAGTTCTTCCCCATCCTCCAAATTATCCACAGCTCTGCCCCTTTGGCAACTGAGGCAGGTCTCTGCTTCTGCAGACGCTACAACGAATGCCTGAGTCTCGGTCTGGTGCCCCTGAACAGCTCCCCAAGATCTCCTTGGCTCTGAAAAGAGAGTCCTGCTGATGCAGCCAGAGTTCATTTGTGCTTCTCGCTTGTCAGACTTTTGGCTCTGTCTTTCCCAACCAGTTCAGTAGGCCCTGCAGGAAGCTGAACCAGACTCCTGGGAGCCCATGACTTTCCCATTGTCTTGTGTTAACTGCAGGGCTGGCTGAGTTCAAGCCATTTTTCTTCCTTTCTGATTGTTTTCCTTACAGTCTGCTATTAAGGATAACCCAAATATTTGTGCAATAAACAGTTATTAGGCCAGTGCACACTGTTAAAATTATTGCAGGATAGCTCTGTGCCTATCACACCATGCACTACCCAGCTAAATATGCAACAGGCTGCTCCTTGTCCATCACATATGCACATGGCCCCAGGACATCAACATGTGATGCACATAGAGTGACACCTGCCCCAACACATGTGCTCTTCTGGTCAGACTAAGCAAGCTGAAGCTTCAGGGATGTTTCCTAAAAGGTTTTATTAGGAAGATTTGAACTGAGGCCATGTGGCAATGCTAAGGTTTGGTCTTGGCTGGTTTTATCTTGTTTCACTGATTTTGGAACAGCGGTGAAGAGATCACCCAGCTCTGAGGTCAAGTGCAAACAAGCAGCAGCTCAGTTTAATCAAGGATATAAAACAAAGGTAGTGGAAGATTGTCTCCATTTGTCCAATGGACTGTGTTAGACAGATGATATCAGAGTGCCATTGCAGTGCCTAAAGAGCATTATCATTTTATCCATGTAAGGAGAAAAACACATCTCCAGACTCTGCTGGATATTAAAATGAAAAGAAAATTAAAAAGAAAATGCACATGGAGACTAATGTGCTCTTCCATCTCTAGTTGAGTCTCATCCCTGCTCCCTTCTGGGAGGATGGTCCAATTTTTGTGGAGGTAGTTTTATGGGGAATGTGGAGACAGGAAGGCATTATGGAGAGAATAGCAATGTCATTCAAGCTGAAAACAACCTGCCCTCCGACCCAGAGCGGACAAGAACTACTCCAAGACACTCCTTCTGTCTCAGCTACCCCATCCTGGGGAACAGGAGTCTTCATCTTCCTAGGATACAAAAAAAAAAAAAAAAAAAAAAAAANGAGTTTTTTGTGTGGATAAAGCAACCGAAATAGAAGGGAAAAACGCCTCCCTCAGAAAGGTGTAAAATCATAATGCAATTATCAAGCTGTATTTCTTTTTTTCTGTGCTGTGTTCTTCGTCTGTCATGGATGTAAACTTGGCCTTGTGGTTGAAATGGCAACAGCTGTAAACTTCAAAGAATGAATTCCTCCATGCTTTTTTAATAAGCGTCTACCCTCATCAGCAGACAATCTGCATGGTTCAGCTGAGTTTCTAATTGTCCAGTACTTTCATGCACGAAGTACAAGCTATGGTTTCCCAGGCTTGTTTTAGGGCACAGCACTCACCCATTAGAGGGAAATTTTTCCATATTGCTCACTGACAGGATATGGAAGCAGTGAATATTTTGCTGGAAAGACCTGGGGTTATTCCCTAACAAATTGAGTGTGGTATCTGTGGTTTGGCATGAACATCAGCACTAATTTATCTCACTGTAGCCCAGAATCACCGTGGGCTATCTGACTGCTTGAGCCAACACATAGGAAGGTTAGTGCACTACTTCCAGGTATTTTTTCTCTTTTGTTCTATTGATTCACTCCCAGGGTATCATAGAAGAGACCCTTAGTAAAGCACACAGTCCTCTCTTGCTCTGCTTTTCTTTTCAGCCATTTTCAGCCTTTCTATGTCTAAAATTAGGTGGAGAAAGGAGTAAGTTAGGCCAGAGGTCCCTGCCTCATTTATGGCTTATTTGGCAAGCACCTGTTTTTACTGTTGAACTTTCCTTCTCTTTCCTTTCCTTTTAATAATTTTCTCTCTTAAGCCTAAGTGATTGGGTGCTGCTGAATCCTGGTTGTATTGCATTTGGGTCTTGGATCATGCCTTCACAAAATTTGGGAAGAGCCTTCTATGTCCTGGGCTTCCAGACACAATAACAAGAATAACTTTTGCATTAAACCTGAATGATGTGACTTTGCTGAGGCTGACTTTAGGATCATAATTCCTGATTCAAGTCTTATCAGTGCCATGGCCTGTGATTTTGGGAAGTTCCTGAATACACTGAAAAGCCATCAGAATCCAGCTGCCAACCCACTGATGTACTGAGATACTTGTTCTTGTGTCAACAACAGTGGATTTCTTTTTCAAAGGGGCCACTTCCCGCTTCTTCCTTATCCTCTTCTGACTATTCTGGACAAAATCAAGGCACCAGGCTTAGCACTGGGCATCTGATCCCAACAGCCAGTACTTCTCTTTGTAACTGATAATAGAGATATAGTTTATTTCTTCAATAAAGCATGTTTGCAGATAATAGGCAGGTGAGCTTGGGGAACTCAGCCATCTGGAAGGCTGGTAGTGTGTTTTGAATTAATTTCCTTACCTTACTATCCCTAAACATATCCATGGCTTGACGTTCATTAGATATTTTTAAGAACAGATTCAACATATACTATCAGCTGTACTTAGCCTGCCCCAAACTAGCCCATGGGATAAATGGCCTTCCAGCTTTGTTTCTGAGATGTTTATGACTCTCATTTTACTACGATGAACTACGCAAAAATATTACCCTGTGTTTTACGTATGCTGCCTGTGAGGCTGTTTGTTCAAGCTGGACCCCTCCCCAGGCAGGACACCTCTGGCTGTTTCCAGTCTATATATGTGGAATGTCTCTCCTTTTGGATGTCCTCTTATGCATTTCAATATGCAAAATCAGCTTCTTATTTTCCTGGTTCTCTCTTTAGTAGCTGCAAGATGTCTTGTAGGTCAGTTTGATAATGCTGAACAAGGAAAAGAGAAAGCTTTCCTGCAGGGCTCCTTCATTTCTCTGAATGTAGCTACTTCTGGGGAACCAACTCTGCTATTTTAGGTGCTGACATTGGATGGATTGTTCAAAAGTCCTGTTTTTATTTTTATGGATCATTGGGAGCCTGTACTGATGCAATAGGGCTGCAAAATGGTGCGAATAATTGCCATGTCGATTGACCTGAGTTTCCATGTGGGATCAAGCGAAAGTCTGGAGATGCTTGATTTTCACGCTGTCAATAATCAAACCAGCTTCCAATTGGTCACTATCCACTCCCAGGGGAGTACTCACAGAGAAAACTCCTCTTTGAGTTTTTCCTCTCCAGGTCAAACTACGACAGTTGCTTTGGATCTATTCTATGGATCAAGATAGAGATGTTAGGATTTTTTTTCCCAAGTTGTATCAAAGTCCTGGACAAATCCACAGAAGGTGTGTTTAAAAGGCTCATTCAGGAATATATTTGCCTAAGGAGAAATAGCTCCTGCCCAGAGCAACTGGTTGGTGTGCTTCACGGGACACACTCAGTTCACTGGAGCATCAGTGATGTTTCATTTACTGAAATGCTAGAAGTATCTCCAAGACATGTAAAAAATATTAAATTTGTCTCTAAGATTTAGACAGCTGACTGAATGGGTCACAAAACTCTAGTTTTGAATGCCTTTATTTTGTGGGAAATTGTTTTGTAGGGATGTTTCTACTTATGTCAAATAATTTTTATTGCTGTTTGGTAGGGAAGCCAGATACCACTGTCTGCATAAGAAAATGCTAATATTTTGGCACACTGGAAAGCCAAGTAGGCATGTTAATATATGGCTACATATATACATTTTGGTATCAATAGTGAATGAAAATAATATAGATGTATTTACTGGAAAATCTGTGGATAATCAGAACTCTTTTACCAAAAAAAAAACACCAGAAAAGTTTAATTTCTCATTCTTGATCAATTAGAAATACAGTCCAGATCCTTCAAAAGAAAAAAAATGGACCAAATAAAACCCCAACTCTGTAAGAGTAGTGAATGATCAAGCTGCAGTCTTGTATTTTTTTTCCTAAGGGAACATTGAATAAGATGTTGATGAATGCCTTCTGCTGGGAGTATCATTAAGGGAGCAGCAAAGGAGCTTTGCAATCACTTCCTGGGCCATAAGTCAGGATTCCCACTGCATGGGATGGAGGGAACTAGTCTGTAGCTGGGTCTGCTCTCAACATAGCAGTGGATGTAGCTGGCATGAATACCTGGGCAGAGGAGCTGCCAGACAGACATGGGCAAAATGCCCGGTGCTTGTAAAGAGTTTTGAAACAGGGATAGATGATAGGTAGCAAATCTTGCATGCTTATTACTTACAAATTACCTTTCCAAAGACACACCTCCTTCCCTTCAGCCAGCTGTTCTGCCTCAACAGTCTTAGCTGGTAGATCTCCAAAGCTGCAGTGTGAGTTTAAAATAATTTATTGAAAAATCTTCCTCCCCCTGCAGTCAGTCGAATCTGCTGGGCTATATAAGAAAGAGGTAGTTGAAGGTTGAAGGTAAGATTATTTTCAACAATTCTTGTTTGATTTCATAATAATGAGGAAAACATTGAACAGTAAAATATCTTCTCTGGCCTTTTCTGTTCATTGTTTGCTGTCAAAACAAAATGTTTTTGGGCATTTTCTTTCCATTTGTATTACATGGGTTTAGGCAAGGTCTCAATCTGATACTTATCAAAGGCAAGAGTCCTTTCATCTACAGATTTGTGTGAGCATTGAATCAGACCCTAACTGCCCACATCTGTATTTTTGCAATGGAAGTTGAAAGCTTAGAGCTCTTAGATTAGACTCCTCACACAGGAGAAATAAATAGGGAAAATCCAAAGGATAGACCTACTTGAACAGCATCTTCACCCTTCTATCTCTGAAAGTCTGGAACTCTGGGGGGACAGCAAAAGGTTTAGAGTGATGTAGGTACTCAGCAGTAAGTACTTTCATTGCTCCCTCTCATCCTGGTGGCTATACCTATCCCTTTGAAAGACACCCATGGTCCATGTGTGGATAATGTATGGCGGAGAGGGAGAACAGTCCTCAACCTAGCATGTAGGATAATGTGCTCAGATTGCAGTATTATCAGTCTGCTTGTCTGATCATTCATACAGGTCTTCACATTTTTATGTGCCTTACCTTCTTATAAATAAAATGGGAATAATAACATCTTGAGAAACAACCATAGTCTACTATGGCATCCATCCATCCATCCATCCATCCATCCATCCATCCATCCATCCATCCATCCATCCACCCATCCATCCATCCATCCATCCACCCACCCATCCATCCATCCATCCATCCATCCATCCATCCATCCATCCATCCATCCATCCATCCATCCATCCATCCATCCATCCTTCCCATTATCTTCTCTCTCTTACTACCCAGTAGCAGATTCCCAAATCAGGAATTCTTGCTCACAGCATTGGTGATTTACGTGGGAAGTTTTAAAAGGTGATTGAAGATTTTTTAATTTTTTTTTTTTTATACTATGCTATCCCTTTTGCAGTCAAAGAGAGATTAGGTTCCCTCCTCAGCTGTCATAGTTCACAGCCTGGCCTATTAAGGTAAATCTTGTTCTCACTTCACCTTAGTGCCCTGGTCTGTGACCTGCAGCAGGTCAGTTCTCTGGTCCCTGCTGCTGGAGACTGATGGTTCATGGGAACACTAACCTCTCCAGCCATTGCCACTAGATTTGACAAGGGCCATGAATCAGAGTTCCAAAGCTAGGAGAAGCCAGTGAATGTCTCTGTACATCTAGCTGTGACTGCATGCCACGCCTGTGCACACGATTCACACACTGCCTCTCTCTAGGTTATCTGTACAACACAATCATCCCTGTGTATTTTGGAAATGTTTAACCTTCCCACTGTGATCATTTTATTCTTAATATAAGACAATTGCTATGAAGTATCATGGATGAATTTATTACTAAAAATGCCCTCTCCAACAGTGCAATGCATTTATTTTAAAGTCTAATGGTCTTCCTTCCCTTCTCACTATGCAGTCTTTATTAGGGTCTTCCATGATTAATTTTGGAGCAGGAACACGAAAGGAGCAGATCTCCAAGAATGGCATTGTCTGCATTCACTGTCAGATTTTTTTTAAAATTTATTTATTTTTTAAAAGATATTTCATTCAGAGAATCCCCACTGAGCTTTTTATTGCAGAAAATTAGGGATCATAAATCGTCTCAGAGAAAACTATAAATCCAGTACTATTGAAACATTCCATGGGCAGATCTTGGCTCTTTGATGAAATCACTCCTTTTTCTTGTATAATTTATGAGCTTTTTTTCAGCATGGGGGGATTTATGCTTTTAAATTGCTCACCAGGGTTTTATTGAATATAATTTGCTAGCAAATTTATATGAGCCAAATATATTGCATTTTATCCACAATTATGAGCAATAAAATTGATGGGGCTTTACTTTTCATTTTCTTCTGGCAAGCAGAGGAAACATGAGTTTATCCTGAACTTAGAGTGAGGTTTCTCAGGGATTCACATGTACAATTAAAAAAGAAAAGAGTGTAGTCAGCAAGGCAGAGGTGCCATTTTGGAGACTTTATTTGGTGTATGGGAGGGGGCAAGTTAAATTTCTCTTGCTCCAAAGGGACTGTAAAACACTGAGGAGCTGAGTTAAAACCACTGAAGCCTATGACACACATCAGCTATTGCAGAATTTGAATCACACTGTTGGGAGACGAGGTGTGGATAATCTGTGTAAGAGCTGCATGTCTTTCATGGTCCCATTTGATCCCATTTTCCTGTTATATTCTGATTTTCATTTGAGTCAACCTGCTATATTCAAAGGCAAAACCAAAACCTCCAGTATAGCTCTACCTTCCATGTTTAATTCTATTTACTGTATCTGAATTGTGTTCATTCTGGTATGCCTTGAGGACTTTTATGAGTGACAGAAGAGAGGAATAAAATCCCATATACCATTAAATCTCTATAAGGCATAAGGAGCCACAAAAGTGTTCACTGTCCTGATTCTTAACAAGTTGTTATTTCCAAGTACTGATTTCTCAAAATAAGACTTCTAAACCACAGTAACCTCCACAACACAGTCAGATGCAAATATTGCATCTTGCTTCCAAGTCAGTGTGTGTGTGTGTGCATTGGGATCAGCATTTGGTGTGCACCACACCTCTTAGGTGACAGGGTATGGAAAAAAAATTCAGGTGCAGGATTACACCTGGGCAAAACATCTCTCCCATGCAGGGGCTTACACTGCTTTGAGCTTTGTTCCATAGACTCTCACCTGCTTTGGACAGCTCTGCCTGCCTTTATCTGTCCATCTGTTCCCCTCTCTGGTGGCTTCATGGACTCTGAATCTTGTCCTTACAACACAGTCTTGTGGTCTGGGAGAAGAAATGTTTAATCCAATTTAGCTGAACTGGGGCAAGCTGGTTTGTAGACACACATTACAGAGGAGTAAGGCTGAATTTAGCTGTTCTAAAAATGGAATTAAGACAGTGGGCATTACAAAAGCAGGGGAGCACCAACCCCTGATCCACACCCTGTGGCTGTCCAGGGGACAGGGGACTGACGTCTTTCTGTCACCTCACTCTGTACAGGAGGAAAATCACCTTCTCTTAGAGAAGTGTCCAGAGGAGAGGTCCCAGGGAGGATTGTTGTAACTTATCCCTCCTTTTTTAGCCTTCTTTTTCAGGTTTTACAGCAGCAGGGCTCATTTTGACACAGACCAGGTACCCTGAGCTTTTCTTTGCACTAAAGGAAATTAAGGCTGCAAATTGAAATGGGCAAATCAAAGGAAATTCGAAGCTTAAGACCCACACAACTCTTTAAACTATTTGTCCCACAAGAACCCAAGCTGCTGGTATGGCCAGTGCATTAACAGTGAATATCCTGTCTTGCTCATGCCCATTTTTTGCCATAGCTGTATTATTATTATTATTATTATTATTATTATTATTATTATTAC
>VWZS01000850.1:573039-600106 GCA_013397075.1 Rhabdornis inornatus
TTCCTTCCTTCCTTCCTTCCTTCCTTCCTTCCTTCCTTTCATGCAAAGATTTCATTTCCTTCCTCAGGAGATTGAACCCAGATTTTCTTTTCCATCTAACATATCCAAACACTCCTGTCCAAAATTCAGTTCTGTTCTGAAGTAGTCTGGTCCCAGTCTGCTGTGTGGTCCTTGTTATTTTCATGGAATCATAGAATATGCTGAGTTGGAAGGGACCCACATGGATCCTTAAAATCCAAGTCCTGGCACTGCACAGGACACCCCGAGTCACACCATGTGTCTGAAAGCATTGTCCAAACACTTCTTGGACTCTGTCAGGCTCAGTGCTGTGACCACTTCCCTGGGNNNNTTTTATTATTATTATTATTATTATTATTATTATTATTATTATTATTATTATTACATTCTACAGGCTTTGGACTTAATGTACACAGGGTGATGATTACTGGGGCCATAATAATGAAATATGACTTTCTTAATGAAATTTCAGTCCCAGCTCATTTCACTGCTGACATTGAGGTGACTGCAAATAAACACTTTCCAGAAGAGTCAGTTAAATGGCTGCAAAAGCAATTTATCAAATACTGTAACATTTAAATAAATAATAAAGAAGTATTCAAATGTGCTGTATTACTGCCTGTGGCTTTGTTCCCAATAACCTCACAACTTGTCTTTCTAATAGTTAGATTCCCACTGACAGAAAACAAATCTCTCTCCAACTTGGAGAGTTTTATCAGATTTATCTCAATTCCAGATCAATGTGTAGAAAACAAATGGAGTCAGCAACATGATTTAAATTAGAAGTCTAACAATTTACAGTCTCCACTGGTTTCTCATAAACCTTATTAACATTTGGCATTGGGTACCAAGGAACTATAAATAACATTCCAAAAGAACATTTATATCTGCTTAGACTCTCGTTATATGTCTTCAACACAGCTTAAATAATGTCAGTAATACCTTCATCATGAACAGGAAATGAAAAAGTTGCCCCATACATGTTTTGTCTTTTAATCAAATATTATTTTCTCCTTAGAACTGCAGAGCTGGTGGGATTTTATTTATTTTATTTATTCAAAACTTATGTCTACAATTTCCACTTGTTTTTCTAGATCTCAGTAGGGTACAAAGCTCTCCCATCCAAATAGAGCAGAACAATTTCTTCACATCTTTCATGCAGTTCTTCCCTCCTATCCTCTCACCTCAGCTGCTGTTAAAGGCTGGGCTCACTCCTCAAAGATGTGGGCAGGGCAAGACCATGAGCTGCCTGTGGGAAGAGGCAGCACAAGGAAAGAGGGCACTATCAAAAACAGGGTCTGATTGTAGCAGAGTAGGATATGAGAGAGATTTATAGACTGCCATCCCAAAATGCCTTTCTTTCTTTCTTTCTTTCTTTCTTTCTTTCTTTCNTTAAAATCCAAGTCCTGGCACTGCACAGGACACCCCGAGTCACACCATGTGTCTGAAAGCATTGTCCAAACACTTCTTGGACTCTGTCAGGCTCAGTGCTGTGACCACTTCCCTGGGGGAGCCTGTTCCAGGACTCAAACATGCTCCGGGTGAAGAACTTTTTTTTAATATCCAACCTAAACCTCTCCTGACACAACTTCAGGCCATTCCCTCAGGTCCTGTCACTGTCACCATAGAGAAGAGATCAGTGCCTGCCCCTCCTCTTCCCCTCACCAAGAAGTTGTAGCCTGCTATGGGGTCTCCCCTCAATCTCCTCCAGGCTGAACAGACCAAGTGACCTCAGCTGCTCCCCACATGGCTTCCCCTCAAGGACCTTCACCATCTTTGTTGCCTTCCTTTGGACACTCTCTATTAGTTCAGTACCTTTCTTGCATTGTGGCACCCAAACCAGCCCCCAGCACTGGAGGTGAGGCTGCCCCAGCTCAGAGCAGAGCAGGACAATCCCCTCCCTTGCCTGGCTGTGATGCTGTGCCTGATGCACCCCAGGACAGGGTTGTCCCTCCTGGCTGCCAGGGCACTGCTGGCTCATGTTCAGCTTGCCATTGAGCAGGACACCCAGGTGCATTTCTGTGGGGTTGCCCTCCAACATCCCATTCCCCAGTCTGCATGTCCATTCAGGGTTGCCCTGTGCCAGGTGCAGGATCTGGCACTTGTCTGTTAAACTTCAATTTGTCTCCCTGCAGGGCCTCTCTCCCTTCAAAGAGACTCAACAGCTCCTTCCAATTTAGTATTGTTGGCAAACTTAGTATCCCTTCCAGTCCTGCATCCAAGTCGTTAATGAAGAGCACAGGGCCTGAGATGGAGCCCATGAGTGGTGGGTGAGATGAGCTTCGGTGGCTGTGACAGCAAGCATGGTGCCGTTCATACTGTGCTGGGAGTGATGACACCTTGACACATCACAGGGAGCACAGAAATAGGCTTAATAGCCGGGGCTTCATGTACACTGGTGCATCCAGTCTCCTGGGACTGGTGCCAGGTGCTATATGATGACTGAACCCATATGATGGGAGAGAAACTGTGCTAATGTCCTACAGCAGCATTTCCCTCCAGCGGCTCCTTGTACAAGATCATGGAAGAGTTGCATCTTTGTAATTACCTTTAGCTTTGTTTTCAGGCACCCAGACTCCAGGTGACCTGGCCTGCTAGACTCTCATGGTGGCCTCTTGCCCTTCCCACAGCACTCGCAGTGTGCACAGCTAGAAGCCTGGAACCCTCAGCCAGCCAGCTTTGCAGGGTTGCTCTCTCCTTTGTATACTGCTCATCAGCCCCTCTCCATACATGTCTGTCTCCAGTTGACCACTACACCTCTTTCCACTCAGACTGTTACATCTGTGAAGCAAATTCCTGAGGCTGCATCTCCACCCAGCCACCCACACTCCCCTTGCCAGTCGTGTGAGACAGGTGAGACCCTTTTCTACAGTAATAAGGAAGCCAGCACACAGCAGTGAAGCTTCACTTGCAATTTTTGCTTTTAGCTTGGCTCCTAACAAGGCACTTAAATTCAGAAGTGTCTTTAGAGCCAGAAAAAAAAAAAAAGGTAAAAGAAGTGCCTAAGGCAGAAAAGGAAAGAATACAGACAAAAATTAAAAACCCACAGAAACGCTAAAAGAAATATATCAAAGAGGTGGCAATTAGATTTAGCTCCTCAGAATGATGTGACAGATTCAAAGGCAGAAATATTTTATATTCAGTAGCATAAGAATTGGTGGAAAATTAATTCCAAGAATGTCTAGCCACGAAGCCAAATATCTCTTCACCTACAGAAACCAGCTACAAGAAAAACAGAACCTTTAGCCTGACCTTCAAACAACAGTTAGTACTGATTTATTGACGCGATTTTCCAGAACATGGACAATGCTTAAGAAGGCATTGAGAAGACTGTATAATAAATTATATTTTCTTTGAGCTTCATGGGATGTAAGCAGTTTTCCACTTCAAACAAGCTCTGCCAGGGTGTCCTTTTGTTAAGTCTATGAATTAAATTCAAACAAAACAGCAGCTTTATTGTAGCATGTGATTTAGCAATAGACCTGAGGCTACTATTCAACAAAAAAGAGGAATAATTACACACTTCGTTATGAAAATTACATGATAAGTTCCTTAGAAACCTCTCTGAAAATTAAGTTAAGTACACGGTAATTCAGTTTTTCCACTACCAAGTTATCTCCTCACTGTGACTATTTGAGGGAAACTAAGTTGCAAAGTTCCATAGTTCCTTCAGTTGAGGGAAGGAGAAAGAGAGTTACTTTTTATTTTTGAATGCCTTCTTTTTCCTTTTTCTTCGGGCATTGTGCTTATTGGTATCAGCCATCTCTCAAAGTGCCTCCAAAGTTATGGTGGTGCTCACAGAGCTGAGTTTAGGCTCCCAGCATACATGTGAGATTTGTGTAATTTTTGATGTGTTTATGTTCCATTTTGGAAAGGGATTTGGGAACCTACGAGGCCAATCAACCACACAACCCTGCAGCATAACAGGTTACCACGCCTTACCTCCCTGTGTGCCTGCTTTCAGTCTGTGGCAGCTCTGAATTTACCTCGTAGCACGGGAGGTTTAAATTAGGTCAAATTACATCGTGCTTGTGTGCACCCAGACACTCACTGCCATTCAGCTCATGCACAGCCTCTGGTAACTCCTGGCTGGACAAGTCTGTGTGACCTGACCATGTGCTTGATCTCTAAGTGCCACTCAAAAATCACCAGGGCTTAGAAACAAAGGTACTTCGACAATTGTGCTCGGAAACTGGCAATTGCTTGTGAAGCACCCATGTCTCCTTAACCCTGGAGTTAAGGAGATCCTAAGGAGATTCCTAATTCTAGGAATACAAGAGTAGACAGCCTGTAAAAAGATATTACTGGCCAAAGGAGCTGCTTGTCATGAGGTGGTCAGCATGGCCTTGGCCCTTATACTACGCTATACAGTTGATTGTCCTTACATAGAGGTTTACTGCTTCAATTTTTTTTAATATCTTCTTTATGGAAAGTGTATCATTTGTGCAATGATCCAGATGAGGGGAATGAATTTCATTCTTCACAGGTCCACCAATAATCCCTGTCAGGGAGCAGCACCCAGCACAATGACTTGTAAGGAGACCTAAGCCCCAGAAACTTCCCCATAAGCCACCTGCTTGGATGACAATGGTGGAAATAAAACAAAACAAAACATTCTTCATCTTAGCCCTGGCAGGTGAGAACCGAGAGAAGAAGTCCCTGGGGAGTGCCAGGGAGACCTGAGAGGAGCGAATGTTTCCATGGGGTTGGTCACCTGTAAATTGCAAATTGTTTTCATTACACTTGTTTTCTGAATCGCTCTCATTCTGGACACTTCTCACTTTGCTGTAAGGAAGCTGGGGAGCCCTTTCATACCCCCACCATTTTATGCAGACACAGCAAAGCAACAATGGTTGAAAAAAAGTGAATGCCTGTGATTCGTGCGAGTGAAGTCATCCGAAGCAATCGCCAGATTGTGGCTTTATTCAGAGACAGCTTATGCTGGAAGAATTTTCTTTTGCAGATACAATCAGGGGTTATTAAACCCCTGCTGGCTCTATAAGATTTGGTAGTAGATCACAGATTTTAGCAATTCCCTACTGCCTTGCCACTTTTTTTGACTGGATATTGAGCTCACAGCTGTCCACAAATCCTGTATGAAGGCTGCTTGGCGCAAGTGGCAACAGTCAACCTGTACATTTGTGTAAGGATTCCTGCAGCTGGGACTTGTTGGACTTGCTGTAAACACTTCAATCAATTGCCATTAGAACTGGGCTGAAATCAGACCACTCTGGATTGCCAGCAAAGGAAGGCCTCCTCATGCTGTTTATATAGCACATGTACATCCTGATTCAACCTGACTTTAATTCTGTATTGAAATAATAGAGACTAAGTATGAACTGATTCAAAGTGAACATCAAAGCTTTATTTAGATTTTACATAGTTGATTCTCAGTCTTTGTTGATGAAGCAAATTTATATTAGCATGCTGCCTTCTGAAATGGGGAAACTGATACAGACATTGAGGGCCAGTAGCTTTTAGTTAAGTTGTTAAGTGAGCACTTCAGGAGAAAAAAAATTTGACTTTTTACAGCAATGTAAAGAGAAGGTATACAGTGTCTCACACTAGTCAGAAGCTCACCAGTCCTGCTCAGAGGCTGTTTTAAAAAATTGCTCTAGCTCAGCATCCAAAGCCACACAGGGAGTCAGTGAGAAGAGCCAGGTGAGAGCTAAAGAGTTTCTAATCACTGCTTGTGTTTTCCCACTTCTAACCCAAGCTTCTGGATTAAATATAAAGTGAGCTGTCAAGTAAATCATAGAATCTTAGAATTGTTAGGTTGGAAAGGGCCTTTAAGATCACCAAGTCCAACCATTAAAGGCACTCGCACCATATGCTAGAAACATCACACAGCTTTGTTGGCCATATAAAAATTGCTGCACATGGGAACAATAACTCTTTCTTGAAAACCAAATAACTATTCTAATCTAAATCAATCAGATCTTAGAAAGACAGAAAATCCACCCCTTTCAGGATGCGGTCATTGTGCAAGTGTTAGGATATAACAGAGATTTAAAAACACCACAGCCTCTGGTACCTGCCCTTCTCAGAGCTATTGTTTTTAAGTGTGAGCTGTAAGACCTCTTCTGCCAAGATTTTAGTCCAGAGGAAATATCCCTTTCAGTGATGTAACCCTTTATATGCTGGAGTCCTTAGCTGAAAGCTAGTCCTCCTGGCTGTTGGAGTGACCACTACATAGCAGATAGTGACATGTCAGTCAGATCTTTTCTTGCACATTTTCTCCTTCATTCTTCACTTTCAGTGTATGATAGCTTCAGAAATAAACTCAAAATCATTTGTAGAAAACTAGGCAATCACTGCTTTTCAGATGTGTAATGTAAAATCTAAAGATAACTGTATGTCTTCAAAATCAGTTTCTAACTGCAAATCTATTTGAAAGCATAAAGAAAACATAAAACCCAGTTATGTCTGGGTAGATATAATTTACTGTTTATATTTAAGTGGACCATCAGAGGCTTTTGAACATCTTATTGTGCAAAAACCCCAGCAACACAAAGGAAGACAGCACATCAGAAAACCTATGCACCTTGTAGAGAAGTGACAGAGGCATATATAGGGCAGGAATTTTCATTTTCATTTTCATACTACTTCTGTGATGAGCATAACAAATTTCTGCCTAGGTCTCTCAAATGCGACAAAAATACAAGGCAACAAAACCAACAAGCTTCCTCTGTCTTGCCAAAGCATTTTCTAGTAGGACAGGGATGCTGGGGGAGAGGGGACACAGGCTTTTCTGCAGCCTTCCTTTGCATTTGGGTTATTCTGAGACCTGTTTGTAAAGAGCAACCATGTCCCTATTGACACCCCAAATGAGCCCAGCTGGGGCCACAGCCGCTCCATGTGGTTTATGATTTCAATATTGCAAATGCAAATGCAGTGATCTATGGGGGAAAATATGAAGGAGAGAAAAGGGGGTTATGAGGTTGTCTGGAAGAAGACAGTAAATTTAGAAGGGGGTTTGGATTTGCAGCCAGGCATTTTGAGTTCAGCCACCAGCGTGGTTATCATTAAATATTGCAAACAGAAGCCAAAATAGAATCGTGTGGCAGCAAATTCAAATTTTTGAGATGGTTTGGGTTTGTTTTGTTGCTTACTTGTTTGTTCAGCTAGCATTGCACTGCTTTATCCTTATCACACTGCCTGAATACTTTGGGTAGATAGCAAGGCCTCAACAAAAAATCTTGCAGTCTGATCAAAGCCAACAAAGGGAAAAGGTCAAAGCAGAGGTTATAACGCATGCAGTGCCAGGGAGCTCTGTGTCACACATGCATGTGTGTATATAAACAAAATCCCCTCTCCATGATGCACTGACAGCAGATGAGAGTCACAGAGTGCACTAGTCAGGAAGCAGCACTGTGCTGACAAAACTGTGTGGTGGCAGTGAGATAAGCAGTGCAAAATGACCAGCTGCAGAGCAGAACCATCCCAGGCAGGCCTGGGTACTCATCCCCATGCTGAGACCTGGATCTGGCAGCATATTTTTTTACATACAGAAAAAATACTGGGAAATGCTTCATATTTTTCTTCAATGATAGCATAAAAGTGACTGCAATAGCCCAACTGCTTGGCTGGTTGGGACTTTCCTTGCATGGCTCCTACCTGGCTTCTCCTTGTGTGACTCCTACTGGAGTGCTGCTGGAGCCATAGCATATCTTGCTGGGCAGGAGAGAGGGCTGTGCTTTCAGATATGGATTCATATATTCAGAGATTCATGAAGTGCAAGGACAGATGAAAGCATCTGGATAATTTATTCTGATCTTCCTCAACATGTGGGTCATGAAGTACCATATATACATATATATAAAAATAAATATATGTATATATAAGGTATATATATGTATACACACACATACACGTGTGTGTGTGTGTACGTAAGAATCACCAAGTGCCAGTTCATGGAGCTTTAATGTATTTTATCTGAGTAAAAAGTCGGACTAACCTATTACTTATCTTTTCATCCTCACTGCTTATGATCTTTATCTGGCTTCGGTGGACTTGCCCTTCTCACACTTATCTCTACATCCCTGTGAGGTCTCTGTGTGTAGATGTACCTTCAAGCCCAAGGTCTCCTGCCTGCCCAGCACCATGCAGAATTTGCTGGGGAATCCACCTAACCATGCTTCATGTCCAAGGCCAGCTAAGCTTGCTCCCCAGTACAAGCAGCTGTACTTTCCCCTATGTAATGTCATTGAACAGAACTGCTTGGGGAAAACTCCTAGACTAGCAGTCTGCCTCTAGCTCTGCTTTGCTGATTCCTTCCCCAAAATTCCTTTCCTTCTTCTCCTTCTCCCTCTCTTTTCAGCCTCCAGTCACTGGTGATAGGTCCTCCTTTGCTGCCTTGACTCTACTGCTTGGATGTATTAGTGCTCAGTTACCTGATTACTTTTAATTCCCTTCTTCATTCCATTGATTTTGCCATAACTGAATCCATCTGCTGCATGTGATCAAAGGGAGGATGGGAAGGCTGTTTTTCAAATGGTTTCTTTCCTCCTTAAAAGGGTGGTGTTTTACAGAACTCAGCATGAGAGTTTTGGTGCTGTCTAGAAATTTCCACAGAACATGTTCTGTATCATTTCATTACCACTCAGCTATTTACTGGTTATTATTAACAAATTTGATTATGGAAGGTCAAATCATATGTGAAATATACAGTGTTTCCTTTCCCTTCTTCCTCTGAATAGCTCTTTGTGCCAGCCATGTACTATGCTTCGAGCCAGCGACAGTCCCACAGCTGCCAAAACCACATCTGGAGCAGGAGTCTCCCATATTTTCATCTTTCCATTTGGTGATATTATCACAATGACTTGCTCATAATGCACTATATATCCCACAGAAGATTTATTAGTATTTTTTAAATGTGGATGCACTGAACAAAACTTTCTACCTGATGGTCAAGCATAACCTTGAGGCCATGTAAAAAATTCCAAACTCTGTTTCCATTGTTATTAACTGCCCTGAATATTGAATTTGTGCATAACAGCAAGGAGCTCAACCCATAGACTGGGGGGAAGCTTTGCATTTCAAGTTGCAGAAGGATCTAACACCTCAAATCTGCAGGTAGGACCAAAGAGTTGGCCATTGTGATTAATGACATCTCTGTTCCTGTGTTCCTGTGAAAGAGGGTCGGTGATGAACCCCAGCAGATGTGCTACCAGCCTTTTGCATCCTCCCATGCAAGCAAAAAACCTGCAGATGTTCCCATCTCATGGTTTATGGTAGTGGACATAGCCAAGGACAGCCAAAAGGTGGGTGAAGGTGGAGAATATTCAAGGATGATGCCAAAGTTAAGGGAACTTCTCCCAGGAAGTTAAGAGAGTGCCTTAGTGCTTAAGAAAATTATCCAATATTGCTTTAGCCTTCTGGCTGACATTTTGATACAACATATATGATGGAAATCAGCATCTTAATTTCTGCAATAACTGCTGCACTACAAAAGCATTGTTCAGAAATTTTCTATTACTGCCTGGAGTGTTAGTTTTTATGGTGCCATATACATGTGCAGTATGGACAAATTACAGTTGCCATGGGAATGTTAGTAATTAAATTCTTGGGTTCTCAATGTTTAAAAAGTCTCAAATGAGTTATAAAGAAGACTTGTTTGCATTTCATTTCCTTTGTGCAAGGCAGAAAAAACCCATGCCCACAACCCTTTTTGACAAAATTTGCCAAACTAAGAACGCTTCATCTCAAAGCTTTTTTCACTTCATTTTTTTAAAAATTTTTATTTTGCTATCTGCAAAAAGAAGGTTTCTCTGTTTATCCACCTTTTTGTTTCTGTTTTTATTTTTTTCTGAGTCCACTCAATATTGAGTATGGAGTGCTACTGGAAATCTAAATGAAGCTGAAGTAGGAAATTGGAAAAAATCCAAGTTTTAATTCATGCTGTGTAAATCAGTTATGCCAGAATATGTCAGCGTTAGATCTGGTTTAGGAATTACAATTGCAAGGACACTCTTCCTTCTCATAAGTATCAAAATTTTCTGGGGTTGTAGGGATGAATGCAGCATGTAAAACAATTACAGAATCTATAAAGTAACCCTTGTATTCTGTGTGAGGGGACATGCAACTCCTTAGAGCAATTTGCTGTCATTATAGCACAAGAGTATAATGGTCAAGGGTCCATGTGAAGGGGTTAAGATGGACATTTGATATTAAGGATATATCTATCTATATATATAGATATAAGGATATACGGAGAAAGAAGAGATACAGAGGAGTTGTGATAAGAGATGGAGGGAAAAGGGCACAGTCTGGAGTTAAGTTGAGAAAGTGGAAAAAATGAGGGGAAAGAAAAGACAAAAGAAAGAAAAAGAGCATACATAAACAAGAGATACTGAAAGAATTCAGAAAATGGATAAGACAAGTTACAATAAGATTGGCCAATGTATTATATTGTCACTGGGACCAAGAATTAATAATATGACAATGAGCACACGTGCCTCAAATCCACTTTGTCTTCCAGAGTCTGTAAAGGACTCAAGCATTTTGGAAACATGGATGTACTGAGGAGATTGGTCAGGAAACTGGGCAGTAGATGTGTGTGCTGGCCCAACTCTACCAGATAGTCTGTGTGATCATCATCCAGTCTCAGATTCTGGAGAAGAAGCAGTCACATTTGGGAAATTATTATGCAGGACTTGAGTGTGGAAGAAGGATTTGGATGCAGCAGTACAAGAAGAGGGATCTAGTGATCAGATGATAGAAAGAAGATGACAGAAGTGTTTTACCTTTCATTAATATAGTCTCATTTAGTTATTTGATAGGACTATACTGACATGTAATTGCTAATTGCAGAAATGATGTAAGCATAAGAAGTATCTTCAATGAAACTTGTATTGACATTTTTTCTGGTCCAAATGAAAGGAGTACCTAAATTTAACTGCTTGTGTCTGATCCTTAATAAAATTGACAATGTACATATTAATATAAATATCCATTTATATAAATATATTATTTTTTAATTTGCTGAAAATAGAGCAATCAAAAAGGAGGGAAATTATTTTTCTAGAGGACAGAGTTAGGATTAATTTCTGAAAGAGTTCACAACTTTCTTTAAAGATGAACTTGCATTTGAGAAAAATCAATACAGACCCAGAAGAAGTAGAAGAGAGAATAATAAATAGTACTGAATTACTTTATGAATAGCATTGTTTAAATGAATTGTTTCATAACTGTCAATGAGATGGTCTTTTTCTAATCATTCCCAACACGTGTCCTGTACTGGACAGAGTTAACATTTCAGCTCAGAGAATATGATATCTAAGTTTCAAACTCCCTCTGAATTCCTAAATCTGTAATGTTTTATAGCTCTAATTACTTCTATCCAAGTTGACTGACTTTATGAATGAGGCCTACATGACTGGTTACAGCAGTGAAATTTGGCTCAGTGGAGCAGATCCTTGGCTCTCAAACTTCAGGGGCATGTGACAGCCCTGCCAGTCAAGGGCCTGACTTGTAAAGTGCTGCTGGCTCAGACCCCTACAAAATGCTCTGGGCTGTCAACATTTTCTAAAGGTGCCAGCAGCTGTGTTAGCCTGATAACTTGCACAATTGCTTAGATCTCAAAAAACTGAGTCCTAAACTGATTTGATAATCTTTGTTGCTGTTGTTGTTGTGGTTTGGGCATAACCAACCTCATCTCCTCCCCCATAGTTAGTGATTCAGATAAAATGGAATGACATCCAAACCAACCCCAAGTTGTTTTTGTTTTTGCAGAACCAAAACCTGAGTGATGAGGTTTTGCAACATTTAAACACAAACCACTCCAGTTTGTCCCTTATAGACATGAGACTAAACTCAAACCCTTTTATCTGGGCTTTCAATCCCCTCTGGACTTGGGTGGTTTGGCTAAAAATGGAACCTGGATTTAAACCATCCCCAATTTGGGTTGTGCAAATCACAACCTCACTAATGTAGTTCTTCAAAACCAAAACCATAACATGGCCTTCTTGTTCTATCCCTAATTCAATTAAATGTTTTGTGTCCAGAGCATAATGGAGACTGAAATGTACAGAAGAATGCTATCAGAATACAACCTTATATTTTATTCATTCCCAAAGGGTCTGATCCTGAAATCACAAAGCCCTCTCTCTGTCCTTGTGGGCATTTGATGAGATACTTCTGCTTTGAAGAGGGCTGTCACTGCTTTCTTTGAAAACAGCGAATTAACCTTCACTGAATTCCAGAGAAATGTACCCTTTCTCACTTGTGTTTTCTGTGTACTTTACTATTCCATATATTTGCAGATCATGAAATCTCTTCTGTCTCAGGAGAGGCTGAAGAAGAGCAGAAATGGCCATGTTCCTGTCATGATAAGAGCAGCTTTCATTATTGAACAATTTTTTTGGCCATCTGACCTCATACAAGTCTTACACCAGAGGAAGCAGGCCTCCCTGTATAGCATCTTTTGGCATTTCTGATAGACTCTACCATGCTGTCAGCCTTCCTAAGAGAGTATCTCCGGGTGTAAAAGCAGCACTGCAGCTCCTAGCGCAGTCCTAAGCAAGTTCTTTAAGGGTTCTCTGTCAAACTTTGCCCATCCTGGAATTCTGCTTATGGTGGATGTATGCTTTCTCAGCTTTGCCACTGTCTCTGTCTTCCCTTGCTGCCACAAACAGAGGTCCAAGGGCAATGCTTTTTTCTGCCTGTGGACTGCCTTGAAAAGGCCAGTTAATGGTAGGTAAGGAAAACAAGCCCAGTGGCAATAGGATGTAAGGCAATACCAAGTACTCTGCCTCTCCAGCCTGATACTTTAGGGGGTCTACAAATAAAGACATGCCCGGAAATCACCATCAGAATTCACAAAGAAGTCTCCTGGAGATCTAGGAAGGGATATATGTGCTGCCAAGGGCTCCAGCCTGGCTCCTGAAGGAGGCAGAGTCCCAGCTCCCCCACCCAGGACCTGTCATTTTCCCAGTAGCTATGCTAACAAACCAAGAATCTTTTATGCCTAGATCTCTAAGAGTGTTGCAGGTTAAACTTCAAAAAATGCTTCATTTTATTTATTCAGCTGGAACCCATTTTCTGATAATTTCTTACAGGTAAACTGTTAGCCCTCTGTGTTTTGCTGTCGCTGACATTCTCTGCTGAATGTTACCTTTTCTTTTTCATGTTTGCATTCCAGTAGGTAATTTAGAAGTAATAATCACAAAGGAGAACATTTTAAGAGCAGCACATGCAGATCAAAATTACCCTACCATTTAAATACCAAAACCTGTGGACTTAACAGTTTTCCTTGTCTCCTCCAAGTGCTAAGATTTGTACTCTTTTCTGTGCAGCTACAAGCTACTCTGAGGAGAAACACTCACAGAACCGGAGCAAGCTGGACATTTAACTAGATAGCTGGCAAAATTACAGTTGTACCACAAGCAGCTTGGACTAATAAATTGAATGAAACTCAAAGCCAAATGTCTTTTTTTGCCTTAAGGAATGACTTTTATCCAGTATATTCTCTTAAAAAGAAACAGGCTAAAAGCTGAGGACGTAAGTTAAACAAGGAAACCTGTGCCAGTGGTGCCTCCTTACCCTGCCCAGGAGCCCCAGGGGAGGGGTGGTTGTGTGTTCATCATTTCTTTTCATCCAAAGTGCAGGGCAGGAGGGAGAGGGAGAGTTTTGTTTCATAAGAGCAAGAGAGGCATCTTCGTCCTTTCTCCTCTTCAAAGTCAGGAAGGAAATGGCAACTGGGATGGGAGTAAGGCAATGTAGGGAGGTGACGGCAGACAGTGGTACCTTCTCTTTGGCATCATGGGCTCCCTCCAGAAAAATCCCACCAGTTAGTTATTAAAACAAGTAAAACTCCCTTCTCCTGCCTTGTATTTTCCTGTTGAAAATACAGAGCATCTCCCTCCTAGTCTTCATTTGGTACCAGCAGCATATATGATCTTCAGCAGTCCCACCTGTTGGACAGTCTGCAGGGCTGGGGCAGAGCAGTAAATGTGCATGCCTTATGTCTGGGGCTCTGTAATACTGCACATCTGGGGAGGTTTAAACAAAGCCAGAGGCGGGAAGTGCCAGTATAATAAATTGTATGAGCCT
Organism: Rhabdornis inornatus; assembly: GCA_013397075.1. Lineage (NCBI taxonomy): Eukaryota > Metazoa > Chordata > Aves > Passeriformes > Rhabdornithidae > Rhabdornis > Rhabdornis inornatus. Next base: position 587,110 of record VWZS01000850.1, read on the forward strand.
TAAGGGCTCAGTTGAGAACCTGTACATATGTTTTCAATGCTAATTTGAAGAAACCTTTTCAGATTCATGCTCCAGTGTCTTTTTGCAATGTCTAGAAATGATGTAACTCCAATGCCTTTCATCCTTAGGACCATGCCATTACTTGACCTATCCTGCCCAGACTGTTAAAACAAAACTGTTTGTAACTCAGACATTTTCCTGTCAGAGCAACTGTCCCTGTACAGCTTTTCATCAGGCTGCCACTGGACATTTACTCTGGTGTGAAGCCAGAGCCAGACCTATGGAGGGAGAAGAGCTCAAAGCCAATGAGATCCCTCACATGCCATTGGCATGGCTCCTCTGGAAAGTGCTGGGCAGAGACAGGTGTGAATATTTTGCTGCTTAAGCCCCCAACGGGTCCCTGGGCTTAGATCCTGCTGAGCATGGTGAGAACTGAGCTCCAGTGACAGATTCAGAAGCATGCCTGGAAGGAAAAGTTGCTCCAGAGGTGTTTCTGCCTCCTGCCATCTCATGGCACCCAGTTACCATTTCTGTGTTTAGGCAAATATTGAACCATGTAAAAATATTGCTGTTTCGAAACTTCCTTCTCTGGAGCAAAGGGAATGTAAAAATACTGGGAGATTTGTATCTGCACTAAATCTGTAGGCTTATTTTACTGCATAATATTTTTCCACTCCCATGTCATCCACTTTTAAACAAGATCAGGCAAAGCTCCAAAGCAGACCCTCTGAATCTGACCTGCCAGCTCAGTTCCATGGCTGTCCCATAGCTCTCCTGTCACCCACAGGTATGACAGAGAGAAACTGAAGGAAGGGTCACAAGATGAGGGAAATGAGGAAGACCATGACTGTCCTGAAGGACACTGATGTGGCAGGTCAGGGAGAAAAAGTTTTAGAGTTTGGATATTAATATTTTTAATGAGAGAAATTTTAAAAAAAGTTAGAAAAAAATGCTTGTAAGAAAATTCCCCTCCAAAGACAGTCATGGTGGAAATATTTTCAAGAAGCCCAGTCTTCAGGTCTGCTTATTACATTTGATTGAGTTGCACTGCACAGCTCAGTTCTCAAAAGTTGTTAAAAGCTTTCCTTTTAAGAAGGGCTATCCTCCCTCCTATTCATCTGCCATGAAAAACAGGTTTCCCACCATCAGAAGCAGAACTGGCTTGAACTATAAAGTTAATAGCATGTCCATAAATAAGTGAATTATCCTCAGACATTTTGGTGGATCTCTTAAAATATTTACTTTTTAGGGGCAAGTTGGGTAATGGGTTTTCCTCAAACGCTAAAGTTTTAGTGGGCAACAAAGAATGCAGAATGGAAGCTGCTTACCAGATGTTCCACAGCCTGGAGAGATAAAAGGAGTTTGTTTTTACAAGTATAAATGGTGACATAGTAGCTTGCACTGTGTAAAGTATGTTTTTTTATTAAGTCATTATGCAGTTGGACAAATAATTTTCCATATTTCCCAGTCATAACCTGCCTTATCCATGTTGAATATTTTGCCAATTCTAACTGCTTCTTTTTCAGTTTACAATGCTGGCAAACTTGTTAGGGCTTGGTTGGCTTTTTTATTTTTTCAGTTTTTTTAATAAAAAAACCCTCCTTAATTTTATTGCTTTAATAATTTAAAATTACATCATCTCTTGAAACTTGAGATAAACATAATAAAGCTAATCTCATTAATAGAGTGCAAAATATCTTAACACTCTAAAGTAATTAAAATAGCTTGGGGAAATTGCTTGCTGCAGAAGACATATCCGAAGGAAACAGAGCATTCAGATCTGGACTCCTGTAAATGAGCTTGCCTTGGTTAGCAGTGCTGCACTAATTTATTAGATGTTGTAGATCTGGTCTGTAATTTATAAGAGTCAAGCAATCAGAACAAATTAGGTGAAAGTCTTTTAAGCAGCAAAACAGCAAGAAAGTAAAGGTTTATTTTCCCAGAGGATTGACCACATTTTTAATTTTTCCTACAATGTTAATGAAATGAAAAATCTTGAAGTCTTGCCTGTTTTCCAATCATAGTAAGTAAAGAAACCTGAGGAAGAAGAAATGTGCTGTCATCAAAAGCACATTGGAGCTCTCCATGTATTGTTATCTCAAACAGGATTCCCCAGAAGTTTGCTATCTTTTGGAGTCTGCAGGATTAGCTCACCATGTCCCCCAGGGAGCTTTTTTCACAACCTTATATTGTCAGGATGCACAAATTTCTCTCTTTTCAAATAGGTTTTGTCCTACAGATGCTTTTCAGAGTTCCAGGTGAATGTGGAGATCATTGCCTTTGTCCTGAAGAGCAGGGATGACAGGAGCCCAAACAGACAGATTAGTGGTAAGATTTCGCAGTAAATAATCTTTTACAACGCACGTAAGGTGCTTGCTTTTATCAAGCACTGGACTGAGGTGACACAGACCATAGACAGACAAACCAGCCTGGCATAAGGCTCCTGGCTGCAAAGTGCAGGTTATTTCCAGAACTGAAGCTGACTAAAGCAGTATGATGCTGAAGCACTTCTAAATGTTTGGTTTTTTTTTTACTATTCTGGATGTGATCATACTTCATGAAGTCCTAGGAAATTGATGGTAAAGTCTGCTTCCAAAGGATTTCTGATCTTATGCTGTGAATTTTGTAGCTTTGAAAAAGGCCTAGATTTGAGAATTAACCAAAACAGAACTGAAATGATAACTATCAAAGAGTAGTCTATTGCTGGTGCTATGATTAAAAGCAATATTATGTGTAGTATATCCTTATAGACTACACGGCATCTGATTTATAGAAATTGCCAAAATGCCTTGTTCCTGAAAATACTTATCCTGATTTTAACATTGTGAGACTATGCTGCTTGGTTTGGGCGAGAACATTTGACTCTCAATTTAAATTTATAGTAAAAATTAAGATAAAATAATCCAGTAAAGTGCTAGATTAGACCACCTTAAGTGCACCATCAAATGCAAACCCCAGTCATTTGAAATGTAAAGCTCTGTTTCCTGAACCTGAACCTGTGGGATTATACTCTGCAGATATGACTACATTTGGGTCTGTGAGATTTAAAGCAATTCTGTTTTCTTTCTTTTCCTTTTTAATCTAAATGAGAAATAAAGCCATGGAAATAAATGGAGCATTATTCTTGGCTTTGGTTCAGTTTCAGATCCAGACCCTGGACCCCAGCTGAAATGTGCCATGCATCTTAAATGCTGCTTTCTTGAACTGCCTTTGGTTGGATTCTGCTGCATTTCACATGGATCAATGCAATTACTACCTCTGAACATAATGCTTCAACAGCAAATTGAGTTTTAAAAATCCAAAGCTGTCTCAGTTATTGCAACCTGCACAAAAAAATCACAATATATTACTTGTGAATATAATCTACATAATTTTGAGATCTTGCTAAAAATGAATGGTCACAGCATAAGGTGAGTAAAGGAATTCTTCGTTTCTCCCAATCAGTTAAAGAATTAACTTAAAGACTTCAGAAAGAACCAAAACGTTAAGGTACAGCAGAAGAAAACTGGATTTCCTCCCATGAAAGCATGAAAATAGGAGGAGAGATTTCATTTGGGAGAAAAAATAACCAATGAAAATTTCTTACTGAAATGTAAATCCACTTGTATTTTCCACAGATGTTTAAATGGGAGCCAGAGAAACTTTAACAAGCAGTGAAAGATAAAAATAAAATATTAGAGACATCCTAAAATAACACCCAGACTTGTATCAGTGTTATATTTCAGCAGGAGAAAAAAAAGAAGTCTGAGCAACAAAAGGAATTTAATTTACAATTTGAGAGATCTGCAAATAGCATTAGGAAATATAAGTCTGCTTTGAAATTGCATATTAAATGACCCATGGGTGTGGCAATTTTTGGCATATGATTCATGAGAAGCATCATGTTTTAGAAGCTTTGTATTTTTCAGTCTTGACTTTCCCTAGAGAAGGGTGTCATCAGCTCTCACCTTGGTCACAGCGCCACACGTACAGCAATAGTCCCAGTGCAGCAGTAGCTGGTCTGTGGTGCAAGGCACTTCATTACTTTCACTGAACACTCCTGTGAAATAAGCCTTTTGACTTTGCTTCATTTCAGAAACTGCTGTGAAAGATGGATCCACTTCTGCCTTAGAAAGTGAGTGAGGGAAAGTTTACTCGTGCAGAACAATTCTCTTCAGTAATTGAGCAACACTCAATATGTTTGAGTTAGCAGTCTGATCTCATTGGTATGCCGTCCTGCCAAAAATGCTTAGCAAGATGGTGTTTGGGTATAAGTCCAGCCTGAAGCTTTGTGGCAGAGGTATCTGGAAGGTCCTTAATGACCACAGGGGATATCAAAACTCCAGTAGTGAGATCCTCCTCCAGGAGGGTAGGATTGAGACAATATTTTATTTAACACAGCACCTCCATGTCCTGCTCCTCTAGTGAGCACATAATTGATCTGTGAGGCTTACAGTCACTGAAACACTGATGTGTTGCTTTTCATATTCTCCATTCATGGAAAGTCTTCCCAGCAGTTAAAATTTCCAGTGTTTTCTATTGTTTAAGTGCCTCAAAGGGCCCAGCCCCATCTGGAAACATGGAGGCATGGTATTTGCTGCACATGAATTTTGTAGGAAATTCTATACATTGTAAGAAATGTAACCTACTATATTAAATGTAGGTGGAATTCAGGCTTTGTGTACTTAAGCTATTGTTATGAATGTTGTTATGAATGGTTCAGTGCCACAGCATCTCAGGGTTATTCAGCTGCTCTGTACAAACAGATGAAGATGTTGTCTAACCAATCCAACACCAAGAGGGCAGCCAGAGCAGCTGTCCAGGCTCCCCAGTGCTGTCTGCTTCTACGGACCTCAGGTGCTGCTGAAACTGGCCTCCTTTGTGTAAACACCAAAGGGTAAATTCAACTGCCGTGTCTCCTGCTAGAGTGAGGTAACCAGACATCTCAGACTCCCTGCTTGGCCAGAAGACCTGCGATTTTTAATAGCCATTAAAAATATATTTATTTCTTGCTGTTCTTGGCTGATCGTCTCCTTTCATGCTGATTAACAATGCTCTGATCTTTTACTGCTGCGTTTTAGTAACATAACAGCCTTCCAAGATGGAAGAAGGCCATGCTATTCCTCTAACTAGTGTTTATATATTCTGCAATAATTTTTCTTCCACAGTTGCTGCTCTTGCTAGTTTTTTCAACATCCTAATCTCCACATTTCATTTTAAATGTTGGGGTGCTTCTTTTAATTTTCCATAAGGCCTTTTATTTGTTTGATTTAGAATTTTGAGCATTGCTTCTTTGCCTGCAATCTTTGCAGACATTTTAATTACCATCTGCATTTTTATAACATAGATAATAATATCTCCTTTTGTTCTAAATGGAATATTCTATGATAGGTATTATTTTGATTAATCTGATGTTCTTTCTTGCTAACAAGGGACAGCATGGCTCAGGGAGTAGGTAATGGGATATGAAAATGTTTCCACCATCTTGTTGCTCAATGTCTAGACTGAATAAGTTATCAAAATTGTTTTGTATGAGATGGGTTTCTCTCTCTCTCTCTCTCTTTGGCATTTGATTGCTCTAATTTTACCCTCAAGAAATGATTTTAATAGCTGTTAAGAGTGTGACATTGCTAATGAAAATGAACAGATTGTTTCTTAAGTCTGCAATAAAAATAAGTGCACATAGTGATGTTATTAAAAGAGAAATTCTGCATGAGTGATATTTCCCTTCCTTATATTCTGTTTGTTTACAGTGTAACAAAACAATTTACAGCTATAACAAATGCATGGAGCAAGCAGACTGTTTCAAATGAAATCAAATTTGTTCTTCTAAAAGTGGCACCCACTGAAGACTTGAGTAGCAAACACACATATATATGGATCCCTTTAATGTGCTTATTTTTTAATGAAAACCCCTACATGGATGGAAACTTAAAACTGAACTTTAATCATAGAAATGCTTCAGATTTGCAGGTGGGCAGAGGAAATTTTACTTCACTGTATAAATCACTTAAAATGTCTTGGCTTGCAAAGCTTCTAAACTCTGTTCTGTGCAGTATCAAAGGATTATAAGTGTTATACAAAAGGAGTGTGGATTATGAGTATTAAATAGGAAGACTACCAGGAGTCACATGGCACAAACATGAAGAAGACCATGTAGATAAATGGATTTATGCAGTGGAAGGTTCTTAGATTCCCCTTCATTAATTGATGCCTTCATAAAAGAAAAGAAAAAGCAAGAAATATTTCTCTCCAGAATAGGTTGTTGGTTATTGCTGCACTCATATTGTCTTGGTTCAGCTTTGTATCAGTGGGTTTCAGCCCAGTTAATACTTACTGCAACTCTGATGCTTTTGTTTTTATGAGAAAAAAGAAGCTATCTTAATAGCTCTATTAATTTACTGTGTAATGACAAGGTCACAGTGCTGGGGAATATGGACACTAGGGAGAAAGAGGCAGAGAGTAGTATTATCTCTAGAAAACACTTTTGAAAAGATCTTTGCAGTACTTTTGAGTCAGCCCTACTGGTAATGACCCTAGCTCCACTTGGAATCATTTGGGGTACCTATCTGAAGGTAGCTTCTGAAGGATCAGGGAAGTTCTATTCTAACATCAGTACTGAATCACAATTAAACTGTGTATTCTGTTTTGACTAATCATATGCAAAGCCTTTGCTGGGGCTGCAGCCTTGCTGGGCTTAATATTGCACATGTCCAAAGAAAGTACTCTAAAGGTCTTTAGATCAAAAGTACTTGCAGATCAGAACAGACCCTATGGGGCATGGGAAAAGGGAAATGTCTCAGTTTTGTACGGAGAGAATTGAGGTCCAGGTCCTCCAAAATGCTTCTTGCTTTATGCACCTAGATCTGACTGAAATCAGTGTGAGCCAAACACACAAGTGACTTGAGCATCTGAGATGTCAGAGCCGGGGCTGGCCTGAGATGGCACTGCTCATTGTGGTGGAGGTGAGCTGGGCACATCTGGTGGGGATGCAGGCTGGCTTGGCTTGTGGAACAGCATCTCTGAGCCCACAGGAATGCCTCTCCATTATGCACCATCATTATGCTTTTCCTGTAGCCTTCTGGTCTTTGCATTTGGTGTTACTTGTGGGGTTTTTGTGTGTGTGTGTGTGTGTGTGTGTGTGTGTTTTTTCTTTTGTTTTGTTTTGCTTTTTATTTTGTTCAATTTTTAATATAGTGTTAATGAAATCAGCAGGGTCATGTCTACTGACCTGTATTGGTGCCTTCCTAATGACAGGTACTTGGGCATTTAGGAAGCCTGGAGCTGAGCCAAAGCCATCTGAGCATCAGTCGTTATTCCATGGCTCTATTCTCTGTCTTTCCTATGGTCTTTCAGAAAATACTGCGTATGATGGTCCTCTGTGTAACTGCAGTTGTGTTCTTGGAATGTTTGTTTTTTTGGTTTTGGTTTTGTTTGTTGTTTTTTTTTTATAATATACTTCAACCCACACAATGTCTAATGCAGGCACATGTGTACAATGACATGTTTCAAACCAGCTGGGTGGTTTCCAATTGGAATGGTCAGTCAGCTCCACTGGCATCACTGGAGCTCACAGAAGTATTTCTGAGAGGTTTCCTATGTCCTGTTCACAAGGGTGTGCCATCAGTCAAAGCTCGGATTAACTGTCAAAATCAAGCTAAGTGAGGACTTGAATGACCCCTGAACAAGAAAACACTTTCTCTCTGGGAATGAGTTTTATCTGTGGTGAATAAATCTCATGGGATCAAACCTGTTGATAGTGAAAAGTAAATAAGATGCTAGCAATTCACTTTAATCACACCAGACAGTTATTTGTTACAGAATAGCAGAAGAAAAGGGACAAGTTATGCTGGGTATCTTCCTTTAGAAAGAAAATTAAAGGAAAAATTATTTCCATTTGCTTGAGCTGCTCTTTTCCTATCCCGCTGTCTTCATATGTCAGCTGCCAAGGGCAGAATGATGTGATTTATAGACTTTTTAATTGAAATTGTACACAGCCAAATCATAGGGCTGCTGCTCCCTTGGAAGTCAATGGCAAAATTCCCACTGCCTTTTACAGAAGAAGCTTGGTCTATCAATGGGTAGGGAAAAGTACAGCATCAGCCTGGGTGATCCAGACAAGCGGTCGCTTACATTTGTGGAACCATGCCCTGGTTCATGTCCCCTGATATGTCACTGGTTCTTGCATAGCTGCAGATCTTGTGGTTTCATCTGCCTCTTTTCAGACCCTGAAATTCTGCCCAAGTGATTTTAGAGTTAAGTTCTATGTTTAAACTAGATTTGTCATCTCAGTGTGTTAGGCTGTTCCAGCATGTCCTGTCCCTTTTGAAACAAGGACTATTTCCCTTTTGTTAATTCTGTGTTGAGTAAGATCTCTTTAAACATCTGTTTTGAATGTTTTCTTTACTATCTTTAAAGATTACACTGGTATGACTCTGCTTCTGATCATCTTCCTTCAAATCTCCTGTGATTTACCTACTCATGTATGAATATCCATCACCTTATCCTAAATGCAACTCTGTGTCAGGTGTTGCATGTACAACTGCAGAATCCAAGTTTGCAGTGCCAGGACTTAGGTGGTGCTGAGTGGCTTGGTTTGCTCCAGCAAAGCACTTAAGAATTGCTCAGAAACAAAGTGAGTAATCCCAGAAGCAGAAGACATGCTTTATTGCTGAGTGGAATTCAATGGACTTGTCAGCCTCCAGCTAATAAATGGGAATGATTGCAGAGTAGCTGGCCATACCAGGGCTGTCAGACATACAAAGACCAAGGGAGACCAGGTCTGTCAAGCAGCACTTTTACAACATTGACAGAAAGAGGACATTTTTAAAAGAAGGATATGTTTTAGTTAGATGTGTGTTCAAAATCTGCAGCCAGAGCTAATTATTTAGTCTCATTCTGAGTATTATTCAGATGCCTGGCTGATTAGTCAGCCTGCTGGACTACTGTCAGTGATCTATGGGCAGTATAAATGGGTTATCAGCTCTTTTACCACTCAGGAAAGATGCCAGATTGATTAGTGCCAGAGACAGGCTCTCTAATGCAGTCATTCTCAATTTCTTCCAGACTGTGACCACAACTCACAAAAAGAGGGGACTTTCAGAATTCCTCTTCTCTGATTCTAATAAAAGAAGGGTGTTTCTTGCACATGTGTATGTATCCCTGCAGACTTATCACATCCAGCAGACTGATTTTACTATTATTTTCTTGTTGAACGGACTAAGCATCTGCAGCACTGCAAACATCATCTCTTTCACATCCACTTACTATGAAGTCCTCCATGGCTTTGTAAGCCAGTGATCTATAGATCTGCCTTGCTGCATGCTTTTGCACCTCCCAGTCTGAAAGTGGTCCCTTCAGTGACTTGCTTTCTTCTTGGCTACTTTAAATCTGCTCTTCTATTTGGAAGAGATATATCATCCTTGCCAGTTTGGAGGAAGGGGAGAGAGATGGTTCATATATTTGAAAAAAAAAAGTTCCTGCAATGTTTATGTGAATAGGTTGTCTGATCAAAAAATGAACATAAAATTAATTTATTCTCATGAACCACTAGCTGCACACTCCAATTTTACACGATAAGAGATCTTTGCAGTGTGGACAGTTACAATACCTACAAATTTTTTAGTGCTATTGATCAGTTCCAGTGAAAATAATCAAGGTGGTTCTACCAAATCCTCCTCGCATGCACTTCTGGCAAGCTGGGCAGCACTGTGCTGTTGAAGAACACTGCACTAAACATCTGTGCAAATTTGTAAATGTAATGGCATTACAGAGCAACAGAATTTCTCAGCAATAAGTGGAAATGGCAAAAAAATTACTACTATCTTCTAGATTAAAAATTCATTATAGGTCATCCATGTGTTCTCAACTTTTGTTCACTTTATAGGTGCAATTTAGGCTATTTTAGTCAGAGACTTCACCATGCCATTTTTTCTGGTCTGCTTTCTCTTCCCACAATTTCCATGTTTCCTTTAGAAAAGGTAATTTTTCTCATTTGTGAGCTAGAAACACAGGAGGGGTTCCAGTGCTCCCTGTTCCTCCTCTCATGACTTTTGAGACTGAGATTTTTAAAGAGTAGTGGCAAGCATCACATTAACAGCATATAGAGTTCAGCTATTCCTGCTCTCTAGGAGGGGATAGACCTTGGGGAGACTTGTTCTTGCTGACCATGGTGGCATTGCCCAGGGCCACACTTCCTTCTCCTCACTCTTGAGTCCCATGGCGTAGCTTTGGGTAGACTCCTAGGTGTACTTTTGTCGTGTAGGAGGAAAGTGCATGGCAGCAAGCTAAATTTTTGAAACATTGCTTTCATGACCTGCCCCTTCCCAAATTTCATTGTGGCATCAGAAGTGCTACATTCGTGATGTCATAACTCCAGACACTTTATGCTGGTTGTGAAATTACATAGAGTAACTCTAGGTGGTGTTGAAATTTCATCTTTTCATTGTATACTATCTCACACAAGTAAAATAGGACAATTGTTGATCTCTTTTAACCAGGTAAACTCTCTCTGAAGTACTTTGCTGAGCACCTGTTCCACATGCAGTAAATAAATCACAAAGGAGAGGAGAATGATATAATTTTATTCTTTTACTAAAATTCTAAATCAGTTTCTAATGAGCAAGACATTAAATCTACATTTATCTTACTATACTGAATAGTGCAAGTTTTTCTCTGGTCTTCTTAAACTTATCAATTGATCAATAGTTGACAGTGGCAAACCACTGTATCAGATCAAATGACAGGCAAAAATAGAGTTTTAACTGGAAAATTTCCTAGTGATTTTCTTTCCCCTCCTCCATTCAAGTTTTCAAACAATGCTATGTAATTGACATATCCCAGTTGACTGGACAATAAATAACCTGTTCATCTGATGCAAGGGAAAGGAGAGATGTGAGAAAAGATGCCTCTTGTGTTTATTCTAAAATGATGCTCTAAGGAGTTAAACAGACTTAGAAACTCAGATCTCACCAACATCTGGTTTGTATCAACAGAAACCAAAAGCTTATAACAGTCTGGCTGGATCATTATTCTGTGTCTGTGAGCCTGTGTGTCTTAACTTCTCCTGACTTTACCTGAGAGAGTACTGGACTGGAAGCTGCTCAAGAAACAGGAAATTTCTTCAAATACACACACCAACACTAGGTGTATTCTTCATCTGCTTAGCCTCCACCTCCTATTCAGTGTCAGTTGTGTGAACAGTACAACCTCTTATGGTCAGTCAGGTCACCTAATTTAGGCACCTCCATCTTCCACTAAGAAAATAGCAGACTTCTGAGAAATACTGGGTGCTATTCTGTACTCAAATGGCTTGTCTGCATAACTTTCTTCTGAGGATAGGTACCTCTTGGGAGAGGAGAGCAGAGGGATGCTCCTTCCACATAGCAGTCACAGTGCTCTCACAGGCAGTGGGATGCCTTGAGAGCTGGGTCAACTCAGCTTGACAAGGACCAAACTTATCTTTTCATCTCACAGAAATAACTGAGCTGCAAGGCCATACTGTATCCCACTTGAGATACAGTACATGAGAGTATCCCTTCTGTTAAAGGTGAACCACAGGTAAGAGCAGCAAGAGATGTGTGACTTCAGCTGAATAGTTAGTTCACAGTAGACCGTGAAGAGGTTAGGCCCCGCTTCTGGGGAGGATATGAATTTCACTTCAGTTTGTCACTGCAACAGTTGTGGGTTAAAGAAAATGCAGAGCAGACCTGGGAAGATGGGCTAGGTCTTTGCCTCCAAAAGGAGTGCCCTTGCAATGATGTTCCTTGCTGCCTTTCCTCTGTGTCTGTAGCCCTTGCATGCCCAGCTGCACTGTGGCTCAGTTTTGAGGGGGACAAGGAGGAATTCTCTCCTTCACCAGCACACCCCATGATCTGGTGGACAGTACACTTTTTAGAGAGTGAGTGGAATTAATCCCTCTTAGGCTGATCAATGCCTTTTGCTTTTTGCTTGAACCCTTTGCTATCCAGACACAGATACCAACACTGCTTCTGACTATCATTCTTCATGCTTCTCCTAAAGACTTGTGCAGTGTCCAGGTGCAGTAGTTATGCACTGAAATGATCCTGCAGCAGAGTTTTGTGTGTCTATCTCTACAGAGCATGGCCTTTAAGACATAAAGGGAAAGACATTAAAAAAAACCGCCAAAGAACATTTAAGAAAGGAACAAATGAATCTGAGTTAAATAGTGGAAAGAGGATTGGATGAATATTTGTGCAAACCTGTTTGTGCCTGCAGGTAAGATCTGAAGAACAGGTTGCCACCTTGATCATCTGCAGAATTTAACAGACAGTGCTGCGCAGGATGTCATCCTGAAGTGCTCTCCAGCCCTTGGGAGCAGCTGTCACTGTTCCCTCAGGAACTTACACAAGTTCTTTCTGGTTTAAAAAGAGGTAGGACATACTTTGGAGACCTATTTATGTATGCCAGCACCTTCACATGACTACATGTCTGGTTGCTGAATTCCACTACTTCCATTGCATTCTCCGTGTTTGAATACCGGCAGGACTTTTCTTCACAACCTTCTTGTTTTTCTTTCCTTGGAAACAAAAATTACAAGTGACCTGTGAATTTCTGTGTCCTTATATCAATAAATGATGGCTAAATCTGATCCTAAATCCATGATGTATAATATGCTTCCAAAGTTCCTGTGTAACCAGTCAGTTAAAATAAGTGCTAATGCACAATCTGAAAGTTTTTAACATCTGCTGTCTCAATGTTTGCAAAGTTAATACTATAGCTTAGCCAAATAAAATAATGGTCTTATGTTACAACGTGTTTTAATTTCTTTCTGTCTTTGCAGAAATGTTTATAGAATAATGAGCTGAGGGTGTCCTGATTAAATTAAACATCTTTGTACCCAGATATCTTTTACAGCTAACAGCATTTCAAAGCTGCTTTCAGTTTTTCCCTCCTTCCAATGTGAAGTATTCTTAAGATGCAATGCTCTGCTGGTAGCTGAAGAGACACATGTGGATATGCTTCTATGTCCCTGTGTCTTTTTTCCTCTTTTTTTTTT
>VWZS01000850.1:600145-678314 GCA_013397075.1 Rhabdornis inornatus
TTTTTTTTTTTTTTTTTAAATCACTGTACTATTTCTCCTCCTTGTTGCTAGGTTGCTAGCTGCTTTACTTCTCATTTTTGTCTGCACTACTTTTCTAAAGATAGAACTATAGGGTCACAGAGTAGTTTGGGTTGGAAGTGACCTATAAAGGTCATCTAGTTCCAACCCCACTTCCATGGACAGGGACATCTTCCTCCAGACCAAGTTGTTCAAATCACCACCCAACCTGTTCTTGAATGTTCCCAAGGATGGGGCATCTACCACTGCTCTGGACAACCTGTTCCAGTGTTGCACCACCTTCACTAAAAAAAAATTTAACCTTACATCCAATCTGAACTGACTCTTCTTTAGTTCAAACTCATTACTCCTTGTCTTATTGCTACTCCTGCAATGCAGTACTGTGTTGTTGTATAAACAAAAAAATATGTGATGGACTTGTTGACTTGTAAACTCCAGCAATTTGGCTTCTAGTATCAAAAAGATGTGATCAGTAAAAGCAAAACAGAATTTTTCAAAGCTTTTGAGACCTCTTTGAAGAGCCTCGAAGTAAGTTGATCGAAAGCAGGAAACAACTATTTCCTATGATATGCTTCTTCCAATTTCCAAAACATCTATAATTATGGTCAATCCTGTTTAAATTACACTCTGGAAAAAATTATTTAAATAGTAGAAGATTCCACTACATTAGGAAAAGCTTATAGTTGCATCAGAGAGGATGCTGTGTCTAGTTGCTTAGAAATGTGGTTGAAGTCCACACTGACCTTGCCAAATGGGTAAGAAATCTGTGCTATCCCTGCTAGGTGGTATTTGCATACATCCGGTCAGGGGCTTATTTACAGGGGAAGCTGGAGGAGTAAAGAAGTAGGGGAGTAACAGTGGCTAAGCTAAAATATTTAGAATGGTGAAAGCAGATAACCAGCCTCTCTGGTGCCTCTGTGATATAAGGAAGAGTCAATTTCACACCTGTTTGACTAGAAAAATCCATGGGATTTGTCCCTTTCTTGTCCTTTGAAATATTTTTTAGAAATGTGAGTGGAAAATAATGTTTTTCAAATGTTTCTGTTTTTTATTTCTTCATGAAATGTTTGGCCATTTCCCCACTCATTCTCTTCTAAAGGAACAGGAATTTCGGAACCCTTCTCTCCTGTTAGCATTAAGGGGGTGAAAAGCCTAGATGGTAGCACTTTCTTTAGTCAGTTTACATAAAATTGATGATTGAAATAGTCTTGTTCTGGCTATATTTAAACAAAGAACTGTAGAAATTATTACTACATGTTTTTTGGGTTTTTTTCATCCATATTAAGCAGATGTGGCAGAGTAGTAGAGAAAAGACTCTCAGCTGGACTCAAAAAAATTACACTGATTATGTGGACGATTATTATTAGATTTATTGCTAATACAATATTTAAATAAATATTGCCAATGCAGTACATAATTATAAGCAAGTCTAAAGGGTTATAATACAAGCAGGTTCGGCTAGAAATGTATAGGTGTACAGCTTTTGGCTTTGGGCACTCTGGGCAGGGAGGGAAAGAAAGGGAGAGGATGAGTGTGTGTGTGTTGAGGATGCATGTGAAGACTCACTATTTTTTGTTGTGGTCATAGCAGAGAATAAGGAGTAAACTAGTTTCAAAGACAAAGCACTTACCCGAGTCCCCACAATAGGTTCCTATAGGACAGTCACATTTTTCAAAGATAAATTGAAATCTTTACTTTCTTTCTGACAGGGTTTGGGATTCTCAGTCTCAAGAGTGCAAAGCATTGTCTGACTTTACTGGGGCTTCAGATTTTCACCTGTTTACATATAAATGTGTCTGAGTGAAGGAAAATGGCTGGGGGTGGATGAGAATTGAGGCATGGGAGTACTTAATGTTCCTTGTTCTCTCCAGGCAGAGATGAGCATGCTGAGGAAAACCCATATTAGCTGTTTGTTGACTCCATGCTCTTCTACTCCCAGGCTTATGCAGCATTTGGAGACATGTTTAATTTATCCAGTACACAGGTTGCACCTATGGTACTCCAGGTCCAGGCAGTGGCAGTCAGAGATTATGATGACAGATGACATTTGATGATTATGGGATGTTTGGGTGAAATGATTTGCTCTCAATCTAAATAACTCTCTCACAGCAGGGTCTTTGGGATAGCAAGGGAGTTTGTGGTACTGCTCAGCCTGCTGTATGTGAGGTGTTTTGATGGGGTTTTACCTGAGAAAAACTGGTGCCATTTCTGCCACACTGGTGGAGAGAGACTCTTGGATAGATCAGGCTTTTGTTCAGTTACCTTTAAGTTCTTGGATAAAACTTATTGATTTTGGCTAATAATATACTTATGCAGAGGCTGGCTCTTTGTGCTGGGATGGATTGGTGCTATAAGGAGCACTAAATGATTCGTATTCCTTCTCTTCCTCCTTTTTTAAAGTGGTCAATATTTTATTTTTAGAAAGAGCACAAAGGAAGCAATGTTGAGAGGAAAAAGGAAACTGGTCCCAGTGCTGAAACCTTGGTTTGAGTTGTGGGTATAATGATGAGATGAATTGCCTTTCCTAGGTCTGTAGATTAATGATTAATTTACCAGGAAATGTGCTGTTATTATAAATGTGGAGCCTAATTTGTTGCTTGGGAGTTGCCTGGGTGGGGAAGGAAAGTGGGATCCAGCCTTTATTTTTATTCCTTTTCTTAGCCTTGGGAATGTACATGTTCAAAAAACATCTGTCTCGCTCCTTCTGCACAGTCTGCTCATCACTGCCTTTTGCAGAAGCAGACCAAACACTCTTGGCACAGGAGAGCCCAGACTGCACACTTACTGCGCCCTGTCAGGCAGTAGCTACATTTTAGAAGGAAACCGCAGTACAAAAGTGGGATCTCAGGTTCCATGCAGTGTATGCAAAGAAGTTTCATTTAAAATGTCACGTTTACCTTGGCAGAGCCACTCTTTAGTAGGGATTAAGGCTGCAGAAACCACTGAATCATACTCTCTGTTTCTATATGTGTGCCAGGTCACAAACATAAATTGTAATGTTGGCCCTCATCCGTCATCACATAACGCTCTGGCATACTTTTTCATTCCCTGAATATGAGTGGAATGAGAAGGTTACTTGGAAAGTCATCTGTCTGAGAAGCTGTCCTGTTATAATTAGAAGGCTATCTTGAATTTCATCTCTGGAAGATTATGAACTGAAGAGGCGGGGGAGAGGGATGTATATTGTAGGCTACCAGGGCCTCTGGTAAGCCAATCTGACCATGACTTGAAGGGCCGAAGCAAAAAACGTTGGGAGAATCAGACAATGCTATTTTTTTAAACAAAAAAGGTGTAAAAATGACCTCAAGCAGCCAAATCTGGACCTAAGTCTAAATTTCAAGCAATTCTAAGCTTCAGGGATATTTAGAGGTGGCCCTTTAGTTTGGCTTGCATCTGGTACCAAAGATTCACTTTTCTGTCTAAAGGCTTCTTAGATACCACAGTGAATGAAAGGCAGCTCAAGGTGGAGCCACAGAATAAGGAAAAATAGCAGACAACTGGATGGGGGTTGTAGCTGTCAATCACATAAAGTTAGCAATGATGACCTTGCAAGTTATCTGCAGTTATCTCCTTCCTCTTCACATCTGTACTACAAGCTAAGGGCTGTTGTCTTTAGCCCTGCTTCTGTCACAACACCTGCATGTTTTGTACAGTCTGCCTGGCCATATTTTTCAGAGACCTGCAACAGCCAACTTAAACCACCCTGGTGCTGTAGTAAGGCAAGGAGGACCTTTTCACACACTTATGTTTCTCTCAAATATGTGGAGGACATTATCCTTTCAACAGCTTTCTGACAGACTGCTAAAAGAAACATCAGGCTTTTGTGATAAATATGTTCTCTCTCTCTCTTTCCCTAGTCAGGACATGTGTTACTATTTTTCACTGGTTGTGGTGTGGGATATTAGATGCTCTGAGAGGAAAATAAATGCTTAAGGCTTCCTTCCTCTGGCACTTCATTAATGCCAAGAAGGAGGCTGGGTAGTGTTGCTTTAATTATCAGACTTTTTCTAAAAGAACTAGTTGGAGCTACCTGATTGCAGTTTTACCCAGCAAAAGAAACACAAAAATTACTTCCTAGAACAGAACATTGCCTTTAGCAAGAGAAATGCTTATAATATATTTGGCTATATGTGTCACACTTCACAATTTTATTCTTGACTTCTGCTGGGGACTGATGTAGGCCTTGAAATTAGGATTATGTTTCCTCTATGAACTACTTTAACTTCTTAGTGACTTGGCATGACTAAATTTTTTTTTGCCTCCTCTCTAAACCTCTGTGTTGTGTAGAATTTTGTTATACAGATTTATTTAGATATTTTGTGTGAGACAACAAATTCAAATATTTTTTATGGTGCTCTTAATTTTTCATTGCTTGCCCAGTTCTACCTGAACTGCTTTCCTTTTGTGTTTGCTATCAGTCTTTGCTCATATGAGGTAACGCTGAATATCAGTGTTGGTCACTGACAGGGGAGTAGTGGTCTGAGTGAATATTATGTTTCATCTCGGATAATACCCACAGAATTTCACAGGTGTCTGGTGATGTGTAGATGAGCATGACTTGGCTGCATGGCAGGAATTTCTTTACCCATTGCCGTGGGGGATATTGTCAGTGTGCATACAAAGGCATTGCTTCATGTGTTGAGTATACATCTCTCTGTAAGGTACCTCTGTAGCACATTGTTCCATGAGAGAACTTTATCCTGAACCCTGGCAGTGATGCCTGGGTTGCTTCCTGAAGTATGAAGCTCTCTGTTTCCTCTCTTTTTAAACTCTTACTATCATTATTGCTAATTTTTTAATGTATGTAATTCTGGTTTGAGTTCCCATGAGCTCTTCCCCAACATTGTTCCAGCTTGTTCTGCAAGTACATATTAGGCAGCAAATTACAAAAGAACAGTTTCTAAATGGAGAGCATTTTGAACAAAAGAAGAAAACTGTAATTATTCCAATGAGGATTTGAGCAAGCCATCAGAATTAACAGTGCTGCTTTTCCAAATGTGCCACTGTTTTGATTACCTTATGTGCTTATACAATCCCTGCCATGGCAGTGACCGTAACTGAATGCCTGTAACTGCAGGCAGAAAGCTATTAGGGCCCATCCACAAAAAAGCAGCTATTTCAGTTTTCTTCTCATCAAAAGCCTACAGTGCCAAAGTGATGCCAGCTAAGTGTTTGTTTCCGTGAGATTTTTATCTCTTTATACCATTCAAAAGACTTTTTTTTTTTTCAGAATGGTTTAAACTTGATCTATTAATGTTTTTATAAAAAGTGCGTTCTTCAACACATTCTTTGGGCAGTGTCAGAAAACAACCCTTGAAGCAGAAAAAACAACCCTAAATTTGCTGACCACTTGAGGGAGGTGGTGCGTTGTCTGGATGGTGGAATTGAAACCATTGTTGTGACTAGCTTGCAGTAGAAATAGCAATGTTTTAAGTCTTTTGTAGGCAAAAGGGAATACTGGACTTCAGCAGTGGCTGCTTTTCCTCACAAAGCCATTCCCCATGCAATCTATGATAATTCATTTGTGACTATCCCTGCTTTCTGAAGGGCATACTGTTTATAGAATAAAGAAAAATTAAGTCAGATCAAGTAAGTGTCTTTGTTCTCACCAGAAACAAATTAGAAAAAGCTGGCAGCAGAAAATGTGAGATTTCAATAGCTGTTCAACATACTTTTCAGAATAAGGATGTTTACTGACTGGCCTGAACTCAAGTAAAATTATGAATGCAGAAGTTCTTCATTCCCCTGAATGAGTTATGTGCAACACTTGGAGACCCGACCTTTTATCCCTTCCTCTGTCTCCCCTTCCGTCCCACGGATGTTTGGCCTGGCAGTGCTGTAGAACTGCTGAGGTAAAGACAATACAAATGTGACATGACATTTTCCTATCTGAAGGGCTTGGAGGTGAGCCTAGAGTTCTGCAGAAATTAGGAACAGAAACAATTTCAGAACTAGTGTCTGATGTGGGGTTTGGGCCTAAGTCCTTAAATAAAAATGAAAAAACCCAAAAAAGCTAAGCAAAATGAGCAGCCCAGTGCCCTTCAGGGCACTGCATACAGCAGAGCAGCAGAGTATGGAGGAATGGCAGAAGCCCTGCTCATTTTGCATGTTGTCACCAACAGTGGCTGGCACAATGCCTTCCAAAGAAGGTATTCCAAAGTCTAAAGCAAAAATCATCCTAGAAAATAGAGCTTGAGTGGATTGAGAAGTGAAGACACCAAAACTGGCTAAAGCAGAGCAGCAGGTGTTATTTTCTGAGAAGAACAGAAGCTGCTGCATGTCTTTTCTTGTGTTTATAAGTCCTAGCTTAGTGTTTGGCCTCTCCAGAGCAGGATGACGTGGCTGATTTATACTCAGCCAGCAGTGCTTTATAATCCCAGGATCCTCTTCTGTCCTTATTCACCCAACCAGTTGTTCCCCAACGAGCATCCGAGAAGCTGATTCCTCCTGGCCAAATGCAGAACTTTGTGTTCTTCCTTCTTGAATACCATCCTGGTTTTTTTTCATGCAACTGTAGTTTTCAGGATCATTTTGGGCTTTTCAGCACGTCTGAAGCTCCACCCTTCCTATTGTCTGCAGATTTAATAAGGACTTACTGTTTTCTATCACCTAGACTGTTCATGAAAATACACTCACTGAAGGAGATTTCCCCCAAACCCTGGTTAATGGGGACTGGCTTAAATCTAAAACATATCCAATTGTTCTAATAAAGCTTTATGACTGCCTATTGTAACTCAAGATATTCAGCATTTAATGTAAGCATTACAATTAACTGAACTTTCTGAAATACATAGCATCATCTCTTCAAGAAAAAGGGTGTTGCAAACGAGGGTGAAGACCAAGTGAGTCCCTCTAACTTCCTGTTTTCTAATAAGGTGAACTGTCCCTTACAGATCATCAGGCTTCCTACCTAAAATACGCTAAATTTAGAAATCTGTGCTCAGTAGTTTGAGCTCTGTGGAAAGTTTCTGTCTCTTTATGTTCATCTGCCACTACTCTAGCCTCAAAAAGAGTTTGAAACTCAAAATAAAAATAACTGCATGAGTTTTCATATGATTAAGAAGCTGAAGTTGGCTGGGAAGCGAGGGTTCCGAGTGACAATTTTGACACAAATAGTGTTCAGCCTCTGTATTAATAACAATATGCTGACGAGTTGTCAGAAACAATATCCTGTAGCTAAGTAAGTTACAATAGTCTTCTTTTCCTCACCAACAAAATAGATTTTATTCTACACACTTACATCATGTTAACTGTTAATTTTGACAAAACCTCTGCTGTCCTACATTGAGCTGGAAGTATTTTAAAAAGCCACAAAGCCTCCCATTTATTATCCTCTTTTGCTATTTTTCCCTGCATCCAGTCTACTTGACTGATATTTTCTTCCATGTGAACTCTTCTACCAGGGGCTTGTAGAAATCAATTTTCCATGTTAATCCAATCTACTATGACTGTTTTGAGTTCCTAAAATGCAATTCTGAAAGCATTGAGGAGGACTTGTTATTTTCATATGAAGGAGACAATAGTAAGTCAGATGACTGACAATTAAAAAAAAACAACAAACCAAACCAAAATGTTTGATGATCTTCATACAAAAAACCCCAGTAAAACAGGAGCTAATATGACTTAAAATATGCACTATATATTAATTTTCAGTTTTTATCAAGAATTATGAGAAAGTTAAAAGAGATGAAATACAATTAAGTAGCTTGTAAATGACAACTGCACATGCAGTATTTCCCAATGCACTGGGTTTTTCAGGATTCAGTTCTGATTTGTCGAATACAACACTTATTAATCCTTAATTATTGTGTTTCTTTACTGTTGTAGTATTTCCAAGTGATCACTACTTCCATTGCTGCTGAATTTATCTCTCAGGGATTTCTTGGGATTTGGTTTAGAAAACCAAAGTGTCTAACCACACTAACTACTTCAGAAACAACTACCTTTTACCATTCCTGGTAGGTCTAATGCTTAAATAATGCATCCCTTTAAGTTAAAAGATGTTTTTTGGTTGTGGAAGTCCTTTGGTAGATATAAATAGGGAACTGATTAAAATGTTTCGAATCCATTTTTTTTAGTGACATTATTTTTTTATTGCATTAAACGCAGGACAATATCAGAAGGTTGCACCTGTGGGAGGTGATGGCTTTAGATGTCTTAGATCTTAACTAAAAAAACCAGCAGCAAAACCACCTTAGTCAAGGAATTCTGTTGTAAAAATGTCTGGGAGTGGCAATGTATTTTATTATCCTCTCTTTTGATTAGCTTGTTCCTTTATTATTCATTGCTGGTGATCAAAACAGAAGTTATATTCCCATCTACCCAAGCTAGCAGAGGGAAAGCAGGCACAGCAAAAGACTTCCGCTACGAGCCCCAATGTGGGGAGATTGGTTATGCCAAACGCAGGCAGGAGCACAAGCTGTTAAAATGCACTGCAGTGCACACTCTGTTTTCAGGACTGATTGATGACATTTCCATATATAGTTAGGAGTAAGGCATTGCTTTTGAAAATAGAATTAAAACTTTCCCTTTTTAGGAACAAGCACCACTTTGGCAACACAACCATCCTCAAGTACATTAGTTCTTTTGGTCAAAACATTAACAGGGTACTTTGTTAACAAAATGTTCAGGTCATGATGAGTTCAAAGCATGAACTGTGAGGCTTTTTATGAGCTAAATGTTTCCAAATAGCACTCTAAGTTGAAAGTGCTGAAATTGAAGCTTTTCTCCTGTAAACAGGGTGTTGCTGAGCTGAATATATGTTGTTTTTTTCAATTACTCAGCATAAGGTGAGGGGTCTGCAAAGACATATGTTTGTTGAGCAAAGACAGATGCCACCAGAAACATCTGGATGGTAGGAGCACTTCAAGGAAAACATAGAGATGCATTCACATTGCCACTTTATGTCCCTCTTTCCAACTTGGCAAAAACTGCCTGTTTTCCAAAATGAAAAGCAACAACTTACTGAGCAACAACTTACTGTCTCAATTGTAGACATGAATCTGATATTCTGACCCAGTTAGCAAAATAATGACTTTCCCCCCTGTATTTGTACTACTTGATTCAGGTCTAGATTTGCAAATGCCCATGGACATACATTTCCAGCAGGAAGGGCTATTGGTAGGTGGAAGATCACCAGCTGAGCTGAGTAGTACTACCCACTACTGGCTACCCCATTACATTCCCATGAAACATGATTTTTAATATTGTTTTAATGTGGAAATTATTTCACTTTGTTGCCAATTATTTAGTGACGTATTTTGCAGTATGGAGAAGGTATATCATAATTAAAATTTGAAGGACCATTACAGGTTGGAGAGATGGGCAGAGAAGGACTGTCTGAAATTCAGCAAAGGTAAATGCAGGGTCCTGCACCAGGAAAGGAATAACCCCAGATACCAGTACAGGCTGGGGACCAAGCTACAGGAAAGCAGCTCTGTGGAGAAGGACCTGGGGATCCTGCTGGAAAACAAGGTGTCCATGAGCTAGCACTGTTCCCACGTGGCCAAGAAGGCCAATGCTATCCTGGGGTGCACTAAGAGCATTCCCAGCAGGTCAGGGGAGGTGATTCTCCCCCTCTACTCAGCCCTGGAGAGGCACATCTGGAGTGCTGTGTGCAGTTCTGGCTTCCTCAGCACAAGAGAGACACGGAGCTCCTGGAGCAAGTCCAGTGGAGGGCTACAAAGATGATTAAGGGACTGGAGCTTCTCTCTTATGGGAAAAGGCTGAGGCATCTGGGCCTATTCAGGCTCAGGAAGAGCTGACCCCCAGCAACAACTACAAGTGTCTCAAGGGAGGGTGTTAAGAAAATGGAGCCAGGCTCTTCTTGGTGGTGCCAAGCACTAGGAAAGAGAAAATGGGCAGAAACTCATGCACATGAAATTCCCCTTGAATATGAGGAAGAACTTCACTGGGCAGTGACTGAGCACTGGAACAAGTTGCCCATGGGTTGCCTGTGATGTCTCCCTCACAGGAGATATTCAGAAACTGTCTGGATGTAATTCTGTGCTATGAGCTTTAGGATGACCCTGACTGAGCTGGAGCTTGGACCAGATGACCCACTGTGGTTCCTTCCAATCTGACACACTGAGATTCTGTGAAAATTTACATAGTATCTGCAGGAGTACAACATAGTCCTTATATAACTAAATCCACTGATTACTCCTCACAAGAACGCAAAGCGGCAGCAACAGTGCAAGGTAGCATTGTGGGATAATTTTGAAAAGACATGGCTGAAAGCATCTGAATTTTGAATAGAGAGAAATAGAAATAAATGCAACATCCTAGGCTCTGCAGGCTGTGCTATCGTCTATTCCAAAATTGCATGTGAATCTGAGCAAACTTTAGCTACCCAAAAACATTCCAGGTTTTGTTTTGTTGTATGAAATTACTCAAACCATGGGTAATGCTTACCCAAATGTTTTTATGCACATTTTTCTACAACCTTGAATGAAGCACAACAGTGTTAATTCTGAATACCCCAGAACTGCTGCTTGCATCCTGAAATGCTATATTATTATATAATAACTTCCTTTGTACACAGGAGAAAATTGAGAGGAAAACTGTTGAAATAAATCTCATTGAACTAGAACTGAGATGTAGGTTTTGCCTGTCAGGTCGTCAGGGGCTTCACAGCAGAAGTTACGAGAGAATTCAGCCTCATGATCTTAACAGACAGGATCACAGGTTTGGAGATTATGCTGGGTTTTACCAAAGATGGTGAAGATGAAGATTGCATGATACATAATTTGTGCGAGACAAGAGTTTTTAAAATTACACGCACTTTATGATATAATCTAGAGAGTTCTGTACCTAGTGTTTATTCCACATTTAATCCACTATGTTCTAAGAATATAATGTTCGTAATATAAAAATCTGTTCTTGTCACTCAAATGCAATAACACTGCAAAAATGAGCTGAAAATAAATGTTTTTTACAACTTATTTGTCATCTAAATTAAAAGTAGTATATAGAATTGAAAACTACATTAAATAAAGGTAATGTCAAATACAAATTTCAGTTTATTGCAAAAACTGTCACAGCGGTTCAAACAACATAAAATTAGATCTAGCTTTAGTAAAAGTATAATTCCACGCTGTCCTAATTCCTATATACAAAATTATGTATTTCATGGTGGATCTCATTTAATTTGAAAAAAAAAAAGGTTGTGAGATGGCATTCTAATTGGAAAAAAAAAAGCCTAGGCAAAAGTGGGAATCTGACAAATCATTGGCAGAACCATGCACACTGGAAGTGCCACATAACATGGGAGGTTATTCTTTGAGGTCTCAGTTTTTAACTACTACTTCAATACACTATTTTGAGAAATTTACAAAGGCAATAGGGAAGAACTGCAATTGGAATATACACCTGAATATAGCCAGGGGCACATCCCTTTAGCTCAGACAGGTACAGCTCCTCTCACAAGAGACATAGCTGTAGCTATATATTTTAATCTATCTATCTATCTATCTATCTATCTATCTATCTATCTATCTATCTATCTATCTATCTCCATGCTGACACATCCAAGATACCAGTGGATGTGGTAGCTGGATATATGGGTAATGGCCAACCCCCCATAGAAACACTGAGGAGAATTCCTGTATCAGTAAAATCTACAGTTGCCAGATGCAGGTGTCTCCTCTATCACAGTGCAGAGTGTGAAATGTGAGTGATTGTCAACCTGTGATAATATGATGAACCAGAGGGATACAATTGTATGGATACGATGGACCACTCTTTATACAGAAGGAATGCTCAACACAGTTTAGGGATCTCAGGGATTAATTTCTGGTAGTCCAGTTCTGGGTGAAAATTCTTGTATTGCAGTTTGGAGCAGCAGAATAGCTACTTAACATCATGCCAGCCAGGGACAGATTGTGTACAGATTTGTGATCTGTGCTCACAAATCGGATCCTGAAAATTGGAGTCCAGAAACACAAGAATAAGTGAAGAAAAATAATGTAGTGAGGTAACCTTAGCAATGACTACTGATGAAAGATGTATGAACTGGATAGATAATGTATTGGAGCAGTTGAGCAAGAAGTTCCTACTGCAACTCAAAATGAATGTTAAAACTGTGTGTTACAACCAAGAATACATACCTCCAAATTAATGGATCTTAAAAACCTTTTTAAGAGGTTTTTAAGTACAGGTCTAAACTAATGAATTTACCATGCTTATCTCATGACCTATTATCCCAGCTGTTTCAAAGCAGTTCAGGAAGAAACAGATGGAGTCTTTTCCTTCTCACACATTGGCCACAGAACACACATTCATCCTGTTTATGGAGTCTCACTACATCATTTTTACAGTAATTTGTGTAGGAAAATGTATTTTCACTGTAAAGGAGAGATTTGCAAAACCTGTGACTTTTCTCGAGGGCTGATAGAACAAGACTAGAAATGCCATCAAATGACTTTAGTTAATAACGATATTTGATAGTTGGTTTCCCAAGAGCTGCAAAGACTTGAGAAGAAAAAACTTGATATGAAGAAACCAAGGTGCCCAGAACAGAGCAGACCTGCATAACTTCACATACCAAGTCGTGACAGGCTGAGGAACAGAAATACAACCTTCTTGGATGCTGTGGCTCTTGTTCTACACAATCAGCAACTGAGAAACTGGGCAAAAAACAATTAAATCAAATTATTTCTTCTTTATTTCTCTAATGAGAGCCATCAATGAACAGACCCAATGCCCTGCAGGCCTGTGCTGGCTCTCTGCCAGCCTTTGCAAAGGCAGAGTATTTTCTCTTCAAAATATTTTCTTGCAAAGCACAGATTGCGGCTGTCAACATCTCCATCTATGGCATATCGAATACGAACTTTCAGCACATAAGGACTTCATTATGCACCACAGGCTTTGGTTTTTCACTCCCTCCACCCTTGCCTTCCTCAGAGGTAGCTGAAGTTCAGACTAGATCTGTCACTGGCAGGATCACCTGGACCGGAAAAGCAGAGGCAGGATTTCAACACACTCACTCCCTTGTTCACCACCCCTGTGTGCCTGCTCCCCACCAGTGGGACACGGCTTCACCACCCATAGCAGTGACTGAGCTCCCTCCTCCAGCTCCATCAAGGTTATGGCCAGTAAGAGTCAAGAGGAAATAAAACAAAGAGGAGACATCCTCCTCTGACAAAAGGGCCTCTGACAATGAAGGGATCCTCTTTCAGAGCAGATGAAAAAAAAACCAAGAGGAGCTTCCTTATCAGTCAGCTCAGCCTGGAGGGATGGAGAATGAAAGCAACATTGTGAAGGCAATGAAACAACATTGTGAGGCAGGAGGTAGAGCTCATGGGGACATTTCTAGCACAGCCTGCACTCTCTTCTCATGGTGGCATTGCTAAGAGGTCCCCTGAGGTACCAGGTGGTAGATGGTGTCTGCCTGACTGCAACTTTGTTTGGCAGCAGCAGCGGGCAGAGGTGTGAACAGCTCTCAGGAGACAGGTGCAGCTTGCCCCTCATTGCCTCACCAAGCTGTATGTCTGATTTCCAGGTCATCCTGTGTGTGGAGCTTGGTCCCCCCAGTTCTCATCTTAGAAACAGACAACCTATTTCTGCTCCTTTTCCCCATTCCCCATGAATTTGTGTTTCTGTCAGAATTCAAGCAAGTCTTCCTAGCAGAAATATCCAAACCTGTCTCCAAGCAGCGGACTGGAAGGCTGCATTCCTCTATCTGCTGGGATTTTCCTTTTCTTTCCATGAGCTAACAGCTAAATCCCACAGCAAGGCATGAATAAACAAAAACTAGGAAGGATTAGGATGTACTATTTAGCGAATCATGACTAACACAGCCCTGTCTTGCTTCCTCTGAAAGCATGCCACAGAAGTTCAACAAATATTATTGTGAAATGAACCACAAAGTCTTTACACACTTTATAAATGGCATCTTCACCCATTTTCTCTGGCAAAAACCAAATGGATTTAGTTTCTAGTTGATGGGAAAATCTCTAAATTTAAAACACTTGATAATTGACAGAAGACTGGAGTTTTTCAATTCTTTTCCTCCCTCCTACACCCTTCCTGTATGGCAAATATAATTTAGCAGAAGATTCCAAAAGTCAGAGGGTTTTAATCAAGATGAGAGGCTACTTGCTTTGCCTTTTGCTAAGAAAACACTCAGCAGTAACTCCTTCTGTGAAGTGAAATGTTTTGAAATATCAGGACATGCACCTCTTGTGCACATAATTGCTGTAGATGTCAGGGGAAATGGAGCATATATAAAGAGGTGTTCTCTGGTGCACAAGAACACAAAAAGGAGAAATGCTTTCTTGTAATGTGGCCTGTGGTGTTATGAGTGCTGGTATATGAGTGCCTATATGTGTATGATGTTCTTCTTAAACATAGGCGTGTATAGTTTTGAGACATTGGCCATAAGCAGGTTTGTTCTAAAAAATAATTATCTTAGTCACTAGCCTTATGATAGATTAAAAGAAACATTTCCAAAAGAGTTCAGATAAAATGCTGGAAGATGAGGACAGGCTCCAGTTCTAAAATTGCTTATTGCAGTATTGCTTGTAAATATTTGTCATAGTGCCTTTAAAAAAACCCAAATCCCCTAGGCAATACAGATTGATCCTTACCCACACACATAAATCTAAATAAAGACAGAAGCAAAGAAAGAGCAATCATATCTGGTATTGCTGCAAATCTAATTCCTTTTAGTAATATGATTGCTATTATTCCATTCCTCTGGCAACTAAGGATAATTTCAAGCTCCGTGAAAATCAATCACAGGCTTTTAGCATTTTAGAAACTATGTCTGTGAGCGTCATGGTCTTTCAATATTGGGGTAAAGACCTAGGAATTCTGGGTTTGCTCAGATATTGCCTACACCGCAGATGAGTATTTTTCTTTCACACATGGGATCAATTCCTTTGTGCTAACAAGGATCCACCCACTCCCATTCCTTGTTCCCTGGCTTAGCATGTACCTCAAATCCTCACATGCAGTTCCTTGTGCTGCAAGAACCAGATTTTGCAGAAGATAATCCTGAAGGATGGGGAGGGAAATGTGAGAAACTAGTGCTACAAGTGGTGTAGAAGTCCTGGTTAAACCACTCATTCTTACTGGAGCTTTAACTCTTCCAAACGTCAGAGCCTCACTCCAGACTTTTGTTTCCTCTAGGTTTGGAGGAGAGTTGTTGCCCTTCCTTTCCACAAAAGGTACACAGTAACTACCTTCAAGCTCCATTAAACAGCAGCCCTTTTGCTACGCTAAGAAAAATTATTCCTTGTTCACAGCTCAAGAGAACCAGGGGACATTTTTTTGTTCTGATGACTCTGTTTTAAGTGAAAACACAATAAAAGACTGAAACAGATGGCAATTTATTTGTCTCTAAAGTTTGCATGTGTGTTCCATGACATTTTTATAAGACTTTAAAGATTCCTCTTTTTCTGTCATCAGTAATCTGAAATTGCTTTCTCCAATAAAATGAAACTGCTTGACTCCCAGTGATGTTTCAGTCTCAGAAGATAGCTGTCCTTTCTTCGTAGTTTCACTGTGCCAACAGAGTTTCTGTCTCTTATGTTTTTTAAGACTGCTGCACTCTTTGATATTCCAGGGCTAGACCTACCTGCACGCAGCACTCAACATAGATTTATACAGTGGCTTAATGAAGCTTTCACCTTCCCCTCTATTTCTTGTGCCTGGAACACAAGAGTAGAGACTGCTGGAAAGCTCTTTGCATACTCACTTGTTTAAAGAAATATTTAATATTTGAGCTTGACTTTCACCAAGAAAAGCAGTTCTGAGTCTTCCTTACTGAACCAAATCTTTCCATGTGGCTACTAAGTCTCGATTTTATTACAGTTTCCATAGTTTCCTCTACATAGAAGTGAGACTTATTGATCTATACTTCCCCAAATCATTCCCGATGGCTTAAAAATGATATCACATTTGTTGCTTTCTGTTTCTTTGAGAAAGAGATTGATTTTACGTGACAGATTACACATAACATTTTCACATTGGCATGTGTCCTCTTTCAGAAAACCTGTGTGAACACCATCTGGTCCTTCTGATTTCCTCCTTCTCATTTTATAAATTTTATTCAAAAATCTCTTCTGACACTGAGATTTAAAACAACCCATTAGATTCAGCCCTCAATAAAGAAAAGCTGTGGGGGAAATCTCTCTTACTAAATAAAGATTTCATTAAGTTTTTCTTTAATGATCTTATCTTTCTGGAAAACTTCTTTTACAGGTGAATCTGTCGACTCTACAGACTATTTGCCACGCTTCTTGCTTTTGATGCATTTGAAACCTTGTTAAGTTTTTATTTCACTCCTTCCTCTATTTCATAAGAATTCCTCATGTTTTGAAAGCTCGCATGAAACTTTAGAACTTACGTTAACTATGCAGCAAAACATTACATTTATGACAAGAAAAGCTAAAAAAAAGACATGACAAAAAAAATATGCGAATACCTTCTCTTCAAACCTAACTCAGTAGATTTTTTAAAACAGTGTTAGTAACATACAAGGCATACTAACTCTATTGAGAAACTGCTAAAAATATTGATTCTTCACAAATAAAAAATAGTATTATTTGTTCTCCTCTTGGCTAACAAAGCCAAGGGATTACAGATATCACTGTGTGTTATGCTCCATAAACGAAAATGTTCCTTTCCATATGCACTGAACATTACATTAGTTTTGCAATTCATATAAGAGCTTTCTAGTTTGGCAGTAGATCACATATACACTCAGACACACAGGCAGAAAGCTTGAATATAAATACACAGCTTTGCCCCTTTCCAAATGCAAATGCTGAAGGCTCTTCCAGCATCCATTGCAGCCAGTTCCAAAAGTAAGTCTTCTAGTTCATGGAGCTCAATTTGTCATCAAGGAAAATACTGGAGACTGTCATGGATGAGTGCTGTTATGGGAAGCTAATCTGACTTGGACAGGAGAGAAACTGAATATTAGCCTTTTGGTGAGAGGGAAGAAAGAAAACATACAGTTTATGTTGTTCCACAGCAAGATCATCCCCGTTAAATCTGCTTTATCACGGATGTACCTCTAGACCAAAAAGATGAAGTGCCAGGAACTCTATTTGGAGGCCACATGCAGGCTCACAGAAGGAGCTGGATCACAGCAGCTATATACACAGACAGAGATCTACAAACCCTCGCCTCTGGTTTTATTGATTTAGCAGATTTAGAGCACCTCTGACAATGTTACTGGCTGGAGTTCACATTTCCATCTTGCTTTGCAGCCTATAACCAGATCTAGACTTGCAGACAAAGGAGATACCAGCCAGAAGATTAAATGGTAAACATCAATTTAAATATCAATCACTCATTGTAGAATGAGTTGCTCCCAGAGGACTTAGGGATCAATTACAAAAGCAGATAAAAGCACAGATATGGGGCTGCCTATTTACTTCCTACACTTCCTCAGATCATGAAGCTAAAAACAGCACCATACCTCACACCTCTGGGCCCTGCTCCAGCACTGTGGCTCTGCTCACAGCAAGTGCTGGTGTTACTTAGACACATTTTCTGCTATACCCACTATGGACATTCGGATTTGGTCCTTTTTACCTGCACAACTACATTGCACACATAATACGCACACACATACACTAAAATCCTTGGCTGCTCGAATTTTTCAGTTATGGCTATACTGAAAAATAGCACCTGGATTTAATAAGGTTCAATGTGTAAATTATAGAATCTAAACGTTCTATCAGTCCTACCTCCATGTATCTCACTACAAAGTGAGCTTTCCTATCATATAAGTTATTATCAGCTTTTGGCATAGAACTGGTTGTTCTTCTGGTAATATCAAAGAGTGATATAGGTAGATCCACAAAGATGTCTCAGCCATGGTGTTTGCGTATTTAATTTCAGTTTTCCAAAAGCAGAAATGACATGTGTGAGATGCCTACACCCCACCAATCCCACTCCCTCTGCCCCTGCCATCATTCTCCATTTCCTTCTTTTGCTCCAAACAGCCATAAATGAAACAATCCCTTCCTGGTTCAACACGAGCCTTTTTCTCCCCTAGCCTTTCATATCTTATCCATCTAATCCCTCTCTGAGAAAGATGTTGGAACAGAGCATTCCTTCATGAACATTCCCTAGACAGAATGCAGAACTGCAAATCACAAGGTAAAGCAAAATTTTTCATATTATATTTCATCTTTGGAAAAACTTATTTTTGCATGACAATGGTCCAGCATTACTTTTGCATTCTGAGACAAAACAATTTGTGAAATAAAAAAGTTAAAATTTTTGTTTGTAGAAGTTAAAGCGTTAGGAAGGAAGTTGAAAACAAACACAAAAGAAGCCAGCTAATATTTAACCAGTTATCTATCATAAGCTCTAACCATTTCCAGTTGTCTCCTTGTTGAAGATAAAGTGAGTCCTGAAAAGATATCCTATGTTTTCCCCAAGATTTTAATTTACCTATGCTCAACAAAAGAAAATGGATTTGAACCCTACTTACCAAGATGGTCCAGGTCTGTTTCAAAAGTCTTTTCTTTCCAATATTCATATCTATATTTCCAGTATTTATATATATTACCACTATTTGTGTTACTTAGAGATTGTATAAATAATGATTTAAGGTTTTCTCCTGGATCATTGATAAAAACTGTTTACGTTACAGGGCCATGAACCGATTTCTGTGGCCAGGGACAGCTCTTGCTATTTCACAGCAGCAAATGAAATAAATTTTGCTGCGCATTTCTGCATGTTCATAGGAATTCAGACCCTGGGGAAATTAGTTTGTTTTACCTATGCTGTAATACAGTAATGAAGATGCAAATCAATTAAAAGGTCACTTTTATATTTAGAGTTGATCTAAGAAGAGCAGTATTTTCAAAATTTTAAACAATAATGAAAATGTAATGCACTATAGGAAGAAAGGGCTTAGGATAAGGCAGTCTAGTAGTCACCCCAAGAACTTAAACTCACGTCTGAAACTCAAAAGCCTCATTTCTACATTTATTTTAATGTGTAATAAACATACTTCATTCTCCAAAACAAAATCAATTGACTGGGGTCTTGGAGAAGAATGAATTTGATTAAAAAAAACAAAACTCCTGCATTAAATTTGTTAACTAAGTGTATTTGTCCTGCAAATTTTTAACAATTACTTCAGGGAAATGTACTCTGAAAAGACAGAGCCCACAGACATTTACATTGTGAAAGGGGTATGAACATATAAATGCTGATCAATTATACAATATTTCCTTTTTTTCCTTTCTGTTATCTTATGTAGCTGTGTAGTCTGGCTCTGAAATACACCAACTTTTCCGAGATATCTGAATCCTCAACTCCTTTTCATTCTTTCCAGCTTTGAAATTTCACTTGAAGTCTATTATCCAGTAATTAGTGCATTTAACTTGACCTGTATGCTTCCTATGCTGTAGTGCCTCAATAAAAAAGTTCCACTGTACTAAATCAAATATCTTACCACGAAAATTATTTTAACCCTATAAATTTTATCAAAAAAAGTCTTTTGAGGTAGGCTCATGGGAAAATGCTGTCCTAGAAGAATTCCTTGGTCAGGTCTTCATTTTTCTTAGGACTGAGGGTAGCTTGCCAGGCCTGCAGAGACCCCATCACCTTGTTTACCCTTTTGAGTAAGCCCATCAGATGGCACTGTTGTACATAATCTTGTAAATGCTCTCTCAGCCCATTTGAGCAAAATTTTAGCCCTGTAAGAAAAGGGTTTTGTTGATTCTTTTCTCTCCCAGATCTATGCTCCTAATGGGAACAATGCAGTCACTGCTATTTCTGTTGGACTGTCTGCCGCAAAAAGTCTTTCACCAGATAAAGCTATCTGACCTTGAGAATTGGGCATAGGCATCTGAACAGGGGTCCTTGAAAGGAAAGAAGTTCTTGGGGCGGTATGCAGGTGTATTATAAACCTAGCTGCATTAAGAGGGGATTGTGATGCCATTGAAAACACTGCCAAGGTTGCAAAACCATTTTGAGAAGGAAAGTAATTCTCCCTTTCCTCACTTCTTCCACTCTTACATGCCATGTCAATGTATCTCTGCCATACAGGTGGGCCAGTCTGCTCTTTCCAACCTCTGGGGATACAGCCTCCCTGGAACAAGGAGGGGGTCAGATTCTTCATTCAAGAAAAACATGGAATATTAGTTGTAAGAATCATGGAAAGAAATAGCAAGATACAGCTCAGGAAAAAGTCTGATTTCCTCTATATGCTTTCAGCCTTTCTCTTGTCTGCCTTAAACCAAGTGGCATCACACATACGTTCATTTCATATGTGTTCTTTATGCTAGCTTTGTTATCAGGAAGCGGCATTAAAAGTTGATTAAAAAGTGCTATGTTAGCCACTGAGGAACACTTGTGGAGCTGTATCTTTGCCTATGCTGTTCAGAAATTTTATTACGTTAGAATCCAGCAGCAAGTTAGTAAACAACCAATATGACCAGAGCAGTCCTCCTACCTGCTAGCAACATCTCCTTCTTAGGCTGCCTGTTCTTAGTTTCTTCACCTCATGAAAGCAACCAGGCTTGAAATATAACTAACAAGGATTTAAAATGTCCCACAAATTGAGTTCCTTTCCTAATATAGCATCACATTGTTATGATTATAATAGAACACTCTCTGTGGCAGATATTCAGCATCTCAAGAAAAATCCTAATCACGCAAGATGCTAAAATAAAACTGAGGAAATGATGTATGTGTATGCACGTGCACCGTGAGTATATACATCATCTTTTGCCTGAACACTGTATTTTAAAATCTCCATTATTTATTAATCCAATCAGAAGGTCAGTGTTTTATTTCTCTTCCTCATTTATTCCCAGTAAAAATGCTGAGCTAGTTGGAGAAAGCACAAAAAATAACCTATAAAGAAATTATTTATCCAGCCACAGGAGACCTCAATATTTTTTAAGTGAAGTTCTCAACTAGTTTTGATGATGAATGACAGAGAAATTAAAGCTGAAAATACTGGATCAGTTCTTCAGCAAGCAGAGTAAGTGTAATTATATGAACATAAACTAGGAAAGAACTGATTTGTGGAATATATTGAATGCAGTGGGTCAGACAGTAGTATTACCATGGGTTTAGATAGAACAGCAGTCAGGCTCCTCCTAGTTTAACTTGCTTTAGTCTGACTTTAACCATCACCTTCATCCATTTGTTTCAAATGAATCAATTCTGGTTTACACCATTGTGGCAGGAGGAACAGGTTCCTTGCTGTGGCCAATCACTTCAGCAGTGAACTCAGTGATGGATCACAGTGTTATTCTTAAGCAAGAAAACATTTATAAACCATTTGTGGCCCATTTGTTTTGTCTGTAGTCTTGAATTTAAATTAATTCCATGCTCCTTTGTGAAACAATCCTTGACCAGGAAGAGAAGTTTGAACTTCAAAATTATCCCATAACTACCCATTTCTGCGTGGGAATTGCATTACTTGTAGCTGGAGGAAAATGACTTGCTGTATCTAATTCACATTTTTTCACCAGTGAGTTTAAAAAGGATCTTTCCATGTTGCTACTTTCACAGGCCAACATGAATGGTTTTCTTTCATGATGCCTTCTTTGAAACAGAACCAGGTTCTCAGAAGTCCCCTTGGAAATGTGAATGTGTCCTGCGACATGCTTTATGGGGAAGGAGGAATGCCAGGGTGACTGATGGAGGGTTTGTGCCCTAATGTAAAGGAACAGGCTTCCTGCAAAAGTGAACAGAGGAATAGGCTTTCTTTTACCATATGTTGTCTGTTAAGAAAGGTTGGTTAGAGTCTCACAGTAAACCTGCATCACCCTCTTCCCACCAGCCCTCGAGAGCCCCCAGATCTCAAAACTGTGAATGCAGCAAATGAGTCACCACACATGAGTTAATGCTTCAGCAGTCCTGCAGACTGCAAGGACGTGAGTGCTGCATGGGGCAGGCACAAAGCAGCTGCCTCATAGGGCTTGGCTGAGCCCATGGTGCCCTGCCCCCAGTACCAGCCATTTTAAACTGACTGTGACCTGGAGATACGAGGTGCTCATTACAGGCCTTAGTAGCCTAATATCATCAGTAGATTGAACCAAGCTGGTCTAGTCTTTGCCAGCACAAACATTAATAAAAGGGACCGTGTCAATAAAACTTCCCAAGATGAACCCATAGAATGAGGCACTTATAGACTATTATAAACAATTTGCCCTTTGGTGGTTGTCCCTTATCAGGCCCAGTCATAGCCTTGATAAGTCTTGCCTCTTTAGGAATCATTAATTTCCTTGGAAATTTAAACAGCTGTCACTTGTGATACTCTTCAGGTGTACATGTGGGAAAGATTAGCTAGTGTTTATAATCCAATCTGTTCATTAAGTGCCTGCCCATGTGGAACCTCCTTCACAAGCCAAGAGTCCGGCCTGCTAAGCTCCCACAGATAATTGGAGGCGGCCATGAATTATGCGAATGAGCTGTCGACAACAGGGATCATGCGGCCTTACTGGTATCAGCTGGTCTCAGGACAACATTTAATGATTCCTTGCAAACAAGATCTGGCCTCTCTGGGCCCATGTATTAGTCCCCATTAATGAAGAGAGCCAGGCTGATGGCTCAGGCTTTCTGCTTGGGCTGCTGTCCTTCTGGCTTGCTCCTGCTCCCTGAGATGGCATCTTTCCACAGCACAGTGAAAGGCTTCCTCCTGGAACCAGGGCCATATGAGGTCACCAACCAGCCTTAGTGGTCCCAGCTGGCCTCACTCAGGATGTTCATCCACATTTCCTCTGTCCAGGGGCTCTCTGTATGGTCATGAATCGGCAATCTGTCCCATCCTCAGCTATGTGTGACTGTCTCCAGCCCCGTCTCCACAATGGGCCTTAGTCCTACTCTGTAGCTAGCTGGAGTCCCTCAGCCACATGTTGCAGTTTATCTCCAACTCTGCCTGCAGCTCCTTCTCCTTTTGCTCCTGACTGGAGCCCCTGGATGGACCCTGGCCCTAGTTCATCTCTTATGTTAGGGGTTCTGCTACAGACCCTATGGTATCGTGCCCTGTTAGTGAGGGTATGACCTGTGCTGGAGTTGCCCTTGCCTGTTGATTCGTCCAATTCCATGATACAATCCTGTTCTTGCTTCTCTCTGGTTGTAATCCCATGATAAGACACAAGCTTCAGACTTTGTCTGTGCTGCTTCATTGCAAGCACTCTTTCTTCCTTGGGAGACAAGAGATGAGCATCCCCTGCGTCACACTCCAGTACTGAAAATGCTTCTGAAGCTGCTGGTTCTATGGCCATGGTCGCAGTCAAGCGGATGGGTGTCATCGGGTACCAGTGTTTTGTAAAACAGAGCCATAACTCAAGGAGTCAGGGACTTGCACAACCATGTCCTTAAGAACACAAGTACTTTTAAACACCTACTTATTTCCATTCTTGCTCGTTGTGCAATTCCACTTGGGCGGCCAGATCAGACATCATCACAATAGCTGGCATATGACCATCTAGCATGAGATCAATGTTCCAAATGGCATGCGGTTTTGCTAAAGACGTGGGGAGCAGCTGGCAAAATACAGCCTCTCCCACTGAAGCTACTGAGAGTGGAAGCTGCTAAATGCTTTGCAGAGGATGCAAGTAATTTTCTCAATTTACTCCTTCTTCATTATTCTAAAAAGATAATTCTCATTTTCTCATTCTCTACCCCTTATCCTTTCTTGAAGTTCCTAGCAGTCAGCTTGAATACAATTCTCCTCATTTTCCTTCTCTTTTGCTGCTTATCTTTAAACCATTGCCATCATAACGAAAAGAGAGACTGTATCTCATTTCAGGGTCCACCCAAGCCTGGTTTAGGCAGCCTTCAAGAACTGCTGGGCCTTCAGCCAAGGTTTCTCATCTAGGCCAGGGTGGGAGGTTTGGGTTTTCAGCGAGAGTTTTTGAAGGGATGGGTGGAGGTGCATGTCAATACTTCTAAAAGTCATGCTCTGGCTTTGAAGTACTTTTCTGGAAATAAACAGATCCTGCATATACCACACATCGATTGTGGAATTTGTGCTACTGTCTGACCTTCTTGACTGATTTATCTTTGATATTCAGATGGGCTCCCTTCTTATAGCAAAAGTCTGCTCTGACCCATCACACAGACCAGCACCATAAGTCTGCAAACTCTAAAGGCATGCCAGGTATCAGAGTGGCTCAGAAATGCTCAGTTGGAATGAATTATTTTATTATTTTTTATGTGATGTTCATATATTGAGTTATATAACTTTGTCACTGAAACATGAAACAGTGGACTCTGGGGTCTATCTTTGAAGAGCAACCTAAACTCTCTATATCATTACACTTACTGATTGATTGCAAACAATGGTCAGGTATTTATGTTTTAGAGCAAGGACAGGATTTGACTCAAGAACAAATGAGTGAATAAGGCAGACTGCATATTGGACAACATTAAGAGCAGCATGGCTAGTTAATTACAGAAAGTTAGAATCAAACTTTACCTAATGCTTGGGAGGCCATACCTGAGATACAGATCTCATTTAAGCCCCAATTCAAGGAGAAGAAACTGACTAGAGGGCCTACCAAGCAGTTTTGGAGCCCAGAACACATCACCTCTGAGGAGAGATTGAGAGAGCTGGACTTGTTTCTTCCTGACAAAGAAAAACCTAAAGGGTGATTCCTAACATTAGAAATACAGTTACAAAGATGTCAGAGCCAACCTTTTATCTTTTGCGGAGAAGATAGAAAAGATCAGTGGGCACAAAATGTGGCTTGAGAGGACATTAGGAAAAGCTTTTTGACTAGGAGGGTAGAATAGAGGAACAAAGTAGTATGTTGAGAGCCAGATACTTCCCATTAATGCCCAATGAAAGGACAAGAGGCAATAGGAGCAAACTGGAATACGGGAAACTCCATTTTAGCACACGCACTATGAAACTTGTGCAGAGACATCAAACCTAGCTCAGTTTGAGTTTGGAACAGTCTCTGAGTTTGTGTGGTGCCATACATCACTAAGCTGGGTTGGCACTATTTGAATGACTTTGCTTGAACGTACCCTCAAAGTACAATGTGATAATTTGGATCAGCTGTATTTTGACATTGTCTGGCTAGGATTAGTTCTGTAATAATCTCAAGACATTAAAATACACCTTTATTTAAATCTTCCTACTGATATTGAAACAGTTTCCTTAAAAATCAGGTTCTATTGGTATCACATCTGATTTTCCCTCCCTACATGTATCAGATTATGCTCAGTTTTTAAGAACACAATATATGAAGGAAGCCATTTCTCATAAGAGGATATAAAATGTAATCTACATTGTTGCCATTCTGGAACTCTTACCTGATTCTTCTCCCAGGAGTACCAGTTCTGTCACAGTGGTACCACAAAAAGCTTCTGCTGAATTTTCCTGTAGTTACTTAAACATGAAGTGAAATTTCTTAAAAGAAATACGAAATGCAGCTTTATCTAGTCTTCAGTAATTTTTTTTTCCTAGTTTATTTCAATTTTAAGCTGCCCAGTTCCCTTTAAAATGTACTACTTTAACATTGCACTATGCACCTGCTGAGTTTCTGAAGCTGCAGACTTGGGAAATTGCTCCTAGTGGGAAGACCTTCTGAGCCTGCAGCTATATAGTTACACTGCACATATAACACAAAACGCAAATCTCTACATATATATTGATGGCAATACATTGATATTGTACTACCTATAGGAATGTACCTCATTAAAAAAAATTAAATGATTGTGCAGGGTAGCTAGGAACTAGTGCAAGCATGGCCATTGTATTTGCACAGAGCAATTAATGCCAAATGTGAACGACTAGGTGGTTGAGCACAACCACTCCTTTTGACTGTGTGTAAACACGTGGCCAGCTTTCTCTCTGCCACTAAAAATCAGTATCTTTCAGGAAAAGCAGCTTATATCAAATTACCTTAAAAAATCCCAGTTGCCTCCCAAGACTAGCCACTTTGCCCTAGACAGAAAGCTTGCCTTAAACCCTGTTTACTTTAACAATAGTAAACAATTTATAAGAACAAATTGGCTGAAAGAGGACCTAACTCTTTTCATACACTGATGGTATCAGTGCATTCGCACTCAGTGCTGCTGCAGTTACTGACTTGGCTGCTCTGGGAAGTCTCTGTCCCAGCTGGAACTCAGAGCTACGTAAGGGTCTCCTTTTGGTCTTTACTGAAGACTAGTAACTAACTTTGTGAATTGAAGGAGAGGAAAGACACTACCTGGCTACTTTTTTTTTGTTTTTTTCTCAATAGTGATTAGTAACTACACATTTAAGGCTTAAGGCAACCCTAATATAATGTCAGCGAGTCAGCTGCATTACACTGATGGTTAGATGATCTTCTACCTCACCTGTAGAGTCAGACTCCTCCACGCTACATTAATCTTGTCTTCTTTTATGTTCTTTGCCAGAGCACCTAGAGGAAAAGCTGCTGCCAGCACTGGCCATGTTTTTGTGAGTAGCTGGCCATGCTGTGCTACGTGCTGACCTCAGCACACTTACATGTGCTGGAAACAGGCTGTAATGGACTGCAGCTGCAGAGAGACATCCTAATTTCTGTATCATGGTAAAGCACAAGTGAGAGCACGCCTCTCAGCTGAGGACCTGCTGTGGCTATGCAGGCACTTAGGGAGCTTTAAGACAATGAAAATGCATAACAAAGGTGCCCACTGAATTTCAGCTGCCTCCATGATAAGGAACTGCTGGATAATAGCATTCTTCATCACTTTTCTTGGACTTAAGTTTTGTTTACATTGCATTCAACCCAGCTGCTCTCAATCCTTCTAAATAAATTGGAA
Source organism: Rhabdornis inornatus (assembly GCA_013397075.1). Taxonomy (NCBI): domain Eukaryota; kingdom Metazoa; phylum Chordata; class Aves; order Passeriformes; family Rhabdornithidae; genus Rhabdornis; species Rhabdornis inornatus. Next base: position 626,894 of record VWZS01000850.1, read on the forward strand.
CAATTTTTTTTTTTTAAATAAATGAGTTATATTTTTATATATTCAGTATAAGAATTTTAATGAAGTTTTGGAATTCTGTTTCCAGGATGAAGTCTGCAATACTGATGTATTTTCTTTTCAGTTCCTCCCTTTCCTTGGCAATCCCCTGCTAGCATTAGATTAAAGTATTTGCCTTTCTGAATTGTAGCCTAAATGGTTACAGCTGTTGAATAATCCCAGACTAATCAGGATGAATTACGGCATCTGATATTTGAATAGACTTAGCTCTCTCTTCACTTGGTTTTGTAAATCACTTTGCCTACATCTACACAACCTTTGACATGAAACCTTGCTCATGGCATGCTCCCTGACATAGCTGCCTCACAGGAGGCTCACAGCCTGTCTGGGCAAACCAGGTGATGAGACCAAGGCTGTGGGATGCCACCTGTTGGGATGCTCTCCAAGATCACCTGGGGCCAGCGTCTCAGAATGGCTGCCGGTCTGTGGATACTGTGGAGCTCTGCCATGGTTGCCCACTGCGGCGTTCTCCAGGCTGTGCTGGGAGAAGTGATATCCAGGACAGCAACCAGGGTCATCCAAGAGTCCAGAACACCTGAAACGTCCACATACAACCTTGTACAGATGTAGAGTTTTGAACCCTGAGGTGCTGGAACTGGCTGCTACATTTTTGTTTTTATTTATAGGCTACAGTGATATTCCTGGTGATACACCAAAGAGTGGCCCCGGACTGAATGAGGCAGACTGGCCTGTTTCTGCACTGCTTAAATCTCAGCCATTTGGAAGGCTAGAATTTATCCTTGTTGCACATCAGTGGTGTACACTGTGCTACAAGTACCACCTCCTCCTCCCTTCCCTCATAGACACCACTGGACATGCTAATGAGTACCAGAGTCTTCACTCACCTCAGAAAGTGTGAGCCCTGACTCGTGGGAGATGTGGAGAGAGAAATGTGCCAAAAGAACCAGGACTGGGATGGATCTCTCTCAGCTGAGAGATTTCCAGAATCAGGTGTAGTTTCTATGCATTTAGTACTCTGTAAAGGATTTTTCTTCCATTACTTGGTGTAGCGTCCCCTCAAACCTAATATCCAGTACAATCTGTGTACAATATCTACTACTGCCCATACTACAAGAAGACCCTCTCTGTCACATTTGTTTGGATCAGAATACGCACTCTTCACTTGATGCCTTCCTGACTTTTCACTAGAGAAAATAGTAAGCAGCTGATCCCTATTCACCTCTATGTCTCTCATGATTATGTAAACTTCTCCTATTTTCCTTTGGTGGTTTATTTTTCAGAATAAAGAAGACTGGCCTACGCAGTCACTCCCTGTACCTGAGTCACCATTAAAAGATATAAGGGCTATTGCTTATAAGCAGTTTATACTTCCTCTACATAATTAATCTTTTATGGATGTAGAGCCACCATTTTTAAATGTCACCTCCTTGTACTGACTCTATTTACACAGAAAAATGTGCCTAGCACTGTCACTTCAGAGGTAGTAGTTTATGGTATCCTTTGAATTGTCTTGTGAACAAGTATAACATGAATATTTTATTCTCCATCACAGAGACATTCCTATTTCTATAAACTTGGAGGCTTCCTGTAACACAATACAATAATTTCACAGTTAATAGAGTTTTCAGTTTCACTGAAGCAACAAACTAGGAAAAAAAAGTATGTCTAAAAACTCTTGGAAGGTACAACTTTGAGCTACGGTAAGCACAAGCCAAGTGTCTGCAAATGCTTACTTGTGTTGTTTCTCCCGCAGCAATTGCAATAACCATATAATCTGTATGTGAGCCTTCAATGAGGCTTGTCCTGAAGGCTGCAGGAATGGTGGTTCAAGTGCTGCTGCCCATAAATAACATTGCCTCCCATGATTCAAGTTTGCTGGCTTTGAGCCTTCTGCTCTGATTTTTACTCATTTGTAAATGTAAAGCCCATGCTGTCAAAGATAATCTATGAGGATGCTCTAAGAGATTTTCTTAACTACAATAGGCTAGAGGATCCCTTTTGTATGATCAGACTTTTTGGTAAATGATGTTTCTTTTCATTGGCACATGAAACTCTATTGCTTTTGTCTTTTTAACTATATGATATGTAAATCATCTTGCTGATACCAGCATCCTAAGAACCAGTTATGTGAAAGAGCTTTTGCAAATAATGCTTCTTGCCCTTTGACCATTTAAAACCCAACCCAAACAAACAAAAAATCCTCTCCTAGCTAAGATGTGATCTGTTTAACTCAACAGGAGGTTTCCAGGCTTGGGTGAATTTTAACCATCCTTTTTGACATAAGTCAAGCTGTGCAAAGCAATGAAATTCTGATTGACGTGTGCTGGGACGACTGGATAGTGTTACAGTTGCCTCATTAAGAGGTACTGGAATTAAGCAGGGGGAGTTGAACTTTCCTCTGTATTAAAACAACAAGCGTGGGAGACGAGGAGAGCAAGCTGGAGAACAGGAGTTCACCTTATAACAACAAAGACTTAACATGCAGTATATCAAGTCTCCTGAACTTTGTCCTGCTTGGTAGTTTATCAGACAACCAAGATGAACAAAACAGCGAAGAATGATTTAAATCTGTCCTGATTTCAATCTTCTGGCCTAATTTTCAACTTCATTCTTTTTCTGTTCTATCATTTCATTGTTCTGTGTTCCCCCTCCTCAAGAGACATTCACAGTTTATATTAATCTTAGAGTTCAAAATATATATAGATCCCATTAGTGAAATAAAACACAGTGAAGATGGGTGAGATGTAAGACAGAAGTTTTTCTAACCTAGTGATGACTTCCCCCTTTTCAGCATTGTATCCAATTTACTCTAAAAAAGAAACATGGCTCAAATAGTCTCCACTAATTTTTGTCAATGTTAACAGTACCTAACTACTGTTAAAATCCATGGCAATACATTTGTGGCTTTTTTGAAACAGCAAAGATTTTTCATACCACCAAGATGAGAATAAACCCTATAATATGAACTGACACTCTGAATCAAATTTTACAGAAAGTCTGTATGAAAATTGGAAGACATAACATTTCAGTTTACAAAGTTAAAGTTAGGCTATTTTGACTGTGGGGGGTTGGTTCCAGAAAAAGACACCACAACTCATGAGACCAACATTCAGCCTTGCTGAATTACTTAGAAGCAATCAGTCATAAAATAGTTTGCCTTGGAAAAAAACAAATGATTGAAGTCTTGATGTTGAGGTAAACCCAAGACACTGAGAAACACTTCTGTTGATTACAGCTGAAGAAATGCAGGTCAAGGAAGACAATTATGCAGTAAGTGAGCAATGGAAGTGTAAAACTTGGTTTCACAAGGAATTTTGCCCCAGGTTCTGTTCTACTCTCCTTGGGAATTGCAGCTGCCCCTTCATACCTCCTTAGTTTTCCTTTTCCATGTGCTCAGGCTCTGCTATGGCCATGTCCACACTGATGGTTCCTCTACATACACAGATTGATTAGGTAGAGCTGTAACAGTCTTTTAGCCAGAAACAGTACTAACTCAACGTCTTGGAAGTGCTTTTGTCAGGACAATAAAGTTAAAACGCAGTGGGATACTGTGGTTTATACAGAGAAAATGGTAGAGAAAGGAAAGGAACCTGGTTCACTCACAGTGAGTATGAGTTCCAAACACCGTCAAAGCTTGAGCAAGGCACCAGTTTTCCAGCCAGACTCTATGACTTCCTAATGGTGCCTGCAACAGCCAGCAGCTGCAAGAGTCATAGTTTCTTCTGTCACAGAGCCTTGAACAACACATACCTTTGTATCTAAAGTGTGCCATGAAGTTACAATTCAGTAACAGAGGGCTGAAGAGCAGACTAGAACACCATCTTAACCACATCTTCTCTTCCAAGAAAACAGAAAAATTTTGCTCAGTGATACTCCCTCGATTCTTGGAGTCATTGTGTCTCCTAAACAACTTACTCACTTGTGGGTTAGATAGGCTAATGTCTGGGCTAATAGCCAGAGTTACAGGAGGAAAGAGCAGTCATTCACTTTATTTTTCCTTCCTAATTTTTCTGCTTTTTGATTTACCTTGCTAAGTGTTGTGGCAAATATATGTAGTTCTCCAACTACTTACCCCTGGTATGCAGTGCTTGGAGCAGAGACCTCATGCTTCTCTATGGTGCTTAATTCAGTAGGGCATAAGACTAACTTCAACTCCTGGATACTGCAGTAGCATAAATATTTAAATAAAATGTTACTCTATTATGCTGTATGTTTGAAGTTTGGCCCACGTACATCCTCTCAGCAGTCCGCAGAGTTTGTGCTGAGGAGGCAGATTAATATGTTTCTCCAACAGAACAAGAATGTATTCTCCATTGCCTTGGGTAACATCACCTGATAAATTCACTGCAAGCGCTTCCAAATGTATTGTGTGATTGGAGTTACTTGCAGTGTTACTAGGAAAAACAGAGAAGTTTTTAGCCTGGATGCTTGACCTAGTAAATACTTACAACCTAACATAAGCCCCAATTCAACAAGGTACTTAAGCACATACCTAAATACCCACATGAATAAAGTCAGCCATGCTTCTAAGTGTCTTGTTGAACCTGGGCCATACAGAAGCTGAACACATCAAGCAACTACCCACATCAAGTTCCAGTAAAAGAAAATCGATTTCCAGAGTGTATTCCCTCCGACTGTTAACAGTGAAAAAGAGAGCAAAAATTTTTCCTGCTTCTCCTTCTTGGACAGAGACTGTACATGTTCCTCCTTTCACTGAAATATTTTCTCTCTGGTATCAAAAGTGATTTATGAATTTTTGGAACTGGACCATATAATGTGAAACAAAAAACATGTGAAACCATGTTTTTTTGGTATTATTTAGTCCCTGAACCTTTTATAAGACCAGAAATAGTCAAATAGGAAGATTCTACTGAATGCAATAAATAGTGAAATAAACAAAAATTAGTAACAGGAAAGCTTGTTGAACTGGGTTGAACTTTGTGGCATGTCTCTTCTCCAAGGGGTTTTGCAGTCAGTGGACTAGCCTGAGTTTTCATGTGTGGAATCTACAGCTTTGACAGTGGGGAAAAGCTGCTCTGGGACATAATAGTTGGTTAGCCAGTGACTGGTCAGTATTTTGATGTGTGCTTTGTTGCCATTTTGAAAAATATCAGTGCACTACAGTTGTCTAACTTATCACTAACAAATGCTTCATGGATGCAACCAGAAGACTCTATCTGTGGATCAACCATTTATCACACATTCAGAGATAAGTGGAACTCTGGACCACAGCCTTTTAATTTTTTTTAAGGTAACTAAAGTTCTCTCTTAAAGTACATGGAGTGCTATCTTGAGATTTATACTGGCATTATTCTTCTACAGCATGAACATGGCAAAATCACTGCCTTTACTGAAATAATTACTTACACCACATTATAAAATAGTCTGGCTATGTGAAATTGCTAATTCAGAGTGCCCTCCAGCTAGTCTGTCTCCAATTAAACGTATTTCTAGATCAGATGATAGTGCTATTCTAACTTGCTCTATGGAGCTCAGGGCAATCTTGCTATACAGCAGTGCAGACAAATTCACAGTTACCAGGAATGCAACAGCACTACCACCACAGTTTTATCTGCATTGTGATAGTGCCTATAGACTGGGGAATCATAATTCTCTGTTCTAGCCAAATACAGTTGGATGTCAGTCCCTTCTCAAAAGGGTTTAATCATCCACTTAAAGCAATGATTTAATCAGCGTGTTGAAAGCAGTGGTGATAGTAAAAATAGGGTTGTATGGTTTCCCACGATACGCAATTTTTTTAATGTGCAATCTAGACATAAAAAGCTAAAAGACATTAATGACTCTTTGGATGGGATGATAACCTTGTACCTTCAGGGATTTGATAACAGAGTGACCTTGTGGATTATATATATCTGTAAATGACTGCCTGAGAGAGAGGATTAAATGATTTGGACTTAAAAATTTACAAGAAACACTTTTTCCACACGTCTTCAGAGGAAGTTCTGTTGCTTGGATCTCCTCAGTTATCTTCAGAGTGGCCTGAGCTATATCTATGCCTTCATACTCATGTCTTTGAACTAAGCCACTCTTAAGCCATTATTTTATCAACAACTGCACTGTAGCAATTCTTTATGTAGAACATAGTTATCTTTACAGACACATAAGGAACCAGAAGCATTTCTTCACTGGCAGCCAAGATGGACCTCATGCCTTACTTCCCTGGTCTTAAATCAAACCTTAAGGGCTTCATTTTGTATCTTCTTGTTGACTCACTGATCTAGGGAGATCATTCCTGTGAGGGACTTTGTTTCTGCATTGAGCACTGGTAGCTATCATTGACTTTGAGAAACAGCAGCTTGGAAAACTGCACTGCTGTGAAGCTGAGCAATCACTTTGATCTCAGCTTGTCAAACAGTGTTCATCTTTTTATTGTTATGAAACCTGAGCACACTATTTAGTTTCCTGTTTTACAGTTACGCAATGTTTTCCTAAGACTATTATTTGAATCTTCCTCTGAGATGTGAATTAAAAGGTAATGCAAAGGTAACATTCATTTCACAATTTCCAATGAACAGGAAGATTTCTGGACATGAAAGGAACTGGTCTCACATTTTTTGGCCAAGGAGTCCTGAAACCAGATGGTATAGATTTTGTACCTAAGCTTATTCAGCATTTACTGCTGGCTGCTCTATTAGTCCTGGCAGCTGCTTGGAAACCTCGTATCCCCCTGAAAATTAACACCTGGTTTCAGAAAAATTGAAATACAAGTGATGGAAAAACTATCTAGCTTCATAAAAGAAAAATTCATGAATTATTAAATGGATATTTGTCAGTCCAGAAGTAACTCTGCTTGTAGAAGAAGCAAAAGGCAAATCTGCTGAAAAAGATAACTTTGTCCCATGGAAGAAATATTCTAAAAAATAAGTAACTTTAAGGTGTCATTAAACACATTTGGATAAATAATGCTGAAATGCTTTAAGTGTTTGGAAACTAAAAACTAACTTAAACAATGTTTTCAGACTTGGGCATCTATAGCCACAGACCTAAAGTTATACTTCGAAGTTTTCAGTCCCAATAACCTATTTGTTATTAAGTATGCCTGCACGTTTTCAGATTTTAGGGAAATGGTTTGGTCTTGATGTCCTAGAGTCAGTTACCTTGTCCACAAAATGAGGATCATGATTTCTGTTATCAACTTCACTGTAGTTCTGTGGTGACTGGGTACTTGCTTGCAAAGATCTCATAAGTGCTAAAGCCATCGATGTGTGTGTATTGGGAAAAAAAAGGACTAGATTTCATTAAAGTATTAAAACACATTCAATTTTTCTTATTTCAGGAGGAATTAATAACCATTCTGGATTTTTAATATTTTCTTCATATGAATTTAGATCAGAGTTAATCCCTCTCACTTTTATAAAATAAGTATATTTTATCCATGTGATTGTCTAAGCTCTCTTTCGGAAATTCCATGTCCCTATAATCTACACATTCTCCCATGCCTGCTCAGTGCCTCACACCCCTCAAGGCAGCCCTGACAAATGGTCAAGTGCAATGAATGCCAAACTCACAGAACTTGTGCCTCAGAGACTGTAAATATTTACAGGCTCCTGCTTGTCAGCTGTTGTCCCTGTTATAACTCCAGCATTTTTTTCAGCTTAACTTCCAGTTGTGGAATATGGGGCAAGGTCAAGTTTTATTGGTGCCTTGAGGGTGAGGAAATATCTCCTTTTGCCCTCCTTTCCTCTTTTTGCATCCTTCCCATGATTTATAGAATCACAGAATCATAGAATGGTTTGGGTTGGAATGTATCTTAAAGATCATCTACTTCTAACTCCCATGCTATGGGCAGGGACACCTTCCACTCGACCAGGTTGCTCTAAGTCCCATCCAGCATGTCCTATGAACCTTAGACTCTCTCTAGACAGAGATTTTGACAGTGCAGCACATACTCCTCCATGTCTTTTGGCAGGTAATAGAGGATTGTGATATTATTTGAGTCCCCAGACTACTTTTTCTCAGTAGGTGGGCATCCACATGTCAGGCAGCGGCTGAAATTTACAGAGCTCTACGCAACTTGATTTTGAACTAATCACTTTTAACTACTAAGCTAAGACTTCAGAAAACTTAAACACCACCATTAAATTCGCATTGTCTACAGTTTGCAAAACTTAATGTGGTGAAGATCACGTTTAAAACACAGTTTCACCCTATAAATACAGCTTTTCGATAAGCCAGTAAGAAAAACACAAGCTTTTTCATAGCAGAGGCAATTGTTCTTCCAGCTGTGCAATACACACTAATACAGAGTCTGGTGTTTGGCTCTGCATCTGTTTGCAGAAGCCACACACATTCCTGAGTTGCATTTGGGCACTGCTTTACTGAAATGTAGTTGAGCTGCACATGAAAACAACAGACAAGGTGGAGTGTGGTACAGTTTTGTAGCACATATTTGCAAGAATGCCTTTCCAGCACTCTTGTCCTTGTGCTTCACTATGAACTATGTTTTCTGTTTTGGCTTTGACACGTGAATGAGTGCTAGTTCCAAACATTTTATTGATCTCTAGAGTAAGTGAACAGCTACTCATGCAGCTATTGAGGATTCTTTTTTTAGCATTTTTGTTGTGCTTCAGTTGGAAGTCAATAGGCAGACATCTTGTAAAAGGCAAGATATATTTATTTAACACATGACATAGTGAAGATATTTGTTTACAAAGATAATAGATGCTGAGTTTGCAACTAATCCTACAATATTTTAAAAAATCCTGATTTTTTTGTAGACTGTAGATTTCTTTGAAGTTGAATAAAAAGAAAGATGTATTTCAAACACAAACATTATTAATGAGAAATGGAAGACATGATTGTGTACAAAACTTGTACCTCACTAACTTATGATTGCATTGCTTTATAGAACTGAAAAGGCCCAAGTTTCTGAGTCACCAAGTTAGATGTCATGGGTATTTTATCTCTAAAGTTGTATTAATAGTTTTCATTGTTTGCTTCTAAGACGAAAAGTTAAGTATACGAAAAAAATCTGCAAATCATTAGAAACTACCCAATAAAATCTAATGATGTATTTTGTGATGGAAGAAGAATTAACTAGGGCGTGGAGAAGTTAGCCATCAGCAAAGTATCCAAGGTATTGTCATTGTGTTTTGCACAGGTACAGGGGGAGAACTTCACTAATAATTTTCAGACACTTACTAAACTTTAAAGATTGAAAAAATATTTGTGATCACATGACGTTCTTCATGTACTGAAAAATTTGTTAAAGTATTAAAATTTCATTGAAATTAAGAAAAGGATCTATACGCTTGGAGCAACAGTTTTCAGGAAGCATGCTAAGAAGAGATTTTCCTGTTCATGTGTATATTGTTTGTGGATCCAAGCGGATAATAGAAAAATCAGGGCTGATACTTGAAAAGTATTTAAGATATGCCAGAATCATATTTATGAAAAATAAGAACATGAACCCTATTTATGATATGCCAGAATACAGGTAATGCTGTATAAAAATGCATTAACCTCCTAGTTACGCATATAACAAGTCATATATCTAATAGGTTTTTTCTATGCATAGTACAGCAAACTCATATATTGGAGACTTCAAGCTACCAGAGAAATGCTAGAACTGGAAATATGGAATCAAATCTTTCTCAAGACAGAACTTCCAAACCCCATCTTTGTTACAAGTAGGCAATTATGGGTGCAAAATTCAGAAATCACATTTAATTGCTAAATTCAGCTTTATATACATATGGAACAGAGTCTCCAGAGGAACACAATCTAAATCAAAACTTCATGTCCAGACACTGCAGCTAGGAGAATTCAGATCTTTTGTATGTACAGCTGTACAAATATATTTAACACATTCTCACACAAATTTATGCTCAGACCTGTAGTCATTTACTTGCAGGTTTCATTTTGTTGCTGTGCTGTTGCACTGTTTCCCATTGGAGTAAGGAAAAGTAAAATTTTGAAATTAAGCTGTTTCATAGAAGATTTAATACATTTCTTGTCCTGTGCTTGCTCCCTGACATCAAGCAACTCTGAGTGTTAGACAACATAATTCTAAGCTCTGCTTAAAACCTGAGAACAGTCTGGTTCCACAGCTGACACTGTCTAAACAAAACCATAGCAAAACAAGGAATTAATGAAAAATAATTCTTTGCAATGGCTGAAGCGCAGAGCAGAACCTATGGACCAGACTCTGTATAATCAATTGCTAACTGGTACTTTGTACGTATTCATCTCTACGATACCTTTGTGGTCAGTATATTCGTCCCAGAAAGAGGATTTTCAGTGCATTTTCCCATTAAATTTTGGGGCTGAAGACTGCATTTCCCATCTCCCAGAAGCATGTCACAAGACTGTGGACATGCAGAGATGCCTACTTCCCATTCTGCATGTTGAAATACTGTTGTAGCAAACAGAGCATGACTAACGACTAGAAAGAAAAAGCACAAGTGGCTGATATTGAAGGCTAGTGGTCAGGACAGCCTCCAAGGGCAGTGGAGATTAATACCTAGGTCCTGGCTAGCTGGAGCATAAAATAAAACCCAGAAACAATCCTGGCATGGACCACTCCTTGTTAAGTCTGACCACTGAGCTTTTCTAACTTTGACATACAACTCCTTGTTCAGCCCCACTGACAAGTGCCACAATCATTGCTGGATAACTCCACACCTGCATGTACAGAACACTAAACTAGGGGCCAGGCACAAAGTCTGGAGTGCAATAATAGTAACTACTGTCTTTATAGCACGATATTGGCAGGCAGCAGCTCTGGTCTGAGACAAAAAGCACTCTCCCAGGCAACTCCTGGATACAGCCCACAGGCCGGTGCATGGCATTGTCCCCAACAGTGGGGATGGACTAGATCATCTTATATTTATGGAGAATTTTGCCATAAGTACCTGAGCATAGCATGCCTCTTGCTCTCAGACCCATGGCTATGTCTAACACTACACTTTTAATACAGACTTGGCCGTTTTATTCTCAATGGACAATGTGATTCTGCTGAGCCTGCCAGAGGCAACCGACTCCTAAAGAAAGAACAGATTAAAAGAAAAGTACAAAAGGTAACTATTTAAAACTGTCCTCTGTGCTGGGAATCACACAGAAAAGGAGTAAGGCTGTGAACTATACATCTGGGTACTGATGTCTGTGGATCTTTACACAAACAGACACATTTCAGAACCGTATTTCAGGCTTGTAGCTAAGGGCAAATAAAGATTTGTCATCCATGTATAGAATTCACAAGTGTAAGAACTGTTAAATTGCAGAAGGCAATTGTTAAATTTATTTTGGAAGTAAAAATCAGTTTATTTCTTTGTGAAAAAAGTAATAGGCAAGTACAATGCTGGTAATTATTGAAATCTGTGAGAGTACTGAGTTCACAAAGCACCCAAATTGGATTAATCTGCTCAAAATATAATGTTACAAAAACCATTTAAAGGATATGCATCTATGAATATATGTTTGTATTGGGTCTGGCTGAGATGGAGTTCATTTTCCCATAACAGTCCTCACAGTGCTATGCTTTGCATTGGTAGCTAGAAAGGGGTTGATAACACACCAGGCTGTGGGTGGGCAAAATCCTAGGAGGGGACACAACTGGGGCAGCTGACACAAATTAACCAAAGGGATATTCCATACCATATGACATCAGCTGAAGTATAAAAGTTAAGGAAAGGAGGAGGTGGTGGTATTTGCTGTTTACAGTATTTCCTCTCCTGAGTAGCTGCCATGGGTGCTGAAGCCCTGTTTCCTGGGAAGTGGCTGGACTTGGCTGGCTCATGGGAAGTAGAGAATAGCAGTGTTTTTTCTCTTTGTTTTGTGGATGCACAATTTTTTGCTGTAGTAAACTGCCTTATTTCAATCTAGGAGTCATTTTTCCAGGAAAATTTTCCAGTTATTTTCTCTGCCCTGTCCAGCTGGGAAGAAGGAATGATAGCATAGCTTGGTAGACACCTGGTGCACTGCCAACATCAATCCCCTTTTAGACACCTAATGTGAGGCATGAACTCATGATCCTGGGATTAAAAGTTCCATGCTCAGCCAAGGTTGAGCCCATCAGGAATGATACTAATGGCTCTGTGATAACGGATTTAAGAAGAAACCAGAGTTACCGTGCAGAAGAAATTGAGGCCAGAGAAGGAGCGGAGTGAGAACATATGAGAGGAACAGCTCTGCAGACACCAAGGTCAGTGGAGAAGGAGGGGAAGGAGGTGCTCCAGGTGCTGAAAGTGTGCTCCTGCAGACCATGGATGACTATGGGAGTGCAGAGATCCACCTGCAGCCCTTGGAGGAGGCCACACTGGAGTGGGTGGGTGCCTGAGAGGAGGCTGTGAACCTGTGGGAGGCTCATGCTGGAGCAGGCTCCTGACAGGGACCTGTGGAAAGAGGAGCCCATGCTGGAGCAGTTTTCCTGGCTGGACTTGTTACCCTATGGGGAATCCACACTGAAGCAGGCTGTGCCTGAAGGACTGCACATCATGTAAAAGTGACCCCCATAGCAGCAGTTCATGGAGAACTGTTGCCCATGGGATGGACTCATGCTGGAGAAGTTTGTGAAGAATTGTCTGCTGTGGGAGGGACCCCATGCTGGAGGTCTCCTCTCTCAAGGGAGGTAAGGACTCCTCTCCCTGAACAGTAGCAGAAACAAAGTGTGATGAACTGACCATAACACCCATTCCCTGTCTCCTTCTGCTGCTGGGTGAGGAGGTTGAGCTTGGAAAGGAGGGAGGAGTGAGGGGAAGGTGTTGTAAGACTTATTTTACTTCTCAGTATTCTGCTCTGATTTTGTTAGTAATAAATTCAATTACTGTCTCTAATTCAAGCCTGTTTTGTCCATGATAGCATTCAGTGAGTGATCTCTCTCTGTCCTTATCTCAACCTCTGAACCCTTTGTTATATTTTTTCTCCACTTTCCATTTTGGAGGGGAGTGACAACAGTGGCTTTTGTGGGTACCTGGCATCCAGCCAGGGTCAACCCACTACAGTGTTCTATGGTTTTATTTTGTTTAATCTTCAGAGGCCTCTAAATTCAATTTTAGAAGAACTGGCAAACTTTTACTTGACTAAAGAATGCTAAATAAAGCCTAAAGAGGGATGGTTAGGATCAGAATGACTCCTTTTCTCCACCTACTTCATTCTGCACAGGTATCGTAAAGATGTTACAAATGCTGTTGGAGAATTAGGCTATCTTTATAGCTGTTTCACTTACTTGTAGCACTGCAGAACAGTTGAGCGTACCAATGAACACAAGCCTTGCACCAAATAACTTTTAGTTAGAAATGTTTAGAATGTCCCCCACACAAACTAGGCCATCTAGTTCCCATATTCTTTCTATGCTTGGGTTTTTTCCCCCCCTCATTCTCCTGTCCTGTATCTCTTCCAGGACACTTTGCAGATAAGAGTCAGCCTAATGATATCACTACATCATCAGATAAAAGTGGGAAGAATGCTACAGAACTGCAAACTCATATTTCAAAACAGCAAATATCTCTAGACCAGTTAGAAAAACATGCTGGAAAAAATTCTCCCAATGACAAGTGTAAGCATATTTTTTATTCCCTCTAAAAGGAAGAGCATCATTCAGTATCAATGTATTACCCTTAAAAACAAACAAACAAAAAACCCAACAAACTGAAAAAGAACACACCTGCCAAATCTTTAGGCAAAGAGCTGCCCCCGAACAGCAATTTTATGCTTTTCATTGTGCTGTTTTATGGCAGCACTGAATAGTTGGTTTGTACAGGGCCAAAGCAGCATCAGTCAGCGTGGCAATGAGCAGCAGTGTGAAGCTATTGACCTGCTCCAAGGGAATGATTCCATAGTACAACTGGTATTATTGGTGCATCATTGCTTATGTTAAGGAGCCACAGCTCCTACCCAGGTGAAGGTACTTAAAAAATATCACAGCAACCTTACTTATTATGATGAACATCACTGTACACTGAAAAACAAAACTCTGCCACTATTCAGGCAAGGCAGCCTAAACATAAAAAGCAAAATATCCAGGGTAAAGATGAGAGACCTTAGAGCTGACTTCTGTTTTCCAAGTGTCAGCTCACATTACAGTATGTTCCTTCAAAAAAATTTTGCATTTGTATTATGATTCACTCTGTGTTTTTATGGTATTAGTTTTGTTGTAATTGTATTTGTGCTGATGCAAGAGGTGTGGCTTTCAGCTTAAAATAGATATTTTTCTTAGTTTTTCAGTAGTTAAGTAATGTAAGCTCAATGTAAGCTCAGGTAGAGAGCCTCAGTGTGGCGAGAAAATCAGTATTGCACCTCTCTCTGTTTACTAAACCAGTTCTACTGTCTGTGCTGCTTCCACATACATTTATGTACTTAACAACAGGCTTACACAGTCATGTAGGGCAGGGGAAGAAAACTTTATATGGCTTCCCATCCCCACAGTCACTACAGTTATTCTTGGGTGTAGTGGGTTAAGGCTCTGATGCAGTTTCTTACAGCAGAGAGCAGCATCTTGCCTCTGTGCAAGGCTACAGCTGCTGTCTTTTAGCTTTATTAACCTGAAGCATTGCACCCTCGCTGTTTTCCTTTGTGTCAAGCACTGTTTGAAGAAAGTATATTTGTTCGGTAGGGAAATAAAAAGATTGTATCAGCAGTTGTTCATTTACAAAACTGGTCAAAGTTACATTTGTTTAAGTAATACTTACAGCGTTTTACACATTCAAAGAAGTATATACACTGTCTTTCACTCTCTAAACTAGCTCTTCCATTTAATTGCAGTTGAAACTGCAAATGTTACTGTCCCCAGAAGGCAGAACGATTCTAAGCTACTGAAAGAATTTTTAGGTAAATGGATAATTAATCTTTGAAGCTTCTTTCTAAACACTATATAGCAAGATATTAAAAAAACAAACAAACAAAAAAAACCAACAAAAAACAACCCACACCTGAAGCTACATTACCAAGAATAAAATTAGCAGTTAACTAGCTGAAGGGAAAAGGATTTAGTAATTTGTGTACTTCACCATATTCTCTGAGGGAGTACTTTTCCTTCCTTTATGCTACAGCAGCAGCATTTTAAAACTTTCCTTTTGGTACCTTCAGAAAGCTACTGATTCTCAATACAATCTGGAAGAGTTTCACAGGAGTTTATATTTTGCTAATAATTGCTATTAAATGAAAGGTGTTTGAATTTGCAGAAAGCATGACAGAGTCAAAGATTTCTGTGTACTCAAATTCGAGCATTTCTGTAATGATGGAAACTAAAGAGTAACGTTGTAGTTCTCTGGAGTGCTTATTTTTTACTAATACAAGCCTAATGTTTTCAATCACTTTTCTTATCACAGAAAAAATACGTAGTTGAACTTTGCATCCCACTCTTGATAGTTTGTATTAGATCATTAATTTCTTAACATAATTTTGAAGACAAATGATTTCATGTCTGCTTAGTAAAGAAAGCAGATCACTGAGGAACCATTTGCATTAAACTGGCATATATTACATTACTTCATTCTCAAGTGACTGTTTATGCCTTCTGGCAGTTAATAAATAACTTCAAAAATATTTATGGAAAAAACACATTTTTATTACAACCTATTTGAATTATTTGCATTTGATCTGAAATGTTCTCTTGTTAAACTCCCTTATTAATTACAATGGAAAAGAAATAAATGCAAATTACTTATTTTTCTCCTGTCTTCTTGACAGCACAATACATGCCAACTTTGTACACTAATGGCAATTCCTGTTGTAGTATATGTGTATTCCATGCACTCTGAAGGCAATTCTTTAAATTTGTGCTTCACTTCAGTGGGCACTCTTCTTTTTTTTCCTATCATGTTCACATATAACAATAATGTTATGGCTTGGCTTCTGTCACAAGAAGCGTGATTCAAGTAAGCAGCAATCAATTCACATCATCTGAAACAAAACCTGTCTGTTACTTTGTTGTTTCTCTTTGAATTTAGTTTGCTGAAGTTCATCATCAGGGTTACTGGGGCAAACCAGGTGGCAGGCAGGCATCCCGCTGGCTATCACCTGCCATTTATTGATTAAAAAAATACAATTAACTGCATTTGTTTTTTGACTGAGATATACATGTGATCAGTTTTCTAAGTGGCTTTAATGTTAACAAATATGCATATCCATCTCTTCTTTTAGTGCATTAATGGGGTATGTAGGCAATACCAGGCAAGAAGTGGGCATTTTTCATTTACATTGGCCTAATGACCACTTCTACCTCTGCTTTAGGAGAGCTGAGGATTACTGACAATCTGAAACATCAGCAAGAGATTAAGCTTTTGCTTAGGGTGTGTATATCTCAAATTGTGATCATCCATTTTCCTCTGCAGACATGGCCAGAAAACTGGTAGAAAGTTGTATGGCTAAGTAAACCATTCCATAGCACATCATTTTGTGATTCAGAGCTGACATAATCCAAGGGAAATTAATGAAGAGGTAGGAACAATGCTGTTGCATATCACACTTCTAGGGCTTTCTTTCTTACTGAAGAAAAAATCAAGAGGGAAAAACACGGTCCCTGTGGGAGATGAAGCTAAAAGATGTTGCTGTCCTTGTGAAGAACAAAGTGAAGAACAACCAACCATCAGTCTTAGGCCTTCTTGTGATAAACTCCTCTGACCCAATAAATATAATTAGAAAGTTGGCAGTTGAGTAATAAGTATCCATCTATTAATATTTGAGGTCCTTATTGGTGGCCATTGCTATTACATGTTATGCTCACTAGGCCAGTTTTTAGTAAAGTAAAATCCTGGCAAATATCATTAAATTTTGTGCTCTCCTTTCTTCTTCGTTTGTAACACATTTGCATAAAATATGTATTTTTAAGGCAGAGAACAGGCATTTTTCAGAATACTGTCTAGGTTTGCAAAAGCTTCTGAAAGAAGGGGGTCTTTTTGGCAGGTCTGGATAAGCTGATCAGAGCAGAGGTGCTGGAAGATCATTCTGATTCGTATGTAGTCATTGCAAGCATGACATCTGAAGAGAGTAACACTCTGCTCCTTCTGGAATTTGGGGGAGGAAATAGGACTGATATTAAATGAATGTATTAGATCCAGGAGCAAAATACAAATAAAGTACAAATCTAAAAAAAAATGAGAAAAGTTACATGAACACAGATGAAGTGGGTATCTGAAGTAATTATTTTTTGTGTAATTTATTAATCTTTATGGTTTTCATTGAAAACACCTAAAATAATAATTTTCCTCTTATATAATTTAATAAAGCAACGGACAGTTATAAGAATGTGATCCTGCATCAAATTACTTCAAAAGCAGTGAAACTGATACACTTCTAGCTGATGGCATGTCAAGTGCACAAGGAGTATCTCTGAAGGTAAGAGTGACTGCTGAGCTGTGATTTATATGCTTCAGTATGAATGACATTCATTTTATGAATGCAATCAAAGCAGTCACAACAGACAGATGGTGTCTGGCCTGTGGAAGTAAACTGACTTCAGACAGGTTCTTAGAGCCTGATACAGAGAGGGCTGATACACAGAATATCCTGAAAAATGAAACTGAAGCTTAAATTGTAAACCTTAAAATCAGAAATAGTTACAGTTTCAAATATAATTTATGATGTTTTGCCTTTCTTGTTTTTTAGTGTTCTGGGCTGAAACATGAATAGAAACAGAACTAAACAAAAAACCCAAAAGTAATAAAAATAATTGATTCTAGAGAATTCTCTCCTTTCTTCATGAAAATAAAAGGTGAATGCCAAACAGAGTTTTCACTAGAATTTATTATTGCAATTAAATTATTGTCATTAAATCAATAGTTACAGCCACAAGGCAAAAGTTTCTTGTTAAAATTGCCTTTCCCCCCTTCTTTTTCAAGTAAGAGATTTTCTTAAGTTCCATAGAGGACAGGAAAACATACAATTTGCTCCTTTGTATTATCTCTTTTCCTGTTTCTCTACAAAAGTATTCAACCACACCTGAATCATGCAACAGAAAGAATATACAGATGTAACAGGAGAGTCAGTCTGTATACCCAAATCACTATGATCAAGCCTATCAACTACACTATAGAAGAGTTTACATTTGCTGAATTGTTATATTCTGTTTTAGAGATATCTTTTCATCACCGAACAAAACATCAAAAGATTTCAGGCTTTGACATCCATATCCAGGATATATTTCAAAGTCTTTCATCAACCACTGAAACTGGATTAGCACCAGAAAGTATTTAACAGTCTCTACCTGACTAGAGAAGAAACTGACGGACCTCTGGCTTAGCAAGAATTTATAAAATGTGATTATTAATTTCAAGATATAACACTCTTGAAATGGAATTCTTTAGCATTTTTGGAGGGAAGATTGACTTTAAAATTATGATTTGATGAAGAGCTGATGAAGAATTTGACTGAAGATAACATCAAAATCCAGAAACAAAATAATTAAAGCAATAGTTATGAAGTATAGACCGGGAGAACAAATTTAGCAAGTTGAGATGTGCTTATAGAAATTTCAAGACAGAAAGGAAACATGGCCTTTTAATTTCATTTCCAAATATTACCCTTATTTCAACTTACAGCGCACCAGAACAGTGGATAAAATTAGTCTTTAAATTCATCTCTTTCCTTACAGAAAAAGAGAGCTAAATGTTTACTGGTTTGCAGTTCAGCTGTGATAGCCCCAAACTTGGCCTCTTTTTAGCCACTGAAATATATGGAAGTGTTTTCAAGAAACCCACGATCTGGAAGTAAAATAATGTCACTGAAATTGCCTTTATTAAAAATAAATAAATAAATAAAAAGGAGCACGAAAAGACTGTTTTCCTGAAGAAGTCAGACCTGGATGGCACTATTTTAGTTGCTGAAAATTTCTTGTTCTAATCATCAGTCCCAGATTATGCCTTTAGTTCTAAAACACAGCTCAGCATTGCAGGATAACTGGGAAGACGTTGTGCTGCAGCTGAAGTTCACAAAATGAACTAACGTGTATTTAAAAACTGCAATTGCTAAAAAAGTGGAAAAATACGAAATTCTTGAAACATTCTTTGAAGGCAAGGCAACTGCTTGTAGAAAATGGATTCAAAACTCCTGCAGCTTTTGAACAGGTAAAATATGAAAATCTGCCTATAAGGTATGGAATTGCCTTCTTTATAAAGCTGCACGAGCATGAAAAAATCAACAATTTCAACTTTCAATGAATTAATTTAAAATACAATTTTCATTATTCTTTTACTTATTTAAATATTTCATAATATTATAACTGAACATTATGAATTCTATCAGAAAGACAGAAAAGTCATGTTCAGAATCAGAAATATAATGAGACTGCAGTTTTCTATGATTCACTGTAATCTAATCATTAATCCTTGTGTTCATACAGAACAAATAATTGAAACAGTTGTGATTTTTAAAAGAATTTATTTAGTTAACTTATAAAACAATTTTTGTCCATTGCAATGCATAATTTACAGAAGTACAATTTTTTCTTTTTTTCTACAATATTTGTGTATTAAAATTAAGCTACTAAAATCCTATTTCCAGAAATATTTATTGATAAATAGTCTAAAATATAAATTCAAGGAGAAATATGAAATACTGAATTTCATGTTTATTTAGTAAATCATAACCTATAATTTACATACATTTAATTTATTACATGCACATTTGACCTCTGTTATCAATTGCTTGAAGTAACTACTGTTATAATTTTTTCAAAACCTAAGAAGTAAGGAAATCTGGTAAATATGTAGATTTGAGCCAGCACTTTAAATTACTATTTTCTGTGACTAAAAACAACACCAAAAAAACCCTAGACCACTAGAAATATAAAACCATCAGAACCAACAAAACTCTAACAGCATTACACTTAATACTAGATTTATTATTCAGTCATTGTCTACATAGCAAACACATGACTAAAAGATACAGTTACTGGTCTTGAGTCTCAGTATCTGTTGTTTTATGCAGGTCATTGCACAGTTTCAAATTTGTGTGGAGTATTTTAAGATTAAGACCTATAGTAGAGGCACCTTTGCAATTTTTACAGTTTGTAAAATGCTTTCCCATACCAGTTTCCCAACAGTGCGAGATACTAAGGCCCAGTTCTCAGCTCACATAAGGTCCAGTGGAACTACTGATCTATCCCAGCTGTAGATTTGAATCTGTTGACATGCTGAGTTACTGTTGATCCCGATGCAAGTTTCTGTATGTATATTACGAGCATTACAGCATATGACCCAATGTAGCTCCTAAATCAGAGCCGTTCAGTTAACCGAAAAAACCCAAATGTTTACTTGTAGCAGTGCTGCTGAGCCATTAACTGTGACTATTATTAAACTGTACAAAAAAGTTCTGCGTGTTAGTGTGTTTATTCTTTCACAGAAAAAAATGTTAAGACCCTGACTTTAACATCAACATTGCTGTTGACGATTAATGGCAAGTGACAGTCAAAACTGAAAGAATAAAACATCATTTTCAAGTATTGGACAGAGTATGAAGAACTGGCAAATCTTAAATTCTCTCCTGCTGTCAGATACCATACTTCTATCTGGACTACATTTTCTGCATATTGTAAAATTAACTAAAATACTAAATCACAAAGAAGAATAAGAACATACTTCAATAAAACTGATTCGTATCTGGGTGCCGGTATTTTGAACATATTAAGACGACATATTTATCTTATCAACATTTAAATTTGCAAGCGTCCCATAGGCCAAAGAAAACAAAAAAACCTAATAAATATGCTGAAAAACCCCATACCTCAGTATGAAATCCTGACCCCTTCTCCAACTAAGTACACCGTCCAAATACACTGAGAATGCCAAGCTACAGGGGCCCCTCTGTGGGGAAACCCGTATTTCAGTCAGCAGCATCCGTCAGCTAAAGCAGGAGTGCAGGGACAGATACTCGAGGAAGGATGACACATAAAGTGGCGACCGATTTCAGAACCACTCTGTGTTTCTGCGTACAAATAAGTCAATGCCATACGCGTACTAAAGCAGGATTTTGTCCAGATTTACGTGCAGAACACAACTATCACTCTAGGCTCATTTCAGTGTGAGACTATGGTACTAAT
The DNA here is from genome assembly GCA_013397075.1 of Rhabdornis inornatus. Taxonomy (NCBI): domain Eukaryota; kingdom Metazoa; phylum Chordata; class Aves; order Passeriformes; family Rhabdornithidae; genus Rhabdornis; species Rhabdornis inornatus. The sequence continues at coordinate 647,907 of VWZS01000850.1, forward strand.
TAGGCTCCTGGTGCTGCAGTCCTGCCCCATCTCCCAGCAGGGTCACACAATCAAAGGGAGGCACAAGCGTGCTGTATAACTCCCTCGGCTTCTGCGGCAAGGAAACACCAGCACACTTGGGCGACGATGGCCAGCCTAAGGTGCACCGGCCGAGGCTAGCTGAGGCAGCGCCGTGCCGGTGCCTCTGACCGCGCCACGTTCCCTGCGCTTCGGGAAATTCCTCCATGCGGCAGCGGCCGCTCGAGGGCTCGGGAACGGCACTCNGGCGCGCGCCGACTGCGTGAGGGCGGCGGATTCGAACGGCGGCGGGAGCGAGGGCGGCGTGCGCGGAGGGAGCGGCGGGAGCAGGAGGAAGGAGACGGAGAGGAAGAAAAGCAGGGGGNTAAATCACAAAGAAGAATAAGAACATACTTCAATAAAACTGATTCGTATCTGGGTGCCGGTATTTTGAACATATTAAGACGACATATTTATCTTATCAACATTTAAATTTGCAAGCGTCCCATAGGCCAAAGAAAACAAAAAAACCTAATAAATATGCTGAAAAACCCCATACCTCAGTATGAAATCCTGACCCCTTCTCCAACTAAGTACACCGTCCAAATACACTGAGAATGCCAAGCTACAGGGGCCCCTCTGTGGGGAAACCCGTATTTCAGTCAGCAGCATCCGTCAGCTAAAGCAGGAGTGCAGGGACAGATACTCGAGGAAGGATGACACATAAAGTGGCGACCGATTTCAGAACCACTCTGTGTTTCTGCGTACAAATAAGTCAATGCCATACGCGTACTAAAGCAGGATTTTGTCCAGATTTACGTGCAGAACACAACTATCACTCTAGGCTCATTTCAGTGTGAGACTATGGTACTAATTAGGCTCCTGGTGCTGCAGTCCTGCCCCATCTCCCAGCAGGGTCACACAATCAAAGGGAGGCACAAGCGTGCTGTATAACTCCCTCGGCTTCTGCGGCAAGGAAACACCAGCACACTTGGGCGACGATGGCCAGCCTAAGGTGCACCGGCCGAGGCTAGCTGAGGCAGCGCCGTGCCGGTGCCTCTGACCGCGCCACGTTCCCTGCGCTTCGGGAAATTCCTCCATGCGGCAGCGGCCGCTCGAGGGCTCGGGAACGGCACTCGGGGAGCTGCCCGCTCCGCTTCCCGTCCTGGTCACTAAAAAGGCCTGGGTCAAGGTCTGGGTAACTCGCTACAGCCGGGCCTAAAGCCAGCTCTCGGCTCGCCCGCGAGGGAAGAGGACCGACACGGAGGGGCTCGTGAGGGTCCACCGGGACCCGACCGTCCCTCGAGCACCCGCTCGGGGAACGCCTTTCCCCGCTCGTGTGGCACCTAGGCGGCGGGGCCGGGCTCGGCGGGGCCGGGGGGAACCTTCTCCCCGCACGCAGCCCGGCTCGGAGCAGCGGTCGGGGAAGCGCCGGGCCCGGGAGCNAGCACTTTGCGGAGAATAATAAAGAAGCACAAGCCGCAGTTACGCCTGGCGGCGAACGCCGACCTGCTGGTGAGGAAGGAGACGGGTGGGGGAGAGGCAGGGAGCGCTCCTGCTTTTAGCCATGGCGGGCGGCAGCCGCAGCTGCACTGGTGGCCCGGGCACAGCCGGCCCCTAACAGGGACGCTTACTACCTAAATGTTCTGGCCTGTACTCCCTGGAGCACTTTGGGTGTGACGGGATGTGGAGTTGCTACTAATGATGCTACTGCAGGGACCTGCAGGCAAAGCTTGGGGGGCAGACGATTGGTCTGATTGAGAAAATACGAATAAACAAAGATTGCCGCTCTCAGCTTTGCTGGTGGCTGCTGTACTGTAGGTCTTTGACAGTGATCTTGGGGATTCAGGGACAGGCTGGTGGCTGCTGTACTGTAGGTCTTTGACAGTGATCTTGGGGATTCAGGGACAGGCTGATGCATAGCTTCTGTGTCACTCCATGTACACACTGATGTTCAGAGTTTGGTGTAGACATACCGAGAAATAGCACTTTGGATTATGTGGCTGCTAGGTGGAGGTGTTTGTGTAGATTAGTTCGGGTGTACAGGCAGTCAGCTGAGCTGTGAGCAATGAGTTGCTAAGCTGGCGTGCTCACATCTTTTCAGAAGGCCATCTAAGCAGTCTCTGCCCTAAACTGTGGGATGACAAGTCTTGTTAGTAATCCAGTAAGGTGTTGGGGTCCTGATCATGGTGTAAAAACGCCTGCCAAAAAGAGGGGAATAAACGAGCCGAGTTTACAAAAACAGGCCAACAAAGCTGAATTGCTTCTGACTTGCTCTGAGGAGTTTGTGGCACGGGTAGGGTTTGTCTCACCAGGAAATTGTTTGACTACAGCAAGGAAACCTGCCCTCAAGAGAGCTTTGGTAGTTGCTGTATTGAAAAAGAAATGCACTGAAATAACTTAGTAGACTTAACTTCCAGGACTGTGGTGTCCTGTTGTTTATAAATGCATGTGGCTCTCAGACCATTAAAGCAGTAACACATACTAGTATGGTCCCTGACTTCACGTTTTCTATTTATATAAAAGTTGTGTCTTGCAGCATCTTGAAGGTTGGTATCTGGATATATGAAGCTAAATGTAAACTTGTAAAATTAAAATAAGTAATGTGAGATTAAAATGAATGAATATGGCAATTACATGAGAGCATTTAGATTTGAATGTAAACATGAAATATTTTTCTAATGGAGTGGAGCTAATAAAAATATGATTTCTTCCTGATGTTTTTGCTGCCTTTGGATTTTTTTTGTGGAATAAGGACCTGTCCCTTTGCTACTCATGCTCAGACCTACTCAGAGCTTACTCAGTGGAATGCAGTAGTCAACTAATCAAATGCACACAGTCAACTTTTTTTTTTTCAATCTTTGGTAACAGTTGGTCTGTTTCCAAGGTAATGAAAATTTGGCTTCAAAGTAGTGTGGCTGTCTGAAAAGGGGTAAGTGGGACATCACTCCAAATCTTGGCCTTTGGTTCCCATCTCTTCCTGATCCTGGCACTAAAGTTCTCTGAGCTGCTGAGAGCCAGTGAAGTGAATTCACTGAAACTTTTAAACAACAATCAGATCCGTCTTAAAATATGGCTGTGCAAATGTTCATTGCAACACAAAGGATGAGATCAGAATAAATTTTAATAATGTGATGGAAAATTAGATTATCTTTTCTGGTGATGTCAAATTACACAGCCTTTTATAGTATAAGAATTGGCTTTTTTATTTTACTTTTAAACAAGAATGTCCAGATGTGATGGTTGTCCATTATGTTCTTCAACTAGGCACTTGTCTAACAGCTCTTTAGCTCTTTATTTCCATGACTAAATAATCAACACAGCTGAAATTATGCCTCTTTTAGGAAAAAAAAAGGATTGGTGAGTTTATTGTGTACTAAGACAAGTAACAAATTTTGAGAGTATGTTTTCTAGTGCCTGTGTTGTTCTCTGCAAACCCTGTAAGAGTAATTAAATCGCATACGTCAGAAATTTGTATAGTAGCTGTCTTAACAAGATAGAGCCATGTACATTTTGAGCTGAGAGCTTATGTCTTCTCAAGGGAAGTATGAGAAAAGTGTTAGTTCAGTTTCTGGGCTATCTTCCAGAATGGTCTATGCTTTATGTCTGAATCTACTGCAGTATGTGCCCATCCCAGTAAAGTGGTCTGCCTGCCTTAGGAGAAAATCAGATTGCTTTCTTTTTTCCCTGACTTTCAGTGATTATTTTTACTAGATAAACCAAGGTCTTCTTACGTGCTTGTAACTAACAACTTTGAAAGGAATAAGAATTCAGATAATTTTGTTAAATACTGGAATAATGTTTCTTCACTTTTCATCAAGTCTCTTCTGAAAATGTGAAGCTTTGTCAGAGCCTGCTTCCTAAGTGTTAACATCTATCTCTGTGCACAGTGAAGCTATCAAATTTCATCAGCCTTTCTCAGGAAGCTGTTTTTGGGTTTTTTTGTTGTTTTAAGGAGAATGATAATCTCTCTGGGTGAAGAGATGCAAATAGTGTTTCAGGTTTTTTCAAGGTTTGTTTTGAAAATAAGAGGTAATGATTTTAGTACTGACGTTCAGATATTCCCCCAATGGTCAGAGAAGAAAATATGCAAGCCTGCAATTCTAGAAGAAAAGCAGGATCTCAGCTGCTTCTTTTATTCTAGAAGGGCACATGTGTGTTTCCATTGCAGGAAATGACCTCTTTTTCATTTGTTATCACCATAGAATAATTAATGAGTGTACATTGAAGGCAAAATATCCATCTAAAGAATTGTTTTGAAGTTACAGCAGTAAAAATTACGGTGATTTTCCATCCTATTCCTCAGTTCTGTTGAACAGGTGCGTGGAAGCTGCTGTGTAAACAGTGATATGATTTTTTTACATACGTTCTTAAAATTATGTAGCCTTTATTTTCTGGAAAGTAAACATTCTGTTTTGTAAGGTAATATTCATGATTAGTTAGTTCAAAACTTTTTTTAAATTTCATGCAGGAGGACAGTAATTTAATATGTAGTAAAGCAATGTCCTTAAACAAATATGGTATTGCTTAGTTCCTGGCCAGTAGCTGTCCTAGTCATGGTATTCAGTCATTGCCTTTCACTAGCCTTTCTCAAGTGTCTTGAATAACCTGGAATATTTATTAACTTGTGTGCTCTGTTGTGGAATGTTGTGATTTTAGTTATATGACTGCTTGATTCTGTTGGAGTACAGAGGAAGCTTTTCCACATGCAGCAATTCAATTTGAAAATAGGAAAATAAAGGTACAGTGATTCTGAGAGAAGATGCAGTTTTTAAAGGCAATTTTAAAATTAATGGTTTTGCCTTTAGGTATCTCAGTAGAAGGACATGCAAGTATGGAAGCTTGTTTCACCTCTCACTTCTCCAGGTTGTTTCCAGAAATCCAATCTCCGTGTTGATAAGTTTAACAATGAGAATTCTAATGTTGAGTATTATTTTAGTGCCACTGCTTGATTCTGTTGGAGATAATTTCTCTGTGAATGATTAAAGACTGGTTCTAAAACAGCTTTTGTATTTTGTGAAATGAATCTGCAAGAACATCTGCTTTTTGTGTAGTAGATGCTTCCAAATGATGTCAAATATTATGGAAATTTATCTATTGCACTCTGTCTTCGTTTAGTTCAGGATATTTAAAAAAACCACCTAAATTGTTTGTCATAACAGAGTTATTGTGACAGGAGTGTGTAACAGATTCTTTGTGCTGCAAACCCACTGCCAAAGGATTTCTTGTAAACTCTTAATTTGAAACTTTCCATATTACATTTTTCCAGGCTTCACAGATAAGGTACGGCAGAATAAATACATCACTTTATTAATACAAATAAAATTTTCATATATTTCAGTCATATTTTTCCAAGCTCTTGATTAAAAAAGTATTTTGTACGCTTTACGTAGCAGAGGTAATGTTGTTTGAAAGTTTAATTTACAAAAGGTGCAATTATTGATTTTTCAGGTTGGATTATTAAAATACTTAACATAATGCCTGTATAATGCTAGGGGTTTGTATTATAGGTTCCTGATTAATTACTACACAAATGTGCTATTGGCTGACAGCTTTAGTCCAAGTTGGAGCAGTTCCTTGCTTGCCTGCTGCAATTTTTTCCTGCTTCTGTATTAGCAGAACAGCATTCCATAAGGAATAGAATACTGCCCGATCAGTTCTTTCAATGTAAAAAAACTAAGTGATGAGCTGGGAAAAAATAGATGGAACCTCCTGACACTGGAGAATTCCAGGTTCTGGAGAAATTAATGTCAGTGTTGCTTTACACTGGAAAGGGGCAGAAGTCCTTGAACTTGTCTGTAGTCCGTTTGGCGATAAGGCAGGAATGAATTTGCTGTTCATAAAAGTCTGGCCGTTGTAGCCACTGAAAACTGACTGTATTTACTAGCAAGCAAAAAGATTCCTTATTCTCTGATATTTGTGTTTACATTTTATTACTAAAAACTGCTAATAAAAATCAGATTGACTCCTCTTAGATCAGTTGTGGTTTACGTGATCATTTCTAAAGCACTTTATGATTTAAGTATACTAAATTTAAACTCCGTTTACAAGAGTTTTGCATGGAAATGTCTTGGAAATTGACTGAGGCTTGAACCGAGTGATAAATTTTTTTTCTGAGAGCACCTTTCAGGAATATGGAAGCAGTATAATACACAAATTTTCTGTTGCAAACAATGAATCTTTAAAAAATCAAACTGTTTAAACAGCTTAAATAATTTTTTTTTCTCTATTTTAAAGGTTCATTTGAACTTCTTACTGTTTCTCCATCGGCTAGCAGAAGAAGCCAGGACAAATGCTTTTGCGAACAAAAGTAAAATAATTAAACCTGAGCACGCCATATCTGCAGCAAAGGTATTAACACACTTCTAATATTTTTCATTTTTGTATAATGTATTATGACAGCATATGCAAAAGCTTTCTGAGTTAAAGTTGATACTTGATTTATAATCCAAAACTTATAGACACTTAATATTCTTTGTCCATCATTGGCATAATTTACTGTTACCAAGACAACAAATTAAGTCTCCTTCCCTATTAAATATAACCCAATTTTTCTTCATTATTCCCTGTTTAAAGTTATTATTTCAATGTATGGGTAAGTCTACAAAATGGTCTACCAGCAAGCCTTCATAGCCTGAAAGGCATTCCAAAGTTGGAAGATGCTTATTTCAGCTGATACTATATCAACGAAGCATGCTGTGTTACAGTGATTTAAGTGAAGCTTTATGGAACAAGTGAGAAATAGTTCAGGGAGGTTAAAATACCTTTCTTACGTCTTCAATTCTTACCTGCTTAATCTGAAATAAGTTCATAGTGGATTCTGGCAGTATTGTGTGGGTACTTCATGAATGAACAGATACTTTGTGCGATGTATTTGGCAAGGAAAGAAGTAAGGGAGAATTAGACTGTGGATTGTTATATGGGTAGTTCAGCTTAACAAAAATTGCTGTATGAATATCTGTGAAGAAGGAATTCGCTGCATTGCAGGGCGCGGTGAGTTTAGTGTCCATGTGAAATAAGGGAAAAGGGAAGGGGTTATGCAGCTTTGTCTCCCTAGAAAGAATTAGTGTCAAAATATGACTGAAATCCTTTTGTATTCTGTAGCTCATTTTGCTCCCTAGGATATGTCTGCTTTACCTTGGTGTCATGAAGGAATTCAGTTTCTTTATTTTATCTCTTTAACCACCTTTTCCTGCTGAGCAAATTGGGAGGGCAAAACTTGATGTTATCTGATATTTTTGTCCTGTGGCTTCTGTTTATCTTCAGTATTTTTTTTTCCTTCTGCTGAAAGGTTTAGTTTGATACTTTTCTATTACTATAGTGACAGAAACATATACAGAATATGTAGGGTAGCCAAGTGAATGTTGCAGTTGGAGTCTTAGACATTTATGGTTTCTTTTTAACTGCAATCTTAACACTTTTTAAACATTTTTGTCCTCCCTTTATTTTTTTAAGGTGAGAAGAAAGGAAAAACTGCCTGTATTTTAATAATTTTAACACTTAAATAGTCCCACTTGGCCTTTGAAGTTCATTTTTCAATTTAAGCTCCAAACCAAAAAATGTCCTTCCAAAGGTCTGTGTGCTCTTGATATAGAAAGAAGTGAGACATTGCAAGCATAATAGCTGTATTATTGCAAACCTTATTTTTTCTTTTTGTCTAGGCCCAACAGGGTAAGAACTTCAAGGAATCATCTGATTGCTTGAGAGCACTATTGCCATTTCTCAGCATTAATTTTCAAAATAAGCCTTTTATTTTACAGGATTCTTGCTTATGAATGCTCTTGCTTAAAAAGAAACACCCTAAAATTTGAAATCTTTCTGTATCCCTTTGCTTTATTTCTGATATTTTCCCTAGAGTAATACCTTGGCAAACACAGCTCTTGGAAAACAGATTGGCTAGGTGAACCTTTGGTCTCAGTAGCCTAGCATTTTGAATCACTGTCTGCTGCCTGAATTGTATTGATAAATATACTTTTTTTTTTCTTTGCAGGTTATTTTAAAGAAAAGCAGAGGCTAGAAAACAGACCACTGGAATTTTAAAACACATTTTTCAATGTTTTCTGACTAACTTGAGTTATGCTGTGAGTCAGCTTTAGCACTTGTGGAACTGTGTAGTTTTGTTGACATCTATCTCCTGACTATCTTGCTGTTTCTTTAAAGAAAATAAATCTTAGAATGTATATTTTCATACACTTCATGCATAATTTTAAAGTGTGTGTCACTTGTCACTTAAGACTTTTGATGTACCTTATTCCGTAATGATGGAGGAATGCTTGTACCATAGATACCCTTTGGGTACAATGTGGCATTTATTATTAAAAGTGTGAAATTTCTTACGGGAAACAGTAGTTAAAAAAAGCCCCCACAGATTTCTCTAAGTCCAGTATAGATTGTGGAGTTCAAAGCCGATTTACTAGCTAAACAAAATTACGGCTTTCAAAATAACCACTGTAGAAACAAGTGTATTAAATACCTTGTATTCAGTTTATTTATAAATGTCTTGATAATCTTAAAATGACTTTGGAAAGCAGGTTAAAACTTCTGGGGAAGTTCTGGTGTTCTGGGGAAAGAATACATAGTTGGTATTTTAAATCATGGTCTGAACTGTTAAGCTGACTTGTTTGATGTGGTATATGAGACAACTTGGTGGGTCTGTAATTCACTTGGTGTGGACAGATGCACAGGTTATAGGAAAGGAAAGATCTGGCACAGTTGATGTTTTCGAAGTTAGATCTTGTAAAAATAACAAAGATAAGTTGGCATGATTGCCAAGCTATTTCCTTCCCTCTTTTGAGTGTTGCTAACTTGTCAGAAGTCTGGAAATGTACATTTTATAAAAATGTCTTCTTAAATTAAGATCATATTCTGTTCATATTCTGATATTTGTAATAATTCACTGAATACTTTGCTTAATAAATATAGTAATAAAATTATAGATTAATCTTACAGTTTGAGCCGATAATGCAGTTTTGTGGAATATATGGTAGCTGATCCTTGATAAGCACAGTGAGATATTCTTAAAATAAAGAATCTTGAAAAGTGTAATGTATTGAGTAGTCTAATTTTGTTTGACCCCTTACCAAGTATATTCTAGAAACTCAGCAAAATAAAAAAGTATTTTAGAAGTATTTTTGTAGTCTAAAGAAGCTGTAGCAATGCCAGTAATTTCATATCATGTCCATGTACTTTTTAAAATGCTGTAAAACCTTTGAAAAGTCATCCTCTTCCAGTATGCGGAAAGGAAGGACGGGTTACTCTCCTGCTTTATTTGACTCACAGAACTTAGTGCATTTGGCTTCTTGTAAGGGTTGACTAGATTCTTTATTCTGCATTTTCTTCTCTTACTTCCTTGGAATCCACAAATAAGGCCAAGAATGTACACATGTAGAGGATATGTGGACTTAATAATCTGAAGTACATTCTCAGGCATAAGGAAGATCTGACTAGGTATTTATGTTTTTATTTGTAATTACTGTCTTTGATTTAACAATTTTATTGCAACACCAGGTTTTCCTTAGAAATGTTTTCTCCTAATTTTCCCTGAAATATTTTCTTAGAGTCTTGTATAATAATATACCTTCCTCACTGTACAATTGTTTGAGTGATGCAGCTTCTTTTGGAAGTTGTTTTGATATCTACTTTAATTTTTTCTTTTTTGATTTTTCTAGGAGCCAGATCCACTCTGAGCTTAGTGGAATATTCTTATTCTCGTATAGTAGATTGATTGATGATCAGCTACTGCTGGGGAAGGAAAGCAAAAAAAGGTTAAAAGCAACCACCAGTGTACTTTTCAAATATTTTTTACAGTGGTTTTGGCCTGTATTCATGGTTAAGAAGCTGTCCCTTTTTAATAGGAGATGGACTTTGATAGTACACTGTGAATGTTTTGTAATAGCTGGTGAAGGCAGGTATTAAGAAGACCTGAGTAACCTGGTAGGTTTTCAGGTTTCTCTCCTAAACATCAAATAAATACTTACGGAAAATTATTGGGGTGAATGAAGTGGGTTTTAGCTTTTAGAAATGTAAAATGCTATTGTGTTTTTCTAATAGCTTCTTGAATGTTCACCATAAGGTTAATTGTATTCCTATTTGGCAACTCTTCTGTTCTCCTTCATTTATATACCTAGGGTCTCTTCTCTATGCAGTATTTCTTACTGTATTTTTAAAATGAAAACTTACAGCAGTATTGTCTAAATACCCATGAATACTTAGAATTAATATAAACTTGGAGACTATAGCAATAGTTTATTCATGTCTCTGTTTAATGACAAAAAATCAAAGCATGTAGTTCTATAATTTTTTTTTTAAACTAGATCTGTAATAGAAGACCTAATGAAGTTGTGTTTTTTGAATTCCTGTGTTGTTACTTTGCCATTAGGAGGAAAAAGGCAAGGATTTTTGAGGGAAGAGTCATAGTGATGCTCAACTGTTTTCATGAAGCCTTGAGAAATTCGTAGTTATGAAACAACTGACTCAATATTGAATTTCCTCTGGTTTTAGGCATAAGATTCAAGAGCTTTTTGGTAGGAGAGGTGCTTTGTCAATACAGTTAAAACTCCTAATTTCCTCAGATAGCAGGATGGATGTCCTAAAAAATTAGAGGTACACCCAGAAATCCCTTTTTTCTATTCTTTCTGCTTTGCAGCTTTCCCCATGTTCTGTTTCACATCTTACGCTGCCCTTTCACTCTGACCATCAATGAAAGGGGTAAAGTAGTGAAGAAATAGAATTTGGTAAAAGTACTTCTGGTAGTCCTTATCTTGGTTTTCAGCTTTTGATATGGCTAGTGTTAGACCCTAGTCCAGGGTAGTATCATAATTCATTAAGCCACAAAAGAAGGAAAATGTTTATTGGTCAGCAGATAACTGTGAGAGAAGATAGTGGTGCTGCTGCTATTTTTGTTTCATCTCACTTATGGAGTGACTGGTGAGAGGGCATCTGCTGTTTGCCAACCTGAGTAAGTCTTCTGGTGGGGTGTATGCCCTATTCCAGCTCACTCACACCATGCATTCATGCATATTGTGCTTTGATTTTGTAGAGCATGAAAGTTTAATGTCTTCTGAGTGGTGCAAATCACTCGGTAATTATATTTAAAACTTCTAAAAAGTGCAAATATTAAGATGGTATGTCACTGAAGGTTAGATCTATGGACCTGACTCCTAATGGTGTCAACACGAATAAATGAACTTGTATACTTTAGTGGGTCAGGACCCGATAATCACTGTTGTATTTGAATGTAAAGTTGTAGCTGTTGTTTTGAGTCAGAAAAATCAACACACGTGCTAGAGGACATTCACGCCTCGGAGTTTCATTGTGGTTTTATGTGGAGAAGTGAGTGACTGCTGAAAAAGAATCTAAAGTTTCATAATACAAACAGTATTCTCTGGTTCTAGTCATACAGTAAAGGAAAAATAAATCCAGAAATATGTATGCTGTAATAGAAAAATTCTTTTTCTAGCCATAAGGTGGGGATAGAGCAAAAACTCTTTTTTCCCTGTGGTAACTTTCCATTGGAATAAGTATTCCAATTATTCCTACTAGAAAGTATGCTTATGACTTAGTATGCTTATCTATGCTTAGTATAGATTATGACACTTTCAGATATTTGTTGAAGACTACCAAGCTTACACTGCTGACATATGTAGGGCAATTAATGTTAAAAAGAAAAGAAATCCCATTCACATCCAAAGCAGGGTGTTCTCCTGATCTGTGCTGAGAGGGTGAAAGATAAGAAGGATCTTGAAGATTTTCTTTATTCAAAGCTTAATGTTTTGGTATCATGTAATTTTCTTAATTAGAGGTCTATAGTTACTTGTACAACATAGTCTCGGTTTTAGAAACTGGTATATTCTATGTGCAGATTTATGAAGAAAATTTTTATATGAGACATTACTTGTTTAGCAGCCTTAACCATGAAACATACAGCTTGTACTGGCTGACTTGCTGACTCTGCATTCCATTAGTCTGTATCAGTTTAGAGCAACTAGGGGCATGTAACTCCTAAATGCCTAGGGTTCTGAGGCGACTTACGAGTGTGTATTTAGAAGTGTGACTTGCATTTCAAATAAAAATGCTGATTACATTAAATCACAATTCACTTTTCCACGGCTGTGAAATATGTGTCAAATTCAAGTTCATTAGGATGTTTCAAAGCACTATATGTAAAAAAAGAGTTGTTTTTCAATTTGATATGTATATTGTCATATACTGTGTATATGTATTGGCGTTTAGACTCCTTCATGTGTTTTAGTGGTACTTTAACAGTAATGTAGCTGCTTACTTGTCATAGCTTACTTGGATATAATAAAAGAGGGTAGTAGAACAAATTTACATGTTTGAGTAGCTTCAGTTCTAGGCTGAGAAGATGCTGACAGTATTTCTGTTGTGCTAAATATAGAATTGCAACTTTTTGAAGAAGTTGAAGAGTCTTCTCACCTGACAGTTCATGGTTCTGCAGACATAATCGGTTGGAATTTGTTCATATACTGTTTGGTGAACGATGTTGGGGGGGTTTGTCAATTTCTTTGCAATCCACATTCATCAAATTTACATGGGCTTTGATACATAATATTCTCCTGTGGGCTGGGTTATTAATGTTATCCTGACCAAACTGCTGAAAGATCTTTTCAGGTTATTTGATACCTGTAAGATCAAGTTTCTTACTGAGAAGGTCACTTTCCTGGGGAATGATTTCAGGGCATGGAGAACATAGTGGAGTATAGGAAAACACCTAAACACTCCTAAAATAATTTCTGGTTTGAAAAACCCCAAGTGTAGACACAACCTTAATACCCAATAATAACGTGACTGCAGCAGTTAAATCAAAGCAAGAACACTTCCTCCATCAATGGTTTGCTCACCTTCTGGCACTAGGTCAGGCTCTACAGAAAGACTCCTATTTTGTTTCCTAAACATGTAGAAAACACAGAAAGGTATGTTGGCAATAGGGACAGATCCTGAATCAAAATTTATAAAGGGCAAATACTTCCAAATAAATGCAGTCAGGGATAGGGTTTGATTAGCTGGGGTTTCCAGTCCGTTATATCGGGTAGAAATTTGTGTAATTATATTGGTGCTGACCTATAAAATTCACAGGCTAATATGAATTGTTTTCATTTGTTCAGCTTCAGTAGGTAAGTGCACACAGAGATTATATTATGTAATGAGTAATTTTTAATGAATCGCTGCAAGTTTTATAAATAAGCCAGATAAAACATTTAAGTGAGAGGTAAGCGAGGTTTTAAAATTTTATTGCGTGTCTGAAATCTTAGTACAAGCAAGTCTCTAGTCATAGCTGTTGAAGTTGTTTTTCGCATAGTAAAGGCTAAAGTTACCAGTGATGATGTGTTACATTTAAATATTCAAATTCTTCAGTTGATCAGAGAAAATTATGTATGCTTCCAAACTTGGTCAGCTGTCTGAATATTACTGACTCCTAAAGATTGGCTAGAATTAAAAGTGAGGTAAAAGACAGTAATTAAAAGAAAAAAAAAAAAGCCATAGGGAGCAGTTGAGAAAAGGGAAGGGTAAGTGCATGACATAGTTAAGGTTGGCCAGATAATAATTTCTTCTGTTTCTGTAGTTTCATCATTTGTGTTTCATGTTGAAGTTTAACTGTGGGCTTCCACATTTTCCAGAGTTAAAATGTTGGATCTCTGTAATGGAGGGCAGTAGCTTTCATGTAGTCTAAGTAACAACATTCTTCTAAAACTTTTTCCAACAAAGATGAGAGATATCTTACTAAATTCCACACAGTAATTAATTTTGATGATACTTTACTTGTAGCCTATTTTGGAAGTTTTACCACAAATTCATGTGAAATAAACCTTGAGACTCCTGATCAGAAGTGGACAAAACATCTTCCTTTGTCTTATGTTTTCCTTGTTACCCTTTCCATTTCTAATTATGTAGAGCCATAGCGAAAGTTTATTTTAGGGCAGCGACAGCATCTAGAAGTCCAACATTTAAAAGTACTGCCAAAAGTATGGATTAACTTTCAATCCTTTTTGAAGCACATTAGTATTCACAGAATAAATCACATTGTGGGTAAGGTTGGAAGGGACCACAGTGGGTCATCTGCTCCAACCTCCCTGCTCAAGCAGGGTCATCTTGGAGCACAAAGCACAGGATTGTGTCGTGATGGTTCTTGAATATCTGCAGTGGGGACACTCCACAACCTCTGGGCAGCCTGTTCCTGTTCTCTGTCACCCGCAATGACCCTGCACAGATATTTCTGTATAGGTGTAGCATGAATGCAAACATTGTGAGACTGTAAAAGTAGATCTATGTTTAATGATACTTGTTGACTGCAATTTTTGAAGTTAAGCCTCAATGAAATAGGGAGTAGCTTACTGGCTTGAGAAGCTGTTAATTTTACTGTAACTTTCTACCTGTGAACACCAAGAAATTTTATTGTTAATGTTATTTTTCATGCTACTGTACCTTCTGTTGAACTTTTCCTATTTGCTAAACATCTGTCAGAGCAGCTATAGCCAAGAGTTGGAGGAATATGCAATGTTAAAAACACAGGACAAGTGCAAGCACAGCAGTTTTACTTTGGCGTGTTATTTTCATGAACCTAGCATCTTTTGCAAGGTTTTTCTGGAAATAAAAAGAAAACACCTTTCCAAATCATCTTTGCTTGGGTAGAATGGATGCTTAATTACACTAAACTTCTCCAAAACAAATGCTCATGTATTGAACTAAAATGTACCTTGGATATTTCTGCTAATGTGTTTTTTTCTTTCTTCTTGCTTGTCCACTTATGCTCAAAAGAGAGGATGGGATATGCTGCATACTTCTTTCTTCTAAGGAAGATTCTTATAATGATACTCTTTGTTTTCCCTGAAGTTCTTGGTGAAGCAGGAAGCCATGTATCTCTAGGTCAATGTCTTAGAAATTACCAAGAAGGTATTATTTTGTATCTACTACCTGAAGTATAAAACATTTGTTCTGATGTATGAAGTCTATGTACATACTGAATATTATGCATTTAAATTTTAGATCTCTTTATAAAGCTTTGTTTTTTTTGGTTCAGAAATTCTAGGTATTTTCTAGTATATAAGACCCAGATGGAGCTTAGACTTGGGGCTCTTTTATTCTCTGAAGAACCCATCAATGTAAAATATCAGGCTACTCTCTCTTTGAGAATGGAGAGGATTTTTCATAGATTATTTTACGTTTTTGTCCATTTGGTTTTGTTTTTGTTTTGGAGGTTTTTGTTTGTTTTCTTTGGTTTTTTGGGGTTTTTTTGCTAACTACATGGGCTGCTAGATTAAAGGTTTTTTTGCTAAATATTTGATATCATATTTCTTTATTCAAGCATGAAAATTCAATTATGACTCACCTCCCAGAGGAGTCTTCCAGTTTCCATAACATTCCTAATATACTTAATTTTGAAGACTAAGCAGAGTTTCTTCCCAGTATTTTCTGTTCCTCTTTTTCCAACCCCTAAGTTCAATGCTAAAGAGAATAAGAGGAGAGGATGGTTGTGATGCTGCAGAGCATTTCTACTGGAACATAAGCAAGAATGCCAATAAGTAGCAGGCTTTAAACTGAGAAAACTGTATGTGAAGGAAACGGCCTTATCTTCCTTACCAAACTTACATGATCCCTTGGAAAGACAATTCACAAGATGAACCTTTGTTAGCTGTGCTGTTGCCTTTGCTTAAAACTTGTGTAAATATTCCCCCCTCCTTAAAATATAACTTTTTTTTTGTCCTCCTTATTAGCAATAAAGAAAGCATCAGATCCAATGTAAGCATAAACAATTTATTATATAGTGTATTATTGATTTAAAACCAGTTTGTTTAATTTCAAAAATATTTTTTCTCTGAGGAATATATACTCTTTTGGGAAAACTTCTAGAAATTAGAAGCTGGATGTTTAAAACTGTACCAAAACTAGGACTTTATAAATTGTACTAATACCTTTGTTAAAAAAAAAACAATGTGAAGTTATGGCACAAAGGAGCAAACTACAACTAATTGTAAAGAAACACTTTTAAAATATCAGCTTTTTCATCTTTTTTCTTGCACATTCCAAGTAAAATGATGATGTCTGTTAAAAAGATTGTATGTAGTATTTTTTAAAACTTAGTAATTTTAACTCTTGTCTGCATCCCTCTTGAAATGTGGACCATGTTTGAGACATAATTTGTGTAACAAAATATCTTTATTTCTGAGTTAATTTAATTTTTACATGCTTGTCTTACAGAGGAAGTCTACTTTTATTAAAGTCATGTGTTTAGAGCCGTAATTTTTGCATTCAACATAAATTATTTTTATGTTGTGACTGTTTGATGTGAAGTCTACATTTTCTGTGAGTAAACTTAGCAGTTATAGTATGGATCTCATCTTCCTCTATCAATATCACCATGTTACAAATCACTATATTGAAAATGCATCTTTAGAAGTTAATATAATGTTTTGAGCAAAGCTATGAGTGTAGTTGCAATACAAGATGCACTGGAAATCCTTTTTTACCTAGGCTTCATATACTATTCTTGTAAACTAAAAGAAAGACATTTTCCTCTGTTCTTGTAGTTTCCCTTTTAAATGGAGCCTATCACCACATGAAACACTTTCCTGACCTTTAGCATTGTCAGAACATGAAACAGAGGAGGAGGATATCCTATGGTGTATAGTACATTAAGGGGATTACCTCATCAGCATGAAAAGTCCATAACTAATCTACACCAGAGACATGTAAGCTCTTGGAGCAGGATATTCTTGAGAATATAAAGAAAGACATCAAAACATTTTCTCTGAGAGTTGTTCAGCATGTAAGCGGAGCAGCCGGCATGCGAATTAATTGCAGTGTCAAATTTATTCTCTGTTTACAGTGTTTTCTATTCATATATCTACCCAGACCCCAGATTTTCAGGCTGAGGCAGGATTGATAAAAGTCTGCTTTTTAAGAAAAATTGAATTTGGGGTGAGGTTTTTCCTGGTATTTTCCCTATAGTAAGATTCAGTGTTCTCCTTACTTTGTCAACATTGCAGGAGGTAACTGATTAAGAGGGAAGCATTTTTTTTTCTTGGAATTTCCTAAACTGCTTTGAAACTGTACCTTTACACTAGTTTAACGTATTATTTCTCCAGTTGAGCTTGTATGGAACCAGTGGTGAAATTAATCACCATGATTTGAACTCTAGTGCTAGTAAATAAGATGCAGTTCTGCCCATCCACAATATGCAGCCCTATGATGGATTTGCTGTTACTTACAGCATGTGTGTTATCTTAATATATGTTTTTCTGTGTAGTATCTATTTTTTTTCTCCTAACGCAATGATTGATGATAAATTTGAAAAATTTACCAAAATCTGTAAATTTAGTTTTCTAGCAATAAAGAGCTCATGTAAATGAGTCAGCCTAAAGTTTGATTAGCCATGCTTAAATCTTGCAAATAATGTGGTTTCTAAATCATTTGGTTTGGGAACCCTGTAGCAAATTTGTGGATAAATCCTTCTTTGCTTTCCTTAGTATTAAGAGGAAAAAGAACCTAACACTGAATCTATGGAGACTTGCCAAAAATTGTTTAAATTATTTTTATTAGGTCACAGTAGTCTATTACTGAAACATGCTCAAATTGTTGGCTCATCTACATTGCAATATATTCCTTGAGTTTCAGAAGAGCAAGAGAACAGAAAGCATCTTAAGCAACTAAAAAGTAGTTTTCATATTTTTCAGGTTATCTTTTTTGATTTATCTGCTGAGGAATTAGATATTGTTACCCTATAACCCTTGGGTGCTGATTGATCAAAGTTTCTAGCGTCTCTGAAATTCTCATCATTAACAATCTTTTTCAATTATATGTCATTTAAACAGCAAGTGTATCTTATCTGAAAAATTTCTTCAGGAGTACTCTAAAATACTGTTGAGCAAATAATACACAACATTTTTCTTCTTTATCATGAACTATTGAAGTATAATTCAGTTTCTTCAAGTTTATTTACCATTCAGAATGGTTTGTGGAATATTCTGTTGAACATTCTAGGGGACCCTGCTTGAGCAGGGAGATTGGACCTCCAGTTGTCCCTTCCAACCCTACCCATTCTGTGATTCTTAGTAAGTCTTGGTTTTTAGCTCACTGAGCAGCCATCTGTTTTCACTGACTGCCATTTAAAAGGCAAAAGTCTGTAATCAGCCAGTTAGTTTGCATGTTGTGTTTCTTCATCCTGATTGAACATATGTAATAATTCTAAGCTGGAAGCTTGCAGAAGACAGATATAAACATGCCTTTCAGTAAACACTTTCTGAAGTGTGCCTAAATTGCTTAAATCCATATTCCTGATGATAAACTTAATTTCATTAACTTTGGAAAAGCTGAGCTAAAATATATGTCTCTTCGTAAAAATCTGAATTAATGCTTGTGGAAAATATTTCACAGTAGTTGATTGGTTTTAGCTGCAGAAATGTATAAGTGTAGTAAATAGAAGAGCCTTGTTGAAGTCCAAATACTCTCCTTTTTCATTGTTGAAGTGGAATAATGTATTTGTACAGAATCTACAGTAGTAGATAAGAGATTTGCATTGGGAAAAACCCTTCCCCTTACAAAAAATCCAGGAAGAACAGATGTAACCTCCAATATAAGAAGTTCTAAGAACTGAAGCCTTTTGATCTGAATGAAAACCAACTACTAAAATTTTGAAGACAATAACTTCTTTGCATTACTATGTCCTCAGTTATGATTTAGGGAGACAATCTGTTTTCTCTGTTTATCTGCTATCTGCTCTACAGTAGGATCCAAATCTTAGTTCATCTGAGGTAAATAACAGAAGTTTTTAACATTTAAGAGATCAGCATTAAGAGAAAATGCAGAATTGTGTATCTTGTTTCGAGTAATGAGAGCCATTCTTGTCACTATATTATTACATATGTTCAATCAGGAAAAGAAACTGCCTTTAAGCATTATATTTTCTTAGGGGCTCAGCTGGATGGGCATTGCAGTTGCTGAAGGGACATTAGCAATTGGGTGAGAGAGAACTTTTTAGGGGAAGCTTTTGAAATTTCCATAAGTTTTAGTTTTTAGGATTTTAATTTTTTTTTTCTTTTTAAGGTTGTTAGCTTTTTTTTTTTGTGTGTGTATGTCTGTCTGTAGATACGTTCTGGGCTAAATTTTACCCGTTTGGCTTGGTGTAAAATCAAAGTCATACAGTGATCAGTATTGCTGAGAATGGGAGCAAGGTTTTTGCCCCAATACTTTTGACTGCTTTGTCTTGCTCTGCAGCAGTTTCCAGACTATGCCTAATTTTTCTGTGATAGTCAATGTTAACTAAGTAACAGCATCTGCAGTGCTGCTAAATTGAGGGTTTTAAATGCTCAGCTTCCACACTAGCAGATATTTTTGGCAAGTATGTACCTTTACCGCAAAGTTGTTGCTATTATGGGATTGTTTTAATCGTACGCTGAAACTAATTTTCTTAAATGCACTTTTAATTCTTTCTTTGTTTGTTTTTATTGTTTGCATAAGAACACCACATGCTAATTCACCACATGATGTGTACTCAGTCCAAATATCACAAAGTCAGTTCCAGGGTCCAGACATTTACCAGTCTCCCTTTCATAAAGCATATGATGGCAAAACCCTTAGTCCAAATTCAAGTCGACCAGAACTTTGGAGTATTTTCAGAGTAAAATACGCTTCAGAACAGCTGCAGGAATCTTGATATATAACCCACAGTGGGGTGGACATAACCCTTTAATACTGAAAATATACTTTATAATTTAGACATGATGACAAGATAAAAGTTTTTATAAGAATTTCTTCAAAAGAAGAAGGAGTACAAAAACAACTAAAAATAAATAGAAACGCTTTCCTGTTCTAAACCCACAGCGGGTACAGCCATGATGGCAGCCAGCACCTTTTTGGCACAGAGCCCTGCCAGTTGCCTCATCCCAGATTCAGAGACAAAAAACTCAACTCCTCTTCTGGATCGTTTCCAACCAGTTTGGGAGTTTGCCTTCCTGCAAGAGGCTGATAGAAGGAGAACATATAATGCTTTTTCTCTTGCTTCCTGCTTGTTAAAAAATAAATTGGAAATTACATATTCTACAAACATACACTTGTTTTGTGGATTCCATCAAAATGCATAAATTATTAAGTGTTTTATACCAATTATTTTGTCTCAGATTACACCATTCTCTTATGTAAAGCAAAATAAATGCATTTTAATTACTTATTGTATGTTTTGGGAGTGTATCACAAGCCATATAAAATCATCTATTTAATGTCAAGAAGAAAAAACTCATTTTGAATTTCTTAGGATCTTGTATAACCAATTTTGCAGCAGCATATATCCTTGATTTGCTAAGGGCTTAGTGCATAACATTTTCAACCAATTTGGTCTTGATGTGTCCTAAGAAAATAACCCTTAAGTCAATAAAATTTCAAGAGCAAAGTATTTAGAGAATTGTTCTTACCAAGAAACAGTGCTGAAGAGTTCTTCCAGGACAGAATTAAATGCATAAATACTGTAACCTGCACATGAGAGGAGGTGAAGTTTTCTTGAGTGCACATGTACATGCTTACACATCTATGTGTGGGTAGTCTTCTGCATGAAGTCATCCCATCGAATGTCAGTCCTGGCAAGACAGCCTCAGATCCTAGTCCTGTGTTTTTGTTCTCATAGCTGAGAACTGTAAACATCTTCTGAGCTAAAAAAAGCAATATTGCAAATGCAGAATATTGAGTTCAAAAGCAGAACACAGAGTCCCAAAGTCTTTCTGCTGTACACAACAAAGTGAAAGATATTTGATCTGTTTCTCTAGTTCACTGAGGTCCTTGTATGTCACTCCATGAACAAAAAGAATTAAATCTGGTCATTGGGACAACCAGATCTGTGCCATCTGGTTTTACTTTCCCACATTAAAAGTCCTAGCACAGGGTGAGGTATGAGCTGCTCTTGATGTAGTTATTCTTATTGGCTGAATGATGTTTTCAGACTATTGACATCCAGACTATGGTAGAACAATTGCAAAATTTCCCTACCTACCCCAGAAGTATTGGGTTGGACATTCTCCAGAGGTCCCTTTACTTTCCTCACCTTTGTTCAGGTGAAGCAGTACAGATTTTGTCTACTTTTGTTCCAAAAACGTCTTGATCTGGTTTATTTGGATTTTCTAAATATTGGTCTGTGATGACTGGCCATTTGCAAGGAGTAAAGTGCTGCTCCACGTTATTATTTGATATTATTAAGGAAATCTGGCACATATCCAAGTCAGAATCATTAGAAACTCTGTGGAAAGGATGACTGACTTTACCCTGACTCCCATACTTCCAACTTTTCATCTCCTGATACAAGTGAATTTTTTGAGTGCCAGAAGATTTTACAGTCATTGGTAGTGAGTAAAATATCTTTGTTTGCCAGGAAATGTTACTTGGATATGTTATTTTGAATTGAATCATAATCAAAGCAAGATATGGTCTAGAAGAGAGGATTTCTCATCCTTCCTCTGTGGAATATGACTTAATTGTGCTAACTATGGGGACCACAGCTGCTGTTGTGGAGCCAAGAAAGGAAAAATTTATTGGTTCCAATAAGAGGTGCTGGAAACTGTCTTATGTTCAAATACATACAGGTGAATTTTATTTTAAATTGTCTCTATTAAATATAGTTGCATACTGTCCACGTCCTATTTCACTGTATTTCTAGAACGTCTGGGGAAATCTTAGGATTCTGTAAAGATGAACTGACTAAAGCAGTATTTCTTTATTTACTATCAGACCCATTTTTACCAGATTGCTATACTGAATGTTCCAGGTTTCAATCATATGTTAAATTTTAGGTTGGTTCATTTGAAGATCTTGCTGTTCAATGTTTCATATTTAAACCTGGTTCTCTAAATGTTTACGTTACAGTTTGTTCTTTTTTTTTTTTCTTCCCACTTTCTAGATATTATAAAGGCTAAGAACATCGTCTGTTGTGAGAAGACGTATGAGGAGCTTGTCCTACATGTATTGAGAGACTGGGTTCAAAGGCCAGTCCTTTTAAGTCTTAGCTCCTAAAACACTGAAGTGCATAAGTCGCCTTTTGGTTACATTAAATGGAATTTTCCCAAACATGGCATTTTAAAGATGGGTCTAGAGTACAGTTGTTTAAGTAAAATATTCATGGTGTACAGAAAAGAAATTACATAGTCATAGACATAGCAAAACATTAATTACAATGGAGCAAACTCTGTTATGAATTTCTTCATCTTAGTGTAAATGTGATGCAATTTACATTTCTGTTATTTTGATCGATCTCACACTCACACTGTAGCTTGTAGCATTAAGCCAGTTTAAAAACTTGCATGAATTCTGCCCTTTTAAAAATGTTTTCCTGTTCTATTTTGTTTTGTTGAGTTTAAATCTCTCTTTAAAAAATCATGCAATCTTATACTTCCACACATAAGTTTTATTAGGTAAGATTGTTTCAAAGAAAAAGGACGGTTTTTTCATTGGTCTGAATTTTTTATCAATTTCCATTTCATCTCAGGTGAACTGGTCGGTTTGTTCACTGTCCTGGTTTAGCGCAAATTTTGGGGGAAACCTCCGGAAGGAGCCCCCAGAAAGCAAACCCCCACGACTCCTCCCCCCACCACTGGGTTCGGGAAGAATTTTCTCAGAGAGAAGTGGAAAAAAACCTGTTTATTTAACAAGCAAAACACTCCCCAGCACACACAAAAAAAACCTGAACAACACCAGATGACAAAAAACTCTTTCACCGCTCTGAAAGGATGACAAATTCAGAAAGTCTCTCCTGCTGTCACCCAGTTATCGGTCTCCGGCGCTGGGGATGACTGCTGCAGATCACAAAATGCAGACTCCCGGTGTTTCTTGGTGTTTCCCAGGTCCCCATCCGGAACAGGTTCAGATGGTATAATTTTATTTAGGCAAAAGCAAAAAGTAGGAGCGAGCAAGCAAAGCAAGCCTTTCCTAAACACAGACCATGGGGGAGGTGAGCTGGCTGATACCAAGACAAAACAAACCTTCACTTTCAGAGTCAGTCCTGAAAGTACAGAACATAATACCAAGCATAATCGGAACACACAACTGGGGAAACAAGCACCATAACGTCACCCTAGGACACTCACCCAGAGTTTTTCAAATTTTATTTAACAATCCATTTTGAGTGTGGCAAAAACTTCTTGTTATATTCCTTTCATTTTATGACTTTTTTTGCCTCAATAAAGACAGGGGAATGAGATTAGAGCAAAACAAAAAAATTTGCAGTGGTGTTTTAAAGAAATAAAACTTAAAAAGCAAAAATATTCAGTAGATCTCAGTGTGTAATGGTTCTTTCCCTTTCTCTCTCAGTCTCTCTTTTCTTTCTTCTAAGATATTGGTATCAATGCAAACTGGGGCACATCCTGCCAAGAAGGGCTTGGAGGTGCTGCTGGGTGAGAGGCTGGACATGACCCAGCAATGTGCACTCACAGCCCAGAAATCCACTTGTATCCTGGGCTGCATCCAAAGCAGTGAGGGCAGCAGGGCCAGGGAGGGGATTCTGTCCCTCTGCTCTGCTCAGGTGAGATCCCACCTGGAACACTGCATCCACGCTGGGGGCCCAGCACAAGAAGGACATGGAGCTGCTGGAGTGAGTCCAGAGGAGGCAACCAAAATGATTAGAGGGATGGAGCACCTCTCCTAAGAGGAAAAGCTGAGACAACTGGGTTTGTTCAGCCTGGAGAAGAGAAGGCTTTGGGGCAACCTAGCTGCAGCCTTCCAGTGCCTGAAGGGAGTCCTCAAGGAAGATGGAGTGAGACTATTTAAGAGAGCATGGAGTGACAGGACAAGGGGAAATGGCTTCAAACTGAAAAGAGAGTACGTTTAGATTGGATATAAGGAAGAAATTCTTTACTGTGAGGGTGGTGAGGCCCTGGAACAGACTTCCCAGAGAAACTGTGAATGCCCCTTTTGTAGAAGTGTTCAAGGCCAGGTTGGATGGGGCCCTGAGCAAGCTGGTTGAGTGGAAGGTGTCTCTGCTCACAGCCTGAGGGCTGGAACTAGATGAATGGCCCTTTCAACCCAAACCATTCTGTGATTCTATGCTATGCAAGAGATAGGTAGCTGGATGTTCTTAGTACTGGAGCTCCAGATCTTGCTTTTCTAAAAAATCTGAATTTTTGGGCTCTGCTAGAATTCTTGAAAGCTTTTAATCAGAGCTAGATATTGAGACAGATGTGAAGTCAGAAGAGATTAGTTTAGCTGTTAATCTGCTGAAAAAATGTTTTGCTTTTGAGTTTAAGCTTGTATGTCTGTGTTTACTCCAGTGGGGTTCTATTGTAAAAATTAGATTGGTGGCTCATCATTCCCAGAGACTTCTAAATTGGTGATATGTTGAAGCTGAAAAGCCTTATACTCATTTGGAGGTTTTCATGGCTACTGTAACTAAACACTTTAGATATAGCATGAGCAGATGCATTAAAAACTTTGCTGGAAGCAAACAGAAAATAATGTTATTTTCTAAAGAAGTGACATTGGCATTATTTCTCAGTGTGCATACAGAAATGATGGATTATAACATGGCAGGAGGTAGCTGTTACAGTTTTGGGGTTTTTTTTAATAATTCAGATCATTATTTTTGCCCTTTTAGAATTATTTAAACATCTGAAACAGGAACTGTGATCATATAAATGCAGGTGGAAAAATTCTTTTAACCTACTCGCCTATGAAAAGGTTCCATAATTGAATCAAATGCAGTTTTCCTGAAGAAGGTCCAAAAAGAAGGTATTTTTATAATGCACTGAGCATGTTTCATTGGTAGTTGTTTTTTTTTTTTTNCATTATTTTTGCCCTTTTAGAATTATTTAAACATCTGAAACAGGAACTGTGATCATATAAATGCAGGTGGAAAAATTCTTTTAACCTACTCGCCTATGAAAAGGTTCCATAATTGAATCAAATGCAGTTTTCCTGAAGAAGGTCCAAAAAGAAGGTATTTTTATAATGCACTGAGCATGTTTCATTGGTAGTTGTTTTTTTTTTTTCCCAGCAAGAAGGGAAATATTTTTGTTATGCACTAGCTTTCAAATACAATGAAAACTTTCTGCCAAACAAATGCAAGAAAATAATTGGGTCACCCACACACTGCATGATTTATGTTATATAAATCTTCTCTTTGCAGAAATATTCAGCTATTCTGTAGTGGAAGAACAATCAAGGAACTAGCAAAAGTTTCAAAATATGCTTCAGGAATTAATGGTATGGAAAAAAGTAACAAAGGATGAGAATTATGTTTTGGTCCCAGAAGCAGTATATTAATATAAACAAAAGAGTAAAAGAAACTAGCCCAGTCCTGAGTCTTTCTTAAAGGAGTTTAAGAGCAGAAAAGCAGAAAAAGAAAAAGCTGCCGTGCATTAATGCCATAGGTTTTACAGACGTTCAGAGGAGGGAGGAATCAGTGTGGCAAAGGAAGCAGTTTATGAGGGGAAACCTCACTTCCATTTTTGTACAAAATTTGAAGAGATTATTGGTTTGTTATGAGAAATACCAATTCAGATGAGAGGGTTATTTTGAACATTGTATATAATTCAATTGAAATTACCACTTCTGCTTCCTGACAAAAGCAGGCATATGATAATACTGCTGTGATGGCATTATTTGGTGTTTTGTATGGAAATCTTATATGAGATCCTTTCCTTTGATATTTTCTTCACATATTACAGGCTTCAGTAGGTCTAATAGGTGTGGTGTGAGTCAACAACATGTCTTGTAGGGCCCTGACCTGAGAGATCTCCAAAATTTCATTTATAACTTTCAGTCTATCTTTCCAGAATTTGTGTGTACAGTTCACAAGTATTTATTTATTGGGTAAATGTAATGCTTTCAATCAGACTGTGCAGTCTGCAGGATCTGGCCCTGTTTTTGAAAGGTTACGCATCTTACCTCCTGTTTTATTTAGCTGAAAGTAAATCAGGAAAAAAAAGTCAAGCTTAACCATTTTAAACTAGATGATCCTTTTCATCTGGAGTAAATTTATCCTTAAAGGGACTACACAGTGCAGCCCTTATAGTAATACCTCATTAAAAAACATGTATTGAATGGCCACACTTTCAAAAGAGGCATTTCAACTGATTGCAGAAATACAGCTATCCTTGCAAAGTCAGTGTGCTAGGATGGATCATGCAGATTAGCACAGACATAACAGTGTGAGCCTTTTGGGTCAGTTTGAGGAAATGGCAAGAGTCAGAGTGGCCGGGTGCACACCTATTCAAGGAGACCACATAAACATTTAATCCTGATGATGTCATTTCATCAGCAAGAGAGTATTTAGGCTGCTGTTTCCTCCACACATTTCACCCATCGAGTTATAAGATGAGCTTCCTTCTGTAGATGAGCAAAATGATAATATTTTTCTTCTAATAGAGAAGAAACTGTTCCGAGTAGGATCCAATTTTCTGTGCAGTAATGATTTGCTGTTGAATTTTTTTTCGACTGAAGCATAAAATGTGGGAAATTCTTTTACCTACCTGGGGACTTCTATGAACTTCCAGGGGGAAAAGAAATCAACAAAAAACCACTCCATCCCTGCTTTTGAAAAGCTGCACCGTACATCACATGATGTCAAGATTTCTCTGACGTTCCACTGAAAATTGCAAATCACCTGGCCACTTGACTTGAATTATTATTCTTCAGAATGGAAGCATGAAGGAAAAAAAAGTATGGTTTCTTGTAGTTTCTTTCTGGTTTGATTACATCAGAGCCCAAAACACCTCCTGCCATCCACAAATGAGGAAGCCTGGTAGTCTATCCTGGTGTGATAATGCAGTGATGTGGAGAGGACACTTGGACGATGGTAAACCATAGGGTCCATTTCTATTTGGGAAGTTTTTCCTTTTCAGTTTATTTTGAATCTGATCAGATATCTGATTTGCTGTAGTAAATGCTGTGCAAGGATCAAAAGGACTTGTATGGTTAGAAAAGAAATTGGAGAAAAACTGCTTCAGCTAGCACTGCTGCTGAAACTTGTGAACGCACAGTGGCAAAAGCACAATGAATTAACCATAGTGAAGTCCTGTGCTAATTTTATATTGTTTCTATTGGCACATGAGGTATCTTTTGAACAGACAGTTTGAATGTTGCAATGGGCATCACTGTGTAGCAGCTGAAAAGTCTCAGCCTTACTGATCACTTGCACGTAAAGACAGATAGAGAAATTCCTGTCAGCTTTTTGCAAGGAATTGTGTCCTTTTTAGTACTGAGGTTTATGACTTTCTATCATATCCAGTTCTCCAGCTATGGAGAAGCATGGGGTGAGTATGTATACTATGTGCAAATTAGCTAAACGCATGGCAAAGCATTATAGCTCATTAAAAAAAAAAGCTTCTTTTGCTGATAACTCTTTACACATTTTGCATCAAAAACAGTGAATGTAAACATTTACTGAACTAATTTGTGTGGTGCCTTGAAAGATGATGATTGGACCACACAAGATGCACATAAGGTTCTCTGTACATAGAACCATACATTCTATAATGATGGAATGGATTTTTCTACCATCAATTGCTGACTAACACTCCAGAGGCAAACAGTCTCACTGCTGCCATCAAGCAGGATATGACGGATGGGAATCCAGTAAGTTTAGAAACCAAGCCCCAGTATGACTTTAGTAAATCTTACGGTATGTTTATAGAGCTTGTAGCCATGGTGAAAACAAGGAAAGAATTACATATTGCTTGGAAAAAAATAGTAGGAAGTTCTGTTACTTTGCAATCTCTAAAAGCAAGTCTCTACCCTTCTGCTTTGGTTTAAAGTTTGTATGGGAGCAGGACTGAAGCTGAGTTATCGTCCCGGTAGAAAAAGTTAAGCTTGTAATGCAGGAAAAAAGACAGAGATGATTTGCCTAACTAATAGGTAGATATCAAATATTAATTAATGTTTCATTCTAAATTATTTCTGTGGTACTCTTATGCTTATATTTCTAAAAGTTTGACTCCTAAAGTACAATGAAGTAATTCGATTTTTGCCTTCTCAAGCAAAACATTCTTTTGTCTGCTAATTTTCAATGTTTAACAATAGGACATCCTCTACTGAACATTGAACTTATGTGTTATTATTGTATGTGAGCATTTTGAGCTGGTAGAATTGTAGGCAAGTGGTTAGAACCTACTTCCAGGAGGGTAAAAAAATACAGTAAAACTCTCATCTAAAGAGATTTATTTTTGAAAAAAATTCTTTCTTTTTTTAATATTAGAGAAAGAACTGAACATTAGTGAATTACAGATTCTGAAGAACTCAACAGAGTAAAATTAGATGGAATGGCAATAATAGAGGAATGAAAGGTATATAGTGAACTTTTGTATAATGGCATTACTGACATCTCTTTGGGTATCCAAATTAACATTCATAGTGCAATGCTATAAGCACACATTTATGAAGATACCAAACTCTCAATTTTGGAAAGAAAGTAATTATTTTGCTTGAGGATTCTGGGTAATAATTTATTTAAATGCCATATGTTTCAAGAGAAGAATAGGTCTCAATTGTCCCTTACTGAATTCAGGTGGACTTGGCATGTCAGAACATGACTCCAGCACAAACCTGATACTTTACTCTTTTTTTCCTTTTAACTTTGATGGATAAACCAAAATAAATTCTATGAAAATATGTTCAGACACAAAATCTGGTCTAATTTTTCCATGAAATATGAGGGAGTGAAAGACAGCCAGTAATGTACCTGGTGTACTCATTTGTGGTCATGTAAAGAATCTTGCTCAAACATTACCAGAAATATTCCTTTGGGATATTGGAGAAGTCTGCATCTTAGTCTCAAAGGAGCAATGGTCCCTTATTGGTGTTTCCAGACACTTTAGGTGCTCTGCAGAGCTGTGAGGAACAAAAAAAGAGAAGTTTTTAAAACCTATGCCTATTGCTTTCATGACTTGAATTTAGAGGGAGATGAAAGCATGTCCAGGGCAGTGTGCTTGCTTATTCAGTGCTATTGATCCTGAGCTGGCAAAGTTCTCATCTACTGCTCTGGAGCTCTAAGAGTTCAGCCAGTAAATTCAGTAGGATCAGTTTGCCCTTGACAATCAGGAATTTGACATAAGGGTTCTGCTAAGAGCTGAAAATAGTGAGCAGTGCTGTCACTACCACTCCTTTTACCAACTGAATTTACAGCCACGTGTCTGATGGTAAATGCCAGGCAGTGTTGTGATCTGCATGATGAGCCGTGACTGGTGGCTCTGCTGACCTTTCTTGCATCTATTTCCAGAGACTGCTTTTAAAACTAAATATTTAAGTGGTTTGCTGCTTATCTCACAGATACTGGAGCTTTCAAAGGCATTGAAAGGGTTTTGTCTTTGAATTTAATGGGTTTAAGAGTTTATGACAAGTCTCTAAAGCACCTAGGTAAAGGAGTATTTAGTGAAACACTGCCTATCCCTTAAGTGGACTGCATGTTGTAGAAGTTTCAGTCCTAGGTGAGTTGTCCAGACTTTATAATCATTGTGGCACAGCTGGACACCCAAGAAACTGCTCTTAGGAGACAAGCAGGGAGTGTCCTATGTCCAGAAGATGGATGGAGAGGACAAAGATGAAAATCTTCCTCCAGGGAATTTTAAACCTCTTGTGTAGCTGGACAAGCAGAAAGATAATTTTACTGTGCATAAAACCTGAGGAAAACTGTCCTTTTGTATTAGTAGTGTGGAACCAGAACTCCATCTGCCCAGAAATTTGTTTCTACAAATGGAAAAAATTTGTCAGGAGAGAACAAGAAGGATCTGCTCCTCAGTGGCTGCTACCCAAACAGTTAAGTCTCTCAGCTGGGACCAGGCATCTTGGGATCAAGTTCTTGTTCTGCTTGGAGCATGGCAGGGGCTTCAAGCAGCTCACCAGATGTGGCTCATTGCACATATATACACCAGGAGAAATTTAGATCCTCCCTGGATTAAGTGGCAGTTAAGTAGCTGAAGAACATAAAAGAAGCCAAAATGTAAGTTAAATGTGTAAGTAGGAATGCAGACACCCATGTATCATGTAAGATCTGAACCTAAACACTTAAACTTCCTGAGTATTAAATATCCTCAGCAGAAATGCATTGCAAACTCTACAGCTACACTTGGATATATTCATAAACTATAAATGTTTGCTAACCTGGCAAAAAAGCATGTAACCAAGAACTTGGTGAGACAAGTGAAATTTGTCTTTTATTACCTCCAGTATAAACTGGAAGTAATAAAAGACAAGTCTTTTATTACCTCCAGTTTGTACTTCTGTTTTAAAATCCCAGAGAACTCCTTGTTTTAAAACTATACAGGAAGCCAGACTTTCAACCGAATCATAATCTGGAATCTTTGTCACAATGCACTGTAGATAAGTGGTGTTATTGGAAGGAATAGCATGTTGAGGAATTGTTTCCACGTTATTGTAGAACTTTCTTGCTCCATTTTTCCATGCAAATGCTGTATCTGTACAGTCATCATC
>VWZS01000850.1:678474-716868 GCA_013397075.1 Rhabdornis inornatus
TATATATATATATATATGTATATATATAGCAATATTGAGTTCTAGGGGAAGAGAATAGTCTAATCTACCTTTCTGCTCACTGAAGCAGCTTTGCTGATGAAAGGAAAAACAATGTCTTGATAGTCCTGCCTTATGTTCCATAAGCACCTCTCTAGCTGCTCAGTGGCAGCGTTGCTGAGGGTTTTAAACAGCATCTGTTCAAACCTTGCAAACACACATCATGAACAGAAACATGAAACACCTGAAAGTTTGTTCAGTACCAGAAATACTGAACAGTACATAAAGGGGGCTACAGGAGACCTGGAGAGGGGCTTTGTGCAAGGGCATGTAGTAATAGGACAAGGAATAATGGCTTTAAACTGAAAGGCAGCTGGCTTATGTTAGATATTAGGAAGAAACTGTTTACTGTGAGACTGTGAGGCACTGTAACAGGTTTCCCAGAGAAGCTGGGGATGCTCCATCTCTGGAAGTGTTCAAGGGCAAGTTGGATGGGGCTTTGAGCAACATGGTCTAGTGAAAGACATCCCTGCCCATAGCATTGAGGTTGGAACTAGATTACCTTTAAGGTCTCTTCCAACCCAAACCATTCTATGATTCTGTGAAATAAAATTGTGCTTCACTGTCTTCCTCAGGATGTTCATTTTTGTGTTTTGTGAGTTGACAGAGGAAGATCCTGAGAGGAAGAGTAGGGAAAGGTGTTGCCTCTCAGCTTTTNGGGAAATATTTTTGTTATGCACTAGCTTTCAAATACAATGAAAACTTTCTGCCAAACAAATGCAAGAAAATAATTGGGTCACCCACACACTGCATGATTTATGTTATATAAATCTTCTCTTTGCAGAAATATTCAGCTATTCTGTAGTGGAAGAACAATCAAGGAACTAGCAAAAGTTTCAAAATATGCTTCAGGAATTAATGGTATGGAAAAAAGTAACAAAGGATGAGAATTATGTTTTGGTCCCAGAAGCAGTATATTAATATAAACAAAAGAGTAAAAGAAACTAGCCCAGTCCTGAGTCTTTCTTAAAGGAGTTTAAGAGCAGAAAAGCAGAAAAAGAAAAAGCTGCCGTGCATTAATGCCATAGGTTTTACAGACGTTCAGAGGAGGGAGGAATCAGTGTGGCAAAGGAAGCAGTTTATGAGGGGAAACCTCACTTCCATTTTTGTACAAAATTTGAAGAGATTATTGGTTTGTTATGAGAAATACCAATTCAGATGAGAGGGTTATTTTGAACATTGTATATAATTCAATTGAAATTACCACTTCTGCTTCCTGACAAAAGCAGGCATATGATAATACTGCTGTGATGGCATTATTTGGTGTTTTGTATGGAAATCTTATATGAGATCCTTTCCTTTGATATTTTCTTCACATATTACAGGCTTCAGTAGGTCTAATAGGTGTGGTGTGAGTCAACAACATGTCTTGTAGGGCCCTGACCTGAGAGATCTCCAAAATTTCATTTATAACTTTCAGTCTATCTTTCCAGAATTTGTGTGTACAGTTCACAAGTATTTATTTATTGGGTAAATGTAATGCTTTCAATCAGACTGTGCAGTCTGCAGGATCTGGCCCTGTTTTTGAAAGGTTACGCATCTTACCTCCTGTTTTATTTAGCTGAAAGTAAATCAGGAAAAAAAAGTCAAGCTTAACCATTTTAAACTAGATGATCCTTTTCATCTGGAGTAAATTTATCCTTAAAGGGACTACACAGTGCAGCCCTTATAGTAATACCTCATTAAAAAACATGTATTGAATGGCCACACTTTCAAAAGAGGCATTTCAACTGATTGCAGAAATACAGCTATCCTTGCAAAGTCAGTGTGCTAGGATGGATCATGCAGATTAGCACAGACATAACAGTGTGAGCCTTTTGGGTCAGTTTGAGGAAATGGCAAGAGTCAGAGTGGCCGGGTGCACACCTATTCAAGGAGACCACATAAACATTTAATCCTGATGATGTCATTTCATCAGCAAGAGAGTATTTAGGCTGCTGTTTCCTCCACACATTTCACCCATCGAGTTATAAGATGAGCTTCCTTCTGTAGATGAGCAAAATGATAATATTTTTCTTCTAATAGAGAAGAAACTGTTCCGAGTAGGATCCAATTTTCTGTGCAGTAATGATTTGCTGTTGAATTTTTTTTCGACTGAAGCATAAAATGTGGGAAATTCTTTTACCTACCTGGGGACTTCTATGAACTTCCAGGGGGAAAAGAAATCAACAAAAAACCACTCCATCCCTGCTTTTGAAAAGCTGCACCGTACATCACATGATGTCAAGATTTCTCTGACGTTCCACTGAAAATTGCAAATCACCTGGCCACTTGACTTGAATTATTATTCTTCAGAATGGAAGCATGAAGGAAAAAAAAGTATGGTTTCTTGTAGTTTCTTTCTGGTTTGATTACATCAGAGCCCAAAACACCTCCTGCCATCCACAAATGAGGAAGCCTGGTAGTCTATCCTGGTGTGATAATGCAGTGATGTGGAGAGGACACTTGGACGATGGTAAACCATAGGGTCCATTTCTATTTGGGAAGTTTTTCCTTTTCAGTTTATTTTGAATCTGATCAGATATCTGATTTGCTGTAGTAAATGCTGTGCAAGGATCAAAAGGACTTGTATGGTTAGAAAAGAAATTGGAGAAAAACTGCTTCAGCTAGCACTGCTGCTGAAACTTGTGAACGCACAGTGGCAAAAGCACAATGAATTAACCATAGTGAAGTCCTGTGCTAATTTTATATTGTTTCTATTGGCACATGAGGTATCTTTTGAACAGACAGTTTGAATGTTGCAATGGGCATCACTGTGTAGCAGCTGAAAAGTCTCAGCCTTACTGATCACTTGCACGTAAAGACAGATAGAGAAATTCCTGTCAGCTTTTTGCAAGGAATTGTGTCCTTTTTAGTACTGAGGTTTATGACTTTCTATCATATCCAGTTCTCCAGCTATGGAGAAGCATGGGGTGAGTATGTATACTATGTGCAAATTAGCTAAACGCATGGCAAAGCATTATAGCTCATTAAAAAAAAAAGCTTCTTTTGCTGATAACTCTTTACACATTTTGCATCAAAAACAGTGAATGTAAACATTTACTGAACTAATTTGTGTGGTGCCTTGAAAGATGATGATTGGACCACACAAGATGCACATAAGGTTCTCTGTACATAGAACCATACATTCTATAATGATGGAATGGATTTTTCTACCATCAATTGCTGACTAACACTCCAGAGGCAAACAGTCTCACTGCTGCCATCAAGCAGGATATGACGGATGGGAATCCAGTAAGTTTAGAAACCAAGCCCCAGTATGACTTTAGTAAATCTTACGGTATGTTTATAGAGCTTGTAGCCATGGTGAAAACAAGGAAAGAATTACATATTGCTTGGAAAAAAATAGTAGGAAGTTCTGTTACTTTGCAATCTCTAAAAGCAAGTCTCTACCCTTCTGCTTTGGTTTAAAGTTTGTATGGGAGCAGGACTGAAGCTGAGTTATCGTCCCGGTAGAAAAAGTTAAGCTTGTAATGCAGGAAAAAAGACAGAGATGATTTGCCTAACTAATAGGTAGATATCAAATATTAATTAATGTTTCATTCTAAATTATTTCTGTGGTACTCTTATGCTTATATTTCTAAAAGTTTGACTCCTAAAGTACAATGAAGTAATTCGATTTTTGCCTTCTCAAGCAAAACATTCTTTTGTCTGCTAATTTTCAATGTTTAACAATAGGACATCCTCTACTGAACATTGAACTTATGTGTTATTATTGTATGTGAGCATTTTGAGCTGGTAGAATTGTAGGCAAGTGGTTAGAACCTACTTCCAGGAGGGTAAAAAAATACAGTAAAACTCTCATCTAAAGAGATTTATTTTTGAAAAAAATTCTTTCTTTTTTTAATATTAGAGAAAGAACTGAACATTAGTGAATTACAGATTCTGAAGAACTCAACAGAGTAAAATTAGATGGAATGGCAATAATAGAGGAATGAAAGGTATATAGTGAACTTTTGTATAATGGCATTACTGACATCTCTTTGGGTATCCAAATTAACATTCATAGTGCAATGCTATAAGCACACATTTATGAAGATACCAAACTCTCAATTTTGGAAAGAAAGTAATTATTTTGCTTGAGGATTCTGGGTAATAATTTATTTAAATGCCATATGTTTCAAGAGAAGAATAGGTCTCAATTGTCCCTTACTGAATTCAGGTGGACTTGGCATGTCAGAACATGACTCCAGCACAAACCTGATACTTTACTCTTTTTTTCCTTTTAACTTTGATGGATAAACCAAAATAAATTCTATGAAAATATGTTCAGACACAAAATCTGGTCTAATTTTTCCATGAAATATGAGGGAGTGAAAGACAGCCAGTAATGTACCTGGTGTACTCATTTGTGGTCATGTAAAGAATCTTGCTCAAACATTACCAGAAATATTCCTTTGGGATATTGGAGAAGTCTGCATCTTAGTCTCAAAGGAGCAATGGTCCCTTATTGGTGTTTCCAGACACTTTAGGTGCTCTGCAGAGCTGTGAGGAACAAAAAAAGAGAAGTTTTTAAAACCTATGCCTATTGCTTTCATGACTTGAATTTAGAGGGAGATGAAAGCATGTCCAGGGCAGTGTGCTTGCTTATTCAGTGCTATTGATCCTGAGCTGGCAAAGTTCTCATCTACTGCTCTGGAGCTCTAAGAGTTCAGCCAGTAAATTCAGTAGGATCAGTTTGCCCTTGACAATCAGGAATTTGACATAAGGGTTCTGCTAAGAGCTGAAAATAGTGAGCAGTGCTGTCACTACCACTCCTTTTACCAACTGAATTTACAGCCACGTGTCTGATGGTAAATGCCAGGCAGTGTTGTGATCTGCATGATGAGCCGTGACTGGTGGCTCTGCTGACCTTTCTTGCATCTATTTCCAGAGACTGCTTTTAAAACTAAATATTTAAGTGGTTTGCTGCTTATCTCACAGATACTGGAGCTTTCAAAGGCATTGAAAGGGTTTTGTCTTTGAATTTAATGGGTTTAAGAGTTTATGACAAGTCTCTAAAGCACCTAGGTAAAGGAGTATTTAGTGAAACACTGCCTATCCCTTAAGTGGACTGCATGTTGTAGAAGTTTCAGTCCTAGGTGAGTTGTCCAGACTTTATAATCATTGTGGCACAGCTGGACACCCAAGAAACTGCTCTTAGGAGACAAGCAGGGAGTGTCCTATGTCCAGAAGATGGATGGAGAGGACAAAGATGAAAATCTTCCTCCAGGGAATTTTAAACCTCTTGTGTAGCTGGACAAGCAGAAAGATAATTTTACTGTGCATAAAACCTGAGGAAAACTGTCCTTTTGTATTAGTAGTGTGGAACCAGAACTCCATCTGCCCAGAAATTTGTTTCTACAAATGGAAAAAATTTGTCAGGAGAGAACAAGAAGGATCTGCTCCTCAGTGGCTGCTACCCAAACAGTTAAGTCTCTCAGCTGGGACCAGGCATCTTGGGATCAAGTTCTTGTTCTGCTTGGAGCATGGCAGGGGCTTCAAGCAGCTCACCAGATGTGGCTCATTGCACATATATACACCAGGAGAAATTTAGATCCTCCCTGGATTAAGTGGCAGTTAAGTAGCTGAAGAACATAAAAGAAGCCAAAATGTAAGTTAAATGTGTAAGTAGGAATGCAGACACCCATGTATCATGTAAGATCTGAACCTAAACACTTAAACTTCCTGAGTATTAAATATCCTCAGCAGAAATGCATTGCAAACTCTACAGCTACACTTGGATATATTCATAAACTATAAATGTTTGCTAACCTGGCAAAAAAGCATGTAACCAAGAACTTGGTGAGACAAGTGAAATTTGTCTTTTATTACCTCCAGTATAAACTGGAAGTAATAAAAGACAAGTCTTTTATTACCTCCAGTTTGTACTTCTGTTTTAAAATCCCAGAGAACTCCTTGTTTTAAAACTATACAGGAAGCCAGACTTTCAACCGAATCATAATCTGGAATCTTTGTCACAATGCACTGTAGATAAGTGGTGTTATTGGAAGGAATAGCATGTTGAGGAATTGT
Source organism: Rhabdornis inornatus (assembly GCA_013397075.1). Taxonomy (NCBI): domain Eukaryota; kingdom Metazoa; phylum Chordata; class Aves; order Passeriformes; family Rhabdornithidae; genus Rhabdornis; species Rhabdornis inornatus. Next base: position 684,547 of record VWZS01000850.1, read on the forward strand.
TTCCACGTTATTGTAGAACTTTCTTGCTCCATTTTTCCATGCAAATGCTGTATCTGTACAGTCATCATCTTCACATGAGGGTTTATAGGAAAAACACCATGATAAGTGTTGAATAGAGTCCCAGTTATATGAATACATAATAAAGTTCTATGAAGTCTCATCAGAAGATTTTCCCCCAAATTATCTTATAGGCAGCAGATTTATCTCACTTACTGGAACAGCATTTGTAAGACAAAAAAAGTTGGTATCATCATTTGTCTTGGAGGTTTTTCATGTTTGAGAAGACAGAAAAAAAGGTAATTTTGATCTGAGGAAAAGCTGGACAAAGTTAGTGCTTCCTCAGAGAAAATGGCTAAACCTTTTAAAGTTTGTGGAATAGCAAGGTCCGTATAAAATTTTGATTATCTTAGAAACTATTTATACCAAATAAACTTGTGATTTCATCCTCCCCACCCCTTCCTTCCTATTAAAAGTTTATTTGCCAGTGCATTAGAGATCTTTTCAAATGTATTTGTTCTCATTAGCTAGTGAGAACAAATTTGGTTGTTAAACTCCTGCTGAAGACCCTGCTTTCTTCACCCCTTGCTCCTATATCTCGCCACCAGATACATTTCCTATTCTTCCAGCAATAGATTTTCTGTAGGAGCTTTCCAACTGCTTGCTCTAACCTGTCTTTTAGGAGGTATCTGGCAACACTGATGTTTACTCTTTCAAACTGATACATTTCACACAATAATTTAACTACCTTTGTTTTTGCAAAGTTACCTTTCCTACTGAAACTGGACAAAGCTAAGGTATCAGGAGTTGGATTGCACTGGCCTTGGGAGGTACGCAAGAGTGTAGTGATGTATTGTTCTTATANCTGGCTTATGTTAGATATTAGGAAGAAACTGTTTACTGTGAGACTGTGAGGCACTGTAACAGGTTTCCCAGAGAAGCTGGGGATGCTCCATCTCTGGAAGTGTTCAAGGGCAAGTTGGATGGGGCTTTGAGCAACATGGTCTAGTGAAAGACATCCCTGCCCATAGCATTGAGGTTGGAACTAGATTACCTTTAAGGTCTCTTCCAACCCAAACCATTCTATGATTCTGTGAAATAAAATTGTGCTTCACTGTCTTCCTCAGGATGTTCATTTTTGTGTTTTGTGAGTTGACAGAGGAAGATCCTGAGAGGAAGAGTAGGGAAAGGTGTTGCCTCTCAGCTTTTTATCAGTTTTTATAGTCTGGTTAAACAAACACAGGCACCTTAGCAGAAGTAAATGCTACTAAGGCACATTTTACTAGGCAAGCATTCTGCACACCTGGGTCTGTCTATACCCAATTACCACAGTATATCATTAGGTGATGTTATGTAGCTTTTAAAACAACTAAAAGCTGCTGGAAGACGTTTTCAAATATCTGTAGACAGCATGTCCCCAGCATTATCTGCATGTCTCCCAACAAGAAAAGAGCTCAATCCCAAGGAAGAAGTAACAACAGTTAATAAGGGAGAAAACTAAGCCAAGAATTTTAAAAGATGTTAAAAAGAAAGGAAGGATGTAGGATTGTGCAGTGAGCCAGGACACTGTAACTAACAAGAAAAACACTTTTAAATGTAGCATAGGAAAATTAGGCTGATTTATGGGATTTTTTTGCTAATAATGAAGTCTATTAGGCTGTAGAAAGTTTTCCAAGGAAAGTGGTAGAATACCCATCCTTTGGGATGTATAAAAAGAGCCTGAACAAAGCTCTCAAACCATAAAATAAGCAGGACTCTGGCACTGACCTTCAAGAAGGAAAAGATGAAGAAATGGCTTTTTCAATAACTAATTTTCACAAGTCTATGAGAACATAAAACTAAACAGTTAAAAAATAAGTGAGGCAGAAATATTGCTGTAAACATGAGAGATTTATCTGAAAGCACTAATTGATTGTCAATAAATCTGTTCCCTGATGAGAAGAGAAAACTTGAAAAAATATTTCTACACCACAAAATTGTCCCCAACTGAAAAGAAATAGAACTTATTTTTAGCAGTGTATTCATCGACTGTTACTTGAGTGCATATTTTTTTCCTTTGCCCAGTGAAATGATGCTTTTTGTTTCCTAATGGTAACCAAAGGAAAAGGTGATCTCTGAAAAATTAACTTTATGAGCTGAAAAAGGGACTTTTGAAATACAGATATAAAGGACTTTTGGAATACAATATTAAGGTGTTTGTCTCTCTCCTAACAGAAGTGGAAAGCCCCCATGAAGTTTAGCAGTATTTGGACTGCTTAAAAGTCTAAACATCACTTAACAGTCTAGACATCACACAGGACAGCCACTGTGTAAAAGAATGAGATCAGAGCAAGTCTTAAACTTATCGAAGTCTGTGTCTAGTGATAATGATCTCATTTTTTTTCCCCCGCAAGAAAAATTAAATGAAGGAAAAGCTGGCCTTAGAAAACATCATCAAAATAAATATATCATTGTCTTTTTTGTGGGGAACTGGTGATGACGGTGAGATATGGATATTAGGAAAATTATGGTTACTGCAAGTGCTTTGGGAATCTAAAGTTCCTTTTTTTTTTTTTTTTTTTTGCAATGAGATTAAAAGTATAATAAGATTTTATTGATTTGGCATAAAAGGTCTTCAGATACTTGGATTTTAAAGTTCTACCACAATTAGGTGGTACCGCCTTTTGTTCCTTCCCTGACTTTGTATTAGAGTGCAGCATCTCCAAGGATTTGGCCCTGAATCTCCTCTGCAAAAGTGAAAAGACCACCAAGGTTTTCCCGAAGCCCCATGAGGTAGTGGTCCCAGCATGCCACTATTCATTAAATATTTTCATTTTTTGCAGTATGTATTGAGATCATTTTGGTCACACTTAATATATTTCATTTAAATTAGAAAGTACTCTTGCTGAAGGGTGTGAGCAAATTCTCCCCAAGGCTATAAGCATCTCATTTCCCATGACTTCAAATAAAGAAAAATCAACTAAAAACGTAAGTCAAGAATTAAAAAGAGAGAGCTATGCTCTTTGTCACATCAGCCAGCCCGCTATTGAAAGAGACTCCATGAGCTTTCACATCTCCAGCCTAGTGGGGAATAGAATTTTAAAGCATTTGAAACTGTTAGTTTAATAATATTAAAAGGTTTTAAGACCATTTTTATTATGAGGTAAAGGATATTGACTTTTCTCATGATTTCCAGTTCCAGCATTCTATTATTAATTAAAACATTGTGTGCCAGTGGCTTTTCTTTCCTTTTTCACTTCCTTTTGCTCTTTACTTTTCAGCTGGCCATGGGTTTTATATATTTCAGAGCTGAAAAACATAGGGATTTTTTCTCATTCTTGCCATGACAAGGAACCAGTTCTGTTCTAGAGGGAAATACAACCGTTAAAAATAATTAGACTAGACGACACTAGACTAGAATAGACTAGAATAGTTCCAGTGGGAAGGACTGATGAGGTCTGTCTTTATGGCTAGGCATTGACCTGAGCTGGCCACACTCCAGAGCACATCTCTCTAAACTCTCTGTTCTCACTCTTCGTCTGAATCACACTCCTAAAGAGTCTTTTACTTATGACCACTGTGAGTAGGGCCCAAGGCAATACAGGTAAACATCAGAAAACTTTTTGACACTAAAAGCTATGAACTGTTTGGTTGCCTCGGGAGGTTGGGAAGCTTTCACCTTCAATGACAGATTTTGGTGTTAAAACTGCACGAGTAATGGCTGATCTTGTTTTAGGATAAGAAGCAAGCTAGGTGATCTCTTAAGGCACTTTCCTATTTTTGAATAAACCTCTGGGCCTAATTTCCTTAGCTGACTAGAAAGGAGTTGCTGACTGGGTTAGCTGCCCAAGGCTGAGTGATGTGCATGACCATGCAGGTCTAGCACTTCAGTAAGTTCTGTTACTACAGTGTGCCATGAAATTTCAAGGGTGTCTGCTGAATGGAAAGTGTTCTTCTCATTCATGTCTAGAGGCCCTTTCTCACAGACTAGAGCAGCCTTCTATTTCTCCAAGTTACTCCATTCACTTAATCTACCTCTGTCTGTTGTCCTGTTTCCAGAAGACCACTGCCAGTTCAATACACTGAGCGGCTCTGGAAATCAATCAGGCTTGATAGTGATTGCCTAAAAGTCCCAATCTCAGCAGAAGGTAGAAAGGGCTGCCAAAATCATAAGCACATTTACATTATTATGGTGTAAGCTGCAATAAAGAATTGGGTTTTTTACATCTGCTACAAAGGGTGGTGAAGGTTTCATTTATCCCCAGTCTTTTACATGTAGTTACTGCATATGCATGACTCATTTTCTCTGTGTTAGACAGAAGACATAAGCTCTGATTTGCAGAAAAGTTGAATCCTCATATGCGTCATTGGAATCTTTGATCCCTGTGCTTTCAACTTATAAAGACTTACGCAATACTTAATATATTGAAAAAAATTGGCGGGTAAAGTCTTAATTTCGTCACCAAAAACTGATGGCTTGTTTTCTTTTACATCTATGACTCAGTTGCATGAAAGTAAATTCTCTCCTAGCAATTTAGAGTGCATATACCAGTAATAAGAACTATAGATAAGCTCATGACAAAGAAACATAACCTTTAAAATTCAACATTACTGACAGCTTAAATGATAAGTTTAGTAATCAAAGCTATTTCTTCTTACAAGAAAAGGACTTTTGGCAACTTTGTGCTAATTTTAGTTAGCTTATAGTTCTTATTTCCTTCTTATCTGAACTACCATTTGTACTGACTAGAAATAGGAGTTTGCTTTTTGTTTTTTTGAAAAGGTTTTATTTTAACAAGTTTTGGAGGGGGGATATTTTTTGGGTAAAAGACTTTCACTGTGTCATTTTGTAAACACACCTACATGTATACATGTATTTATAAAATCTTGATTTAACTCCCTGTTTCCTTCTGCTACATTTTCTTCTGTAACCATGGCAGCAATTGTGTAAGAGATGGTGGTTATCACCAGCAGTGTTGTTATCTTTTAGTCCTCACAATCAGCTCTTTTTTTTGCGAACTTTGGCTCCACTAGCACCAAGAAATCTGTATCTTGTCAGATTTCTTGGCTGATGTGCTCCTGACTGTGACCTCTCACTTTGAGATGTGCCAGTGACATTGAGTTCCAGTGCAAAGTGTACTATAAAGTTGTGGGATCACCAGAGTGTGACACCACAGCAGGACTCTTTTAAGCTGAGAAGATTTTCTTAACTGATGAGTTAACAAGATGATAGACCAAAAATACCCTGGGACAGATTCAGTTCCATATGCTGGCCTCTCTGTGCCTCAGGAATTCAGTTGTATCTGGCCAAATGAAAATTTCCCAGCAGAAGAGAGAGTTCAGTAGACATTAGATTGGCATGGTCCTGAATCTTAACAGTCACAGCCCATAAAATAAGAAACCTGAGGTTGGAGGGGATGGGCCCTGAGAGCTACTATACTCCAGAAAAATTCCATCAGGCTGTCTTAAGACCATTGTCATCTTGTGTAAGCTGGACCAGCCTGAGAGTTGCTCTAACACACTCTGTCACTGTGGCCAGTGCTGGCAAAGAATCAAACAGTTGTAACCAAATCTTCCTAATTGCTCCCTTTCTCTCCTGCACTGATCAGCTCTAGGCCATAGCAATGATTTGCCTCTCTGTGGTCAAGATTTGCTTTCCAGGCAGTTGTAGCATTGTTCAGTGTAGTGGGTGCAAATCAAAAGTGGAGCTGGGTAGGAAAAAGGCTTTTTCATCTTGCAAAAAGTATTTTAATCAAAGGACTTTTACTACCCCAAGGAAAACCCAGAAATTTTTTAAATGGTTCATGGACAGTAGCATAACTGACAGTTTAGACTAGACCTGGACTTAGGGCACTCATCTGAGATGTAGAAACTTAGTTTTACCTGTTTCTGTATGGGAACATGAAATAGATCTTTGCTTCTCTGAGGTTAGGTGTGTTCCCCTCTTTCTTTATCTATACTTGGAATACTGTTCAACAAGTGAGAATCTTTCACTAAAAAAGAATTCAAATTATGATGTTTTTGCTGAAAACTTAGATTTAGCTAAAATAGCATGTTTCAATATGTGCACATAAAAATTGTAAAACAAAAATATCCTGACTTGCTTTAATTTGAAGGTCTGGATTCTTTTCTAAGGTCTAATTTATCCCATGGTTCTTGCCAAGTTGATTTTTCTTCAGCTGCAAAAGGAAGAGTACAAATGATGGCTTTTCTCTAGTTGATAAAGGGACACTACTTATTTTTTATTTTTGTGCACTGACTACTGAAGAAATCAGGTTAATCCTTTGAACTAAGAAAATACACAATCTACTGCTGTTTGTGGCACTGGAAGAAGGTGAGAAGCAAACTTCATAAGCTTCCACTTGTTTAGATAACTGTGATATATATTGAGAGGATAGATGGATAATCTAAATTTTTACCTTTCACTGATTCCCTCTTATTCAGATGACTCAGTTCCTTCCTGTCTTCCCTGTCACTTCCTATTATGTTGATGGAGATGCTTGGGCTTTGTTTCTGCTTCAAAGTGTATTTTGGTCCCTGATTCTGTGCAAAATGAACTTGGCCAATACTTTTTTGGCTGCTTTAAAATCCCTAAAACTATGCATAGCTCACATTTTAGAGCAGGCAAAAGCCTTGGACATGGAGGGAAATAAGCATTTTGCACCCTGCTGCTTCGATGGTCTCTCAGCATAGTAAGCATCACAACCTACTACATAGGGCTGTCATTCTGTGAAACGAGCTGGAAGGTTTCTGTGTCCAATTACAAAGCAACCAGACATGTCCTGAAGGAGATCTGTGGTAAGAAGGGACCAGTTTTCTCTGCTGTAATGCTCCAGAGGAATTAGGTATTAGGTATTATTCCCTTTCCTCACAGTACTTAGGAAGACTACTTGTGCTGTTCAAGTCAAAACTGGAAAATTAATATAACATATTCCTGCATCAGCCACTTCTGGATTTATAACACATTCAACACCTAACCTAAGGCTCTGTACTTCTGCATCTGCAGTTGGCATTGCATCAATAAATCAGTAGATTTATCAGAAATCTAGCAAATATTATTGGGAGTCCTTTTCAACCAATCATGATACAGGCTGAACTTTACGGTTTATTTTTCAGACATGTAAAATCTGAACAAATAGTGAAAGGAATACTGCAAAGAGCTATAGATTATAAGATCACAAGTCAACAATAAGTGGAAAATCGGTACTTTAAACTAGAATTTTGTCCTAAATAGAGCTGTGCAGAAAAATTAATGCAGAGTGAAAAACCAGAACAAATTCTGTTTTCCTGAAGACATTTTGTATTAAGTTTCATGCAGCTGAGAAACATCTGTTCAGCTGTTTGTTTCAAGAGAGGGAAATCATGCTGTTGTATGAAGCAAAGTGAGCCTAGAAGCTTTCATTTGGTCATTCAGAAAGTGCTTGCTTTATTAGAACTATGAAGTCAGATCAAGATAATACCATATTCCTACATGAAGTCTTAGGTGAAGTCTGAATGTCAAAATCCAAATATCTGTCTTGCAAATTGAAAATTTAATTGACTTTAATTGTCTACATTCCCAAAACTATACCCATCCTGACAGCCTGCTTGATGCCTAACTCACATCTATGCCTTTTTTGAGGGAAGAATGAATATTGCTACATCTATGTTAATAAATACAGTGTTGGGAATGTTCCTGGATGTAATAACTTGGTCATCTAACTGTTAAATTATTAGAAGGGTTCCTAGTATGATTTTGACCTGGACCAGCTAGTACTATCCCAAACAATTGCTGAGTACAGTAAGGATTTCCAGAGGCCAAAGGTTATTCAGAGATCACAGGCAATTTGGCTGCTGCTAGCATGTTTTGAAAGATGAGAATTTAGGAGCATGGATGCTGCTCCATGCCAGTTGGACTCAGTGACAGAAAACAGTCCCACACTCATTTGATTTACTAGTATATACGTAGCCAATGTGTTTTCTCTGTCTCCCAGAGAGGCTTAGTTTAGTAGGTGTTGTTGAGAAAACGAAACACTTTCCAAAGTTGGGATTTTTCAGAAAATGAAGTTATCTTTGACACTTTATGCCCATCCATAATGCTCCATTTTCCCATCTCCCCTACCTTATCGTGGTGTAAAATACCCAGCTGCCTCCTGACTGAATTCCTAAGGGAATACCAGTCTGCATTCCCAATATGTTACAACCCAAAGCAACCCTCAAAACAGCCTTTGGGGGAAGAAATTGAGATGCTGAAGCTGAGGCAGTCATCATCAATTTTAGTTTCTTTAGAGTAGCATCCCAGCACAGAGAATTTGTTCCATCTAAAGAGAACATAAAGGCACATAGGCAGAAGGCTGACATGGAGCCTAGTGAAGAAAAAAATCACTATTTGATGGGAAGACTGATGTTCCAGGCCTTGCTTCCAACATCATCCCTCTGTTTTTGCAGTTGTGGGGATGCAAGACAGAAAACACATATCTCATTCCCCTTAAATAGACTTCGAATGTAGGAGTTTCTCTTACCTCCACTACCTTTGTAACTCTGGCTATGAGTTAGATGGGAAGCTGTGTCCATCTTCATTTTACTGAAGAAAAATCTTCACAGAAAAATGTAGTAAGAGGAAAATGGGATGCAGTTAAGTGTTCAAACCCTCTCAGCCATAGCAGGCTCTGTGGTGCTTCCAGAGAAGAGCTGTTCAGCTTTGTATTATTTACAATGAGGATGCTGACTTTGGTAGATCCAGTGTCATTCCTAAATAGTTTATATCAGCAATATTTTTCTAAAAAATACGGCTAGGAGTTCAAAACTTCACCCCTGCTTATCTGCTTATCAGTTGCCTTTGTTTTCCTTATTCACATTGGGATAAGGTAGATGCTGAGTGTCTATCCGAAAGTGCTGCTGTTAAACAAAGAAAGTGTGGATGTCACAGACATTTCATATTTATTTTTTAAAATACTGAAATACTTTTTAAACTTTTAGAAGAATTCTTTAAAAGCAGGTTTTTAATATTTTTTTTTAATTTTAAAACCAGCATTAATTCTTCACATTACTTAATTAGGCTGTGTTTTCACATGCAATCAAAAATTTGCTATTTGCATTTGTATTTATTGAATAAATTTGTCATGAGACTGCACATCCTCTCTTTTTCTTCTTTTGGAGATATCCAAAGCACCCAATATGCTGAAAGTTTACAGTTTAAATGCCCTCAGCATTGGGTTTAACACACCCAAACCGTTCACCTTGAAATACTTTATGTGTAATTTTAATGTTATCTTGTTTAACAGGATGCTGGTTTCTCCCATCCAGCTGAAGCCTGGAGAGAACCCAGCCTATATCATGTGTTATTCTTTCCAGTAGACTTTTTACCCATACAGCTTGACTGCAAACAAAACCCACAACCTAATTAGTACAGAAAAAAACCTAAACTAATTAGAAACTGTGTTTCTTTAAATAAAATTTGCTATGCCAGCTGTATATCATGCCATACTCTTCACAACATGATAGCCTTATGTGCACTATCTGTGTCTTTGTGTTTGACCCAGATAAGGGTGATTTCTTGGCTGCAGCCTTGGGGCCCCCATGATGGGCCAAAACAGAAAATAAACATACATCTCTGTCTCCTTGGTCACTTGAACAACTTTGCATCATTGGACCTTTAGTTTGAGAAGGAAAACAAATTCTGAAATGATGTCTCCTGGATTTCTTCACCCAGCTTTGACTTCAAATACTAATAAATTCATGTATTTACTGTATCACTGAGGCCCACTTTAATAAGTGTTTACTCTGTGTTTCCAAGAAAAAAAGTTGTACAAGTGGTTACTATGACAACCACTGGCTCTGAAAAAGCATTTAACTTTATAACCTTTTGATTCTCATTTTAATCATCCTCCCAGATTTTGTTCAAATACTAATTAAATTTTGTGTGTTTTGAGGGCTTCTCTTCTGAAAAAAAATGCTTCAGTTTGAAATGCAGTACTTTGTATGTCTGCAGTGATGGTCATATTGCAGGTGGTGACAAGTGTATTACCATCTCTGGGTACACAGTTTGTGCCTCCCTCTGCTCAGATGGGATGCAGAGGATGTGAAAGTTACTGGGATTAAAAAAGAAAATGAATGGCATGTCTGTAGCAGGCGTAAATTGCATATTTTTTTATTCTGATGGTAGACTGTAGAGCTTTTAAAAATCCTCTTTTCAGCAGATTATATTTCTTTTAATCTCAGTTCTGTGCTAACTTCCAATGTTTTACAGATGTGACCTTGTAAGCACTTACCTCTTAGCCATGAAACAGAAGAAAGTCAGAAAACCTGATGGTGTGCTAATATATTGCTGTTTTTATAAGCATGCTAGGATTCCAATATTCAGTTTTTAAGCCAGAACCTATGTTTAGGGCTGAGTGGTTTTATTCTCACCGATGACCAGCAGCTTTCACCATGGTGTCCTTGCTATGGGTCAACAACTGGAGTACTGCAGGTTCGCCCTCTGATCTCTTCTCTTCCTGAAAGTGCCTTGAGTTTACACCTTCTCATCAGCAGATGATGTAAGCCCCTGTTTATTGCTTTATAGCCCTGTTGCTGACTAGGTTCAAGTCACCAATGAGATACTGCTTCTGACTGAGAGGTAGATTATTCTTCTGAAGCAGTGCACTTCCTTCTACCCATGTACCTATGCTTTCTTGGGTGTCTTCACTGTCTTGCCATGTTTTCATCTGACAGCTAAAGTCTCAGCAATCAGGAAACAGGGAGAGAGCATAAGAGTTTGTTCTCTCCTGCTATCTGTGCTCTGGGTAATTAAAGGAAACCAAAACCCAGTCCCTCTGAAGCAGTTCCTCTGAAACCACTGGTACTACCTCAGTGAAGATCCATAGGGTCTGCCTGAGTGTGTTTGAAAAGAAATTACTCTTAACATCCTTTAAAAGACTTATCAAAAGCTTTTCCCAGAGGATTCTCTCTTCTATAAGTGAGCTTCGTACCTCCTAATGAGCATTCAAGAGACAGCTCCTCTAGCATAAGAAAACCTTCTCTGAAGTCATTGCTGAAAAAAGATCTGCAATCAGACATTTATCAAGTGTCCTTCACTGACAACATCTTGAATTCAGCAGACATGAATCCAAACTCTTCCACAACCAAGGACTTCCTTAAAGGGAACCCAGGGTGGTAGCAATAAAAAAGCAAGGTGAGATTCAGGCAGTCACATACAACCTAAGTAAGTGAGGCTTCTTCTCAGTGCTCTAGAGGAACATATCCACATAATATTTTGTGTCTGTATATAGACAAAAATTTACAACACCTTCTGCTCAGATTTATTTTCCACACTGTAAACACACCAACATCATAGCTACTGAAACTAAAATTCTTAGGTAAAAAACAAATGGGATTTTTATTAAGTGATAGTATTTTAATAATTGAGCATATTAAACGTAGAGAGATACAGTCAACACAATAGCTTTGAAAGAAAAAAATCACATTTATGTCTTCTATTCAGAGCAATATATGGGTCAATATTTCAATAAAAATTAGTTACTGAAGGTCTGTCTGATACAGATCAATGATTTTCAGATTTTGGCACTATGATGCCACCAAAAAAGAAAGAGTATAACAGAAAAAAGGTATCAAAGAAAAAAATAATCACTGCTTTCAAAAATATCTTGTCCAAATATGTGACTAAAATTACAGCATCTTTGGGCAAAAATATATTGTGTACCCATATGTGTGTGTGTATATAGTATATATGGTATATATATTATAATTTTAAGCTATGAATAAAACTCCTGGAGCCCAGCACCCTCACCCACACCTACCTCCCCTTTCACTGTGAAGCTGTTCTTCCCACAGCTGTCATGGTGTCTGGCTCTGTTCCAAACTGAAGGAGAAGGACACTCTGCCACAGTTTCATGGGGAGATCAGGACCCAACTCTTTCAGCCCCCATGCCTTGGAGACTTTTTAAATGAAGCTGCCCAAGCAGTAATAGCCTGATTTAAAATAAGTGGATAATGAAATTAAAGTCATTGTGGAAGAAAGTGGCTGGCTGGATTTATGTGTTAGAAGTGAAATCAGTTATGTTCTCAGTTTACAGGGAGAAAGAGGACAGCAAGAAAGTATAGCTCATCACCTTTGGAAATTATTTGCTCTCCTTATCCCTGACAGTGAGACTCTTAACTCACTGCCAAGAGCACTTACACTCCAGCTGTGCCCCAAGGAGTCTGCTCAATCCAGTTTCACCCCTCACCCTCTTATTTTAAAACAGTCCTCTGTACACACATATATGCAAAATACCGCGTGGACTCAGTGTTTCCTCTGGCAAGGCGTCTTCTGCAGTGAAGACCGTCTAATAGTAATTGTCAGTTTATTGTTAATTGTTTATTAACAATTGTTAATTGTTTATTAGAGGCTTATTGACCAAACCTGGACACCAGCTTGCTTGTGCTGTGGATTCTGGCTGGTGCTTCCTCACTTCGGCTAAGTTCTGGGATTTTCTGAGTCTGACAAACAAGTTGTCATTTGCTAGAAAAAAACTTATTATGATCAGATGTTCATAATTCCCCCATCACAACCTAATTAAAATCCTTAATTGTACATAAATGAATGGGCTCAGTGCCCTGATCTTCTTTTCCTCTCCCTCAGCTTTTCCTTACACTGAGTTGGAGATGCCACTGGTACCTTAGTAGTGTGTTGGTTCAGGATGTCTTTTTGCAAAGGTTGTTAAAACGACCTACAAAAGTTTGGCTTTCTTTTGCACTGAGACACATGAGTTGCTTTAAAGCAATTTGATCTTCAGGCATTTGTCACCATTGATTTAGGATGAATATGTTGTTTTATTCATGTTTATATGTATGTATATAACTACTAATAAAAAAGGAATACCATATGCCAAGTCCCCAAAATTGTGTGTTTGGGTAACACTCTTTATTTCATTAATTAGTGGACATTTATCAGCATTTATTGAATTTTTTTTTAATAAATAAATTACATTTTTAAGATGTAGACCTTCTACTTAAGAACGAAAGAAAAGAAAGATTGTTATTAAAATACCCTTTTAAAATTATGTTTCCCAAAGGAAAATGAATTAAGGATCCTGGAAAATGTTTCAGTCCCTTTCTTGTACGATAATCTAATCCTGAAGGACGGTCTTTGATTTCCTTCTATAATACTTTGTTTTTTTCCTTCTTGTTATTTTATTGTACTTATTCCCACAGCTAGCTTCAAATGACCTCAAGAACACAGGGCAGCTAAAATATTGCTTAAACTTCTTAATACTTTTAATCCTTACTTGTTATAATTTGATTACTGAGACAGATTTTCTCTCTGGGCCTCATATTAAATCACTTTCAAGTTGAAACAAACCAGAAATCCTTTCAACTTAACAGAGCTTGTATTCAATATGAGCTAGTCAGATGTAGCACAGAGACTGTAAGATGTTGCATCACATGCTTCCTGGATTTTAATGCAAGGAAAGCAAACTTCAATCAATGTTACACATGATTTTACCTTCATAGAGTATCTATTTATCAAGAGCAAACACGAGTAAGTATAGTTTTATAAGTGCATGTACATGCATGTGTGTAAATGTGCATGCATCTGTACATAGGCAGATAGAGATTTCTATGCTACATATATATAACTTTGCTGATAGTATAATCTCTGGAATTGTAAAACCTTATTTATTGTGATAAGAATGAATCCCGAATAAGATTTTCTTTCATGCAACTGATTCTTTTACTCATGAACCATATAAAAAAAGAAAAAAACTAATTTTTTCCAGAACAGTTTAGTTTAGTTCATAGTGTCACTTAAAAATTTTTGATAAATTCCTAATTTTCTCAGGAAAGATATGATAAAACAAAAGGGATTGAAATTCAACAGTAAACAGGAATGGTATGGTAGAATTGTTACTCCTTCACAAAAGAACTTTGATGGATTTGCCATCAACTTTAATTCTGAAGCTTTTGTATGAAAATATTTCAGAGAATGTGAGTTTCCCCTACTCAGCCTCCCTGGTTGATCAGGACAACATGCAAGCACGCTTTGCGTAGCTTTGTGATACCCAGAGGCAATGGGTTCACAAGGTTCAGGTCAAGTGCTGATCTTAATCAAAATTGCATTCTGCTAAGGAAAGGCTGAGGAAAAGAGGTATCCAGAAAGGGGACAATTCAATAAAAACTTAGGGGATTAATTTACTGGAGCAGTCCCTGGGGAAAGAGAATGTCAGGAGTTGAAACTTCCAGCAGTAGCCTGTAGGTAAATTAGTTTTAAGGAGATTAATAAGGTACTCAGTTGACAATCACCTGAAGATAAGCCTTAATTGAGTGCTCCGGTCCCTCACCGCAGCCTCCCTTGTCCACCTCTGACCTCCTCTGCCACCACCCCCTCCTTCTGTGTAGGCTCTGGGGGCAGGGGATCACTAGCAGCCTAGGCTCTTGGTGCTGATGACCCCAGAGATTCTGATTATTGTCCCACCTATTGAAAATCGAGTTTTAAAAACCCATAAAGCTGTAGAAAGAGCCTTATATTCCCAATAAGCTACCTGGAGGCTGAATATCTATCTGCTGAGGGCACTGACACCAGAGGCTGGTGCTGCAGGGGCGTTCAGGAGGGCAGTGCAGAAGGAACTTTGATGGATTTGCCATCAAGTTTCATTCTGAAGCTTTTGCATGAAAATGCTGTGGTGAACTCTCCTGGTCCTCTCTGACCTCAGGCTGCAGCTGCTGTGGCTCACTCTGTCTCTGGAGACTGGCTGTGCTGGGGCGCTCTGTCGCAGTTGAGATCTCTCTGAGCTAAGCTGCTTCCAGAATTGAGGCCATATTTGCTAGTGAAGTCTACAGCTGCAAGAGAAATGCAAATCCCTGCAGCCCTATACTCTCATCTTGGCAGAAGAAAAGCCCTTTCACCTTTAAAATAAATTACAAGAAATAGGCTCAGATTAAATCCCTCGATCCAAACCCACTGAACTCTCAGAATGATTGAATCCAGACTTAGGCTTTGCTGGTTGGGCCCCTCACTGATATCTGTACATCACTTATAAACACACGCAGGTGCTCTGTGAAAAACGAGGGAACCTGAGGTCTGTTAGCAAATACACTGACACACCTTCTAAGGGACTGCCATCCGCTCACGAGTTACATCAAGGCACCAATAAGAAAAGTCCCCTCCTGAATGCTGTCTGTGTGTTTCGTATGTCTCTATAACTTAAAGGAGGCCAAGGAGATCCCTTTGAAAATCTGAAGCACAAAAATTGTTTCCAGGCCCAAAAATTCTATGCCAAGTTCCTTATGTAGTCTAAAATTTGGGGGAAAAAAGGAATTTTAATGCAAGCAATAACCAACTATTAAGTTTAATGGTATTGGTAGGTGTTGCCATCATTTACCTACTGGGAATGAATTAGGAATACTTCAAGGAATTAATGACTGCAGACTCTAGGTAATAGACTCAGAAATTTAATTCATGTTTATGGATCAGGTCCTGCAGTTTCCTCATTGGCAAAGCTATGGTGAAGGTTGAAGGTTTTTTCTGGGTTGAAGGCAGTTAACAGAGCTTAATAGTGCTTGTTAATAATAAAAAAATAAATCTAGCTTTCTGAGTATCTAAAAAATAAGGGAGTTTCTTGGGGTTTTTTGTTGGTTTTGGTTTTTTTCAAATTGCACTAGCTATTTTGCTCTTAAATATGAATGTACTTCCCTTTGTTTTGTGAAGCCAGTGAATCTCTCACTCAGATTACTGAAATTTAATTAGAGACTGTTTTTTCTTCATCTTCTGCACAAGAACCTTCTTTGGTCCCATCACCCAGGAGCAGCAGGCCCACAGCTGGAGTATTGCTGTACTATTGGGAAGTACCTGAGTGGGACCAGGAAGACTGGGAGCTGTCATCCATAGCAGGACAGTTGTGTTTGTATGCCTGCTCCAGCTCCTTGGGAATTCCACCTGGGAGCATGGAGCTCTGTGCTCCGAGCTGTGCCAAACCACGGATGGGCTGCTGGCACTCAGTGCCTCGCCAGTGCCCTGCACCCAGCTAAGAATCAGAATTGCTTTGCTCAGTAGCTCCCACCATACTGGTCTCTAACTGAATTAAGTGCCTAAAGACAGCTGGGACGAAACAAGGCAGAGGAAAGTCCATCCTGGCTGCAGCACCTACCATGGTGCTTAAATTCTGGCCATGGCTCCTGGGTCAGGCTTTGTGCGGTGGATGCCCTGTATCTGGTGGTTATCATTGTTTCTGCTCCAGTGGCTCAGAATTAGCTCTTACCACACTGCAAACATATGTTTTACACATTGAAGGATATTCTGGGCCTGGGATGTCTAAAGCCTTCCTCTTACAAATTTGTGTGAACAGGAGACCATTTTACATTTGTGCCTTCTGGCAGTCAAGTAATACGAGCACAACTGTACAGGTTGTTGGAAGCAGTTTTTCATTTGAGGGAGAAGTCTGATCTCCTTACAATTAATACTTAATTTCATAGATATTAAGCAGTAATTTTCTTATGGTTCTAGATTTGTGTCTCTGCTCTCCCAAGTGTGTATCTTAACTGAGCCATAGAGCTGGCTAGTTTCGCTTCTTACTCCCTCTCCAGCTGTATATGAAAGCATTTGTTCCAGTCTTTGAATTGGATTTATTTTTCTTTCCTTTCCCCTTCCTGCTGTTTTGCCATCTTTCTAAAGCACACACCAGAGCATTGTGCATCATCTAAAATGAATAGGACATGTCCCATATGAGGGATAAATTAATTTCCATAATCCCATGGGTTCCCCCACAGAACATTGATTCCCTCTTTATACATAGACAAATTGCATTTGCCCTTTTATTGGAGGCTGTGTACGAAGTTCAGTCTCAGCTCTCCACCTGCTTATTCATCAGTATTTTTCAGGTGCTTTTTTCTGGGATACTCTTTGCCATTTGTGGGTCTGACTTATGGCTGCTGTTCTTAGAAGTTGTTTTCCTGTTGTAATCAAAACGAACATCTGCTTTTATTTGTACCTTATTGATTTGTTGACTGCCATCTGAACTACTGAGGTTCCTTGGAACCACACTAAGAATGACATAATGAAATTATGACACCCTATTAGAAACTACATTTTGGAATGGTTCGGCTCTCTCATTCTTGACATATTTTGCACATGCTATTGTATTGATTTTGAGGCTTTTTCAACAGAAGCAGCTGAAGAGTGAGGGTTTTATTAAGTTAGCTTCTCACAGATCACAGAATATTCTGTGCTGGAAAGAACCCACAGGGATCCTCAAGCCCAGACCTTAAGTGAATGGTCCATATGAGGATTGAGCCCACAACCTTGGTGCTGTTAGCACCATGCTTTAACCAGCTAAGTCAGGATATGATTGGTGAATCCTTTAAGCCAACATGATCAATTGGTTGGTGGACTTATATTCAAGTTTTTGTTAAAGTATTATTTGTTAGTTCTTCAGTGGATTCCTGGCCAATAAAAGAGAAAATGTCCCAATAGCTTGTTCAATCAAGTCCACTGACTCGTTAAGAGCATGTATTAATCTAATACCAAAGACTAATGCCTATAAATAATTTATTGTAGAGAATTGCCTTGGAAACAAATCCATGTGGCATAATGAGTATGACACTGCTGCTAACCTTGGTCTTTTACATGCTTTGTGATAAGATTATGAGCTTTTTAAGATGTACCAGGTCTTGATCTGTATGTCAGATACAACCTTCGCTTTCACTGACTTCTGCAAAAAATTTGTCTCCTAAGTGGACAAAGAGAGAGTTTATGGGCTAGATAAAGCAACAGTTTCATTTCAAGCATGTGTTTTTATTAGACAGGGCTAATAAAATCTGCAGTGGATTTTGTGTATACTTGTAGAAATCTGTAAATGCCACCCAAAATTAAGAATTGGAGGTGATTGGAGTTAATGGGCTATTCCAAAAGAAACTTGAAACTAGAAGGTCTGTTTACATATGATTTAAATTATTTTGAAACCTTAGTTTCAGAGAGAGAGGGAGCATGCAAAGGAGAGAGGAAGGCATAGATTTCTGGATATACTGTGGGAAAGGAGTACAGGAGGGTGACTGAAGCCAGTAACCTTACAACAATTTCTGGTATCACCTGTATTAATTCAGAAAAGGCCAGGAAATTATCAAAGAGTTTCTGATTTGCTTAATTTTTTTTTGTTTGGTTGGTTTGGTGTTTTTTTTTGGTTTTTTGTTTGTTTGTTTGGGGTTTTTTGTTTTGGTTTTTTTGTTTTGTTTTGTTTTTTGTTTACTCATATATTTCTTCTTTCCCCTACTTTTAAAACCAACCTAGGCCCCTGTTCTGGCACTGCATGATATGCCAAAATCACTTTCCAGCTTTTACCGTTTTCTGAAGGGAATGAGCAATTCTTTTATTGATTGGGAAATCCATATGTGACTCACTGGTCTTGTGGTTCTGGTGAAAATAAAAGAAATCTGGAAATCAAAATTTCATGGAAGGAAAAACAATGTATTTTCTGAGCAGCTACAGTCTAAAAGGAAAACACTAGGGAACTGAAAGATGAAAATATTTCATTAATTGAAACTAAACCAAATATTTACACAAATAAATGCAAACTGATGGTAGCAGGTTATCATGACTTTAAGCTGTCCTGAATTTCAATATTATGTTCTTAACCAGAGAAATAAAATGAAGATTTAAAATCAACAGGACAAATTTTTAAAAACTTGGCATGAAAATCTATCTAAGATATAGTGTGACTGACAGAAAACATACTGAGTTGGAGTTTGCTTTCAACATTCATGTGGCTGCCAGAGCACTGTACTCAGAGATATTTAGGCCAGAAGGGACATTAGATCATCTAGCCTGACCTTCTGTGTATCACAGAACATTGCATGTTACCTAACTGCTCCTGTATTGAGTCCTTCTAATCTGGCTTCAGCTGCCATCACTGGTTCTTGTTAAGCCTTTCTTTACTAGCTTACAAAGAAAGTATTTTAATGATTTTTTAAAAAATTCTTAGTCCTTATTTCCAAGCTATAGAACATTTTTTTTTTTTTTGTGAAGGTTTCTATCCATATAATTGTTACAAGGTGAATACATAATGGTATCAAAACTTCAGTACAAACAGACCAGGACCCTGGACAAAAACCACATAAAAGGCCATATTTTGTCAGAGCAAGGACTGATCTAACCCAATGTGTTGTTGCAAACTGTGGCCAGAAGCAAATGTCCCCAAAAGAGTGAGGGCAATTCAAACATATTTGCTATTTTTCCTGAATGTTGTCCCAGATTCCTACTAGTTCCAGTCAGGAGATTTCTTGACCCCGTTGCATTTTTTTTTCTTTATTCTCAACAGACCACTCTTCTGAGTCCAGTCCCAAGATAACTTTGAACAAGGGGCTCCACAGATCTTCCTTGTGCATCAAGACTCCTTCTTTTGCTAAATTTGAAGCTGGCTCCTGTTAGCTGCCTGGGAAGATACTCTGTAGAAGAGATGGAAAAATGCAGATCCTGCTTCAGTCATGAATCTGGTGGACCTTGGCCATAACACCCTTCTACTCACCTCTTTTCCAGGCTGCAGAATCAACTCTGCTCAGCCTTTTTCTCTTCCTAGGAGCCATTTCGTACCTTTAGTCACCTCTGTCACCCGCCTCTGAACCTTTGCCATTTCTACTCTGTGCTTTCTGAAACAACAACTGCAGACAGTATTCAAGAAACACTAGTTTATACAGCTGCATAGCTACGTTTGCTCTCTACTCTGTCCCTAATAATTCCTAACTTTCCATTTGCTTTTTTGATTGCTAGGAAGGAGTTGTTTTTATAGAACATAATCCCAGGGTCTTTCTCTTGAGTGGTAACAGTCAGCTCAAAGCCCATTATTTTATATATGAGGTTAAGATTACTTTCCCCATATCACTTTACATATATATATATCCATGAATTTATTCTGCTGTTTTATTGTTTGCTCAGTCTCACAAGATCCTTCTGCATTATCTCAGCCTGACCATACAAATATTTCCATACATGTTTTACTTCCCACACAGCGTGGAGTCACATTGACACGAAGGGAGCAGCCCTCGTATGCAAAGGTAAGCGCTTTCAGGGCTGCACACATTTGACCAGCTTGAACTGTGGCTAGGAAAAAAACATCACAGTTTAAAGAAGCTGCCAGCTCACGATGCAGCCTCCAAAAGTAATTTAACCCAACCTGCCAGTGACAACATAAGCATAGGTAAATTTATTGTGCCTTGAGGTCTACAGTGCACAGCATGTTTGGACTATTTGAAGAAAGACCCAGACTGCTCACAGTGCTACATGATAGAAGGACAAGAGGCCACACATATAAATTAAAATAAGAGAAGTGCAGACTGGATAGAGGGAGAAACTCTCTCCCCTGAGGCTGGAGGACAGAAATTCAGACTATCCAGGGAGTCTGTGCAGCTCCAGTCTGGGGGGTACCAGCCCCTGGGGGGCACAGCCCTGAGCAGCCCTACCTGACCTTGGTGCTGAGCATATCTGACCTCCTGAGCTCCTTTCCAGCTTGAGCTCTCCTGTGACCCTTGGCTGCTAAATGCACACTAGTAGAGGTTGTGGTTAATATGAAATTTTCTTTTGGAGGTAAAGCTAAATATCAGGGTGGGTTTTTGTTTTTTTTTTTTCTTTTTAATATTGAAACAAGTGATTATCAACCTCTTTCCAAATGTTCTGGAATAAAGAGATCACCAGCTTATACTTGATTTAGGCTCATGAAGACTGAAGCAGAGAGCATAGCTTGAGAATAACACTATTAAACGTAAGTAAATTAACTTCTTTTTAAAAATTGCTCTGTATCTGGCCCATTTTGATCCCAGTTGGACAAAGAAGTTTGTTCCTCTTGGTACCTGTCTGCATAGACATACCCTGTATTAGCTTAATATTTGAAAAAAAGTAATTTCAAATTAAACCTTAGAATCTTATGGGAGTTCTTTAATTTTCCTTTCTCAAAAGTGGTCAAACTGGATAAAAATATTTACTGGACTTCAAAGTGATATGTGTTCACTGAAAGGAAAGACAGATATTTTTCTCCCAAATTTAAAAGCATATTTCTCTGTTGCTAGTGAGACATTATTGTGACCAGAGAAGGGTGTACATGTACACAGATCACATAACAAAATTTACTTTTCATCCCAAATAGCCTGGAAACGAACATCAGATGGAAAATGCAGAGACAGAAAGGCAATCTCTTTGTACAGTGCCTCATTTAGCTGCACCTCAGCCTACTTGGGACAATCTAACCTACTTTACATTTATTAGGAAAGTCTGAATAATTACCTGCACTAGATACAGCTTTCCTCAGTGCAGACCTTTGTATCTTTTAGAAATTCATAGCTTGACTTCAATTATTTCTGCCCCTGGACTCCTCACCCAAGCACCCCTGGTTTTGAGGATCGAGGAGAGATTGGAAATGCAGACATCTTCCATAACCAGGCAAGGGTGTTCAAACACAAATCTCTGGGAAGAGCGCTTCACAGTCCTCAGTGAAGGTACCTCAATAGCAGTGAAGATATTACTGAGGTATAAAAGTATTGCTGAACTGTGGGCAAAAGCTGTCAGAGGCAGTGTCTGCCTTGTCAGTGGTTGGTCAGCCCAACAGTTTGGGT
The DNA here is from genome assembly GCA_013397075.1 of Rhabdornis inornatus. Lineage (NCBI taxonomy): Eukaryota > Metazoa > Chordata > Aves > Passeriformes > Rhabdornithidae > Rhabdornis > Rhabdornis inornatus. The sequence continues at coordinate 706,075 of VWZS01000850.1, forward strand.
CCATTCTTGGGAAAGGAATGAATATTGGGAACACTTTGACCTTGCTTCCTTAGGTGGTGAAAGATGGTCATAAACAGAGAGAGAAAAGGAGGCTCGTGTGGGACCAGCACAACATTTCATTACTGTGAGGCTTTGTAGTCTCATGGGAAAGGCTTTGAGGCTTTCTTCAATAAACTTTTCCTGTGAGTCTGCAGCAGGTGTCTCGGGAGAAGTTCCCTTTACCCAGCATTGACATGTCAGCCAGAAAGCCACCAAGCAAAGGTGGACTGAGCAAGATCTCCCATCCCATCCCATCCCATCCCATCCCACTGGACATGGATCTGAGCCCCCTTCTCACCAACACTTCATCACAGGCTGTGATGGAAATGAGGGGGAAGAGGAGAGGGGACAGCAGGCACATGTGGGATGAGCCCACCACTCAGCCCAGAAACTTGGGGAACAAATTAAAAGACTTCAGTGGAGGTAGTGGTGGTGTGGGTATTTTATTTGCTAGCAATGTAAATCCTTGCTCTGCTTTTCCAGCTTGATGCCATGCTCATTTCCACCTCCAGGTTCTGTAGGACATTTTAACATGCCAATTCAAAGCTTGCAAATATGGAAGCACTTACTTGCAAATGTGGATGCACAGACAGGTGCCCAATTTTCATAGAAATATAGAACTGTTTGGGTTGGAAGTGACATCTGTTTCCAAACGCCTTGCCAGGGACAGGGGTACCTTCCATTTGACTAGGTTGCTCAAAGCCCCGTCCAGTCTGGCCTTGAAACACTTCCAGGGATGGGTATCCGCAACTTTTTCCCAGATTCCTCTGGAAAGCATACTGATCTTAAGAAGTTCATTATTGTTAAGTGAAATATTTAAAATTTTAAACCTGGGTTTTTTCTTTCTTTGTTTCTTTTTTTTTCTTTCTTTTTTTTTTTTTATGGCAGGAGGAATACAGCTGTAGAAATAATACAGCTATAGAAATAATAAAATCTATCCATGTCCTGAATACCCCCAAAAATATTTGTTGTGGTATGTACAACCAAAGTTTACTGATGAGATTTTAATTCAGATCATAGTCTAGGAAGCAGTCTAGCCCCATAGTTTTTTCTTATGCATAAACCTAAAAAATCTGGTTTCTATTGTATGCCAAAATGTAGCAGTTCATTTTCAATTTGGCTATATCTTCTCATCTGCAGAAATATTACATTTTAAATTGTGTAAAGTAGATAAATACAAGTCTTTTGGTTCACAAAAAACAAGCCTTAAGAAATATTATTGCAGATTCTAATTGCAAAAGGAATAATGATTGTGCATTTGAATAGATAAAAAAACCCAACGGTTGTCCAGCATATTTTTGGGTCATTACTAAACTTTTAAAGAAATTTTGCTTTTGAAGTTGGTTGTTCGAGAAAGTTGTCAAGAAAACAGATCTTATGCTGGAGCAACAATAAATATAAGTAAAGTAAATTTTGAATTTGCTTTGTGAACTTTAAACCAGAAAAGTAGTTACATGTAACTACTCAGAGAAAGAAAGCATATAATCTGGTAATTTTAACTTTCAACCTCAATTAAGGTAAAATAGGATGACAAAATCATGCTTTGGAATGAGGAATATATTATGTAAAATAAGAATGTCTTCACCATCATCTGATTATGAATAGAAAAAAAGCAGGTCTATCAGATGACAAGTCCAAGGAAATCCAAACTGCTTGGAAATGAAGCTTGTGTGAAGAAGAAAGAATTTGGCCATTTCTCTGTGTGCACAACTGATGTTCCCGTCTAATCAGTCTGGAATACATTTAGTTGGGTGTGCATGTGCATCTCTGCAGTGTGCACATAATGAATGCAATGCCTCCCATATCACCTGCAGTGCAGGAGTTTGCACAGTGTGCATGCCACATGTGGCTGCAGTTCCATCTGAAATTCTCACCTCTGGGAACTCCAAGAACAGAAAGGAAGAAAGCTTTTACACTGGCGTTTTTCTGTAGTGAGAACATACAAGCAAGGTATTATTTCTTTCTTTAGGGACTGCATTTTGTAGTTAGCACTTCAGTGAAACTTTCTCTCATAACCTGTTGAGGCTCACCAAACCATGGTTTTTTTTGCAGGTGGACTCACATCAGTCCTTTAGGATTTCATTCTGTGTATCTGAACCAAGTAAGACTGTTACATTAAACTGTTGAGTTATAGAAATCTGCATATCTGTCATCAGTTAATTTTTGCATCGTTTATTCTCCTAATGAGCATGAGACATGCTGAAGCTGCTTTTCAGTTATTGTTTAGTTTAGCTTGTGCTTCACACAACTGGGAGCACTGTAGCTACTTTTTCTAGTTAAATGTTAATACAGAACAATCAAACATACTTTGCTATAGAGAAACAAATGATTTCCATATGCATACAAAATCCCTAAACAAATCCATCAAATATGTTGTCTCAACTATTTCTCTTCCAGCACTAAGAGAATACTGGCACACGGTTAGTATACAGCATCTGGTTAGCTGAGAATACATCAATATCTCTGAAGTTTTAAAACTTTTTATTTGAAAAGCAAGTCTTTCCCACAAAGTATGAAACCGTCCATCTACAGCTTTTGACTGTGATACTGATTCCCCAGAATTTTAGTATGCCTGACAGGCATTGCAGGTAGGTTTACATGGTAACTAAGATGTTCTTTCAGAACTAGAAAAAACAGATATTTTTGTAATTTGTTCTTTGGAAATTATAAGTGCCATATTAAATATTTGTATTTCATGTCATATATGTATAGTTTATATTCATGGGGCTAGAGAAAATGGCATGTTCTTTGCTAAATAAACTATTTTTTATAATTTTTAAGTGTTCCCATTCTAGCTCTCAATAGGAGCTCTTGGCATTGCTGAAGCCAATAGTGAAATTCCCATAAGCTTCAGCAGCAGTTGGCCTCTATTTCACCATAGGAATTTAAGACTGGATTCCAAATGGGATCTAGCTCTGTGTCCAAAATTCAGATCCTCAAAACCTCTGTTCAGATGCCACTCCAGGCACCTCTATTTCTATTGTAACACCCCTCCATCTGTCTGTAAAAGTCTCCAGCTGTTACCTTTGCCTGGAGTTCACTACACCATTTGGTGACTGTTTTAGACCTGCTCCCCAGAAAGAATCCCACATAAGAGTTCTCCAAACTCTTTTACCCATGCTGCTGAGCCTAGTAGCCACTTCAAGGAAGGAAGACCTGAACTTTGATAGACTGGGTTGTGGATGTGAGGGTAAAGGTCCTTTCCTCATCTGCTGCTCCACTTCCCTTTGCTGCTATTTCTCTCACTTTCTAGATATGTTGTAGGTCTAGCTTAGGGCCATCTGATCATGACTTTGTGAGGTCTGACTGATGAGAGGACAGAGAAACAGAGGAAGAGCACATGGAAACATGGTGTTGGAAGGACACCTGGCTTCTGGTTACTCCCTTTGCTCTGCTGCTTGTGTTTTATTCAGGGTGGTTTAACCTAAGACTATGCACACTGTCCTTGGAGCAGAGACAGAAATATTTTCCTGAGTCTCTGATGAGTGCTTGCTAGACTCCAGAATTGCACTAACAGCAGCTCTATCTCTCTTGCCAAATTTTTATTTAATTATTCCCTGTAAAGTGAAACAGCTTCCTGTCTCTGAGTACCCAGAAGCTTGGCAGTTAATAGTTCAGGCATTTTTGCAGATGTAGTGGGAGTTCAAAGCACCTAATGGATGGAAGAGGAATGAACTTTTGGCTCCCAGCCTAAGTGTACCTGTGGTGCCCCTGGGAGAACGTGGCTTTCGCAGTGCTCAGGGTGCCTGGATCTCCCCCTTGCCCGTCAGCAGTGCTGCACCGATGCAGGGCCCGAGGGGCTTCTCCCCATCACCCCAGCCCCCTGTCCTGCGTGGGGCACCACCTGAGGAATGGCAGCTGTGTAGTGAACTAACAGTGGGAAATTATGGAGGGAACATGTTTGTGGAGAAACAGCACTGTGTGCTAGGAGGTGTGGGGGGAAATCCTGCAGGAAGAGATGGTTGGTGTGCAAGGTAATGCTTACCAGACTGTTAATTCTTTTTATTTCTGACCTTGTTGAGATCCCAAGGCACCCAAAAGACAAAGTTTGGAAACTGTGCAGTAAGCTGGTACCTTTAAAGAGCAAGCAAACAATGAACCCAAGGTCTAATTACACCAGGAATTTTCCAGACTTTTCAGCTGTTATGTAAAACATTTTGCCCCTCTAATAATTATTACAAACTTCTTAACTAGACTGATTTTCCCAGGAACAATAAAGTTTAGTCTAAATTTATATGTTATTCAAAGGAAAGCAGCTAAGGGCCTTGCTGTTCAAAGGGAAATTTGTAGTGCTGTTTAATACGAAGCTAAAATTAAAAAGAAAGAAAAGAAGTCTGTGTTTTACATTAAACCAAACCTTTTTGATAAGAATGCTGGCCTGGAGCAATTTAAGCCATGAAAAATGAACTCCCTGAGCACTCCTGTCAGAGTCTAGTGATGGAAGGATCCCTGTAAATTCTTAATCTGCCTTTCTTCGTAGCAGGACAATATAGTTCTATAGAAAGGAAGGTCAAGGAACTGAACCCCCACAGTAGGTATCCAAAAAAGCAATCAAGCTAAACTAGCAGGGAGTGGATTCCAGCTGAACTCTGTAGTGCAGAGCTTTTCTCTTCCACCACAGGTACCTTATAGAAGGGAAGATTCCTGGGACTAGTGGTTTAATTTCTCTGGCTACCATGCTAATCACATACGTCCCATAATTACTGTCTTTCTTTCTTTTCCCCAGACTGTCATTCTTCTGTCTCTCAGCTCCATCCAACAGGCAGACAATGTGGACACAAAGGCTGTGCAAGCTGGCGAGGCACCTGATGGAACTCCGAAGCTCCGTGACACACTACCCTGTGCCCCACTCTTTCAAATATTTAATTTGCATTCTTTCCCAGCAATAGCCAAATGCTCAGGGGCTGCTTTCCATTTTCACCTCATTAGATTATATGTCTGAACATAAAAATGACTGAGAGCTGTGAACCAAATCAAGCTCCTGCAATGTGTGCTGCAAACATGCCAATCATAGTGATGACACAAGGGGAGGATTTGGCAAAAGTCATGCATGGCATTAATGTTAATTCTGTATTTTCAGGTTAGACCAATGTCAGCTTTATAGCAAACTCATTATCTTATTTAAGGAACAATGATGGGTTTCCCAGAAGGCAGAAAAAATAATCCTATAGCAGGCTGTGAAGAAAAGAGGTCTCTGACCAGAGGAAACAACACAGCACCAGTCAAAGGAAATTGTCAAGGGATAGTGGCTTCCTCCATCCCAGTCAAATGCATGAGCTGTCTTCTCTGGCTACATAAGACAGAGGAAAAGGATACAAATCAGACTAAACCCCAAAAGCTGGAAAAACCTCTCCAGTTTGTTGGATGGATTCAGAGAGTCAGTACTTCATGGATTCACTTTGCTGGCAGGGTAGGGGACTGCAAGATATTTGTTATGGCCATGAGTGGGAATGCTGTCCTTGCTCTGTGACCATTCCCAGGGAGTTCACCTGCCCACCTTCCCAGGGAGTTCACTTTGCACCAGCAGCAAAAGGGCTGAGGGCCCATGGCTGCTTCCATGCAGGTCACAGACTGCAAATAAAGAAAACAGGGAAGGCTCTGCATTTGAGAAGAGCCATTCATTCAAGTGTGCAGGTCTTCTGCACTTCTAAGTTTAGAGAAATATGTTTCAGAGATGGCTTTACAGAGTGGGGTGTCCCCTTGGTGAGCACGCCATTAACTTGAGTTTTAAACTGAAGCAGGAAATTAAGAGACTTTGTTAATAAGTGTGGGATACCTGTACAGTAATTCCTTTTGCAATCTACCATGTTTATAAGAACGTAAGACAATTAGGAGGTACACACCATCATGTAATCAGGTTAAAAAATGTTGCAGACAGCTTTCACCTTTTTTCTTTCTTCATCCTTTCAATTGTAGAATTGGTTTTAATAAAACTTCAATATAAATTATTGTGTTACATAGTATTTCCAGAAGTGCATCTCATATAATAAAAGAAAATGAGAAAATAGAAAACAAAACAAAACTGTGATAAGAAGATATACATTGTACTTAGTTTCTCGGGAGAAAGGGGGCAGCCTGAAATGTAAGAGAAGGAACATGCAAAGGAGAAACCCACCCTGTGCTTAGCCAGCCTTGTGCCCTAGGATTTAATAAGGACTGTAGTTAGAGTGGCAGAAAAGCTTTTCTCTTCATCTTTGAAAAAATGAGCCTGCAGCCTTCCTGGGAACCCTGATTAGGCAGCTGATTTGAAACTAATCTGCTGTGTGCGTTAACTGTGAAAATATACCTTCAAGCATTCGGCAGTTTTCTGCCTGGTTTGTTGAAGATGTGGCCCTCAATTTGCACAATTTGGATTGTAATTTTCCTGTAGCTCTAGGATATGTATATTTAGGAGTCTGATAAGAAGCAGCTTCTGTACACTGGGGCAGAGAGTTTGTTGCTGTTGGATGTGTGAAAAGATGGGAGGGAGGCAGGGGGGCAGCATGAGGCGGTGTTGGGAGGAGAAAGCAGCTCCCAATGGTCTTGTGGAGGATAATGGAAACCTTTTGGCCTAGGGGGGCACTTTATTTAGGAGCTTGAGCATGGTTTTATGGTCATAGAATCATAGGCAACTGTGACCAATGGGAGTTTTGTATGTCCCACATTTCTGCATCTGGTGCTGCCTCAAACCCATGCCCTCATTCCGAGTTCAGTGGAGCTTACCAATGGTGTCTGGACTCCAGGTGTGTGTGTGAGCTCCGAGCCTGGCACACACACAGCTTGACTCCTTCTTTATGGGTGAGCTCAGCTGAAAGTTGTGATCTGCAAACCTTCCCACTAGTGAACAAGATGTGCTCAGGTCCTCTTTGCTACATTATAGATGACAGCTCCATGCAGGAACACTTGCCCCTTGGCTCCTTTCAGTGGGAATTGGGACAACATTGAAGTGGTACAAGCTAAGAGCTTGCACAAAGAGAGTGTTGACAGCATAGCTTATAATTATACTTTTAAATTTTTGCTGCTTTCCTACTTTCATTTCAGAATTTTCCATGGATATTAGTAAAACTCTCCACAGCTTGCAAGATTAAAGAGCTTTCTTTTAAGGAAAAGAGCTTGATTGCTTGGTGAGATTTCTCCAAACTAAGCTGCATCAGCTCTACTATAAATCTAAATTCTTGCATTTTTCTTTATATTCTTTGGCGAGGACTCACTCATATTCTTAGATTCTTAAAGCCAGGTGGAGGGAAAGAGCTGAATATGTAAATGGCTCCTTGGCTGAAAATCTAGGCCAGAAATGTCAAAGCATGCATTGTCAAAATCCTTTAAACTACAAAATCATAAGTCAGCCACTTGCCTATAACAAAACTATCTTCTAGTATTTTCTTTATCATCAAGCACTATCGTCTTTTAAGTGACTACTGAGACTGGCCAGCTTTATTAATGACCTCATAGCTGATAAATTTTGCAGCTAAGTGTCTTACTGCCTGTGAGGTAACGCTGGAGAAGCAGATAAGTGTGTCTGTCTGACTGACTGTAAGAATTGCACTTTTGTGAGCTTCTCTCTTAATTCTTTCCTTTAAGGAACACTACAGCCAGTTCGGTTTTTTTTTATCTGCACTGTTAACTATAGTTCTCTAGGGCATGTTATAAACAGAATGTATCATATATTTAGTGTTCTGGTTGAACTGTAGATGGGCTCCCTCATAAATGTAAGAAGGCACTCAGCAAGTTTTAAACAAGAGGAGGAAATACTGCTGAAAGGAATGAGCAGACTTGCAAACCGTGGCATAAAATTCATCTAAGTAAACGCAGTAAAAAAAAAGTACAAAGAGATGGCTAGACGTATGTCAGCAGAGGAAACTGGGGACCTCTGGAAGTGTTTCTGTGAAAACCATCTCCAAAGGAGGTCTTTCCGAGAAGTAAGATTATGGATGAGGGAGTTGTTGGATTGTGAGCCGAGTTTTTAATTATTCTGAAAGAGAAAATGCAGAGATTTGGGGACAGAGAGTGTGGGCGATATGTGTCTTCCAGTGATGAAGCCTGCAAAACATATCCAGTACTTCATGTAGGATGCACAGTAACAGAGAGAGGACCAAAGAGCAGCAGGCTGACTGTCCATTCATACGCTACTTGTTTCTGAGTGCCATCAAAAATTTCACAGGAAAGGTAGATAAAATGCCATAGCAGGCAGTCCAGAATAACTGGTTTGGAGAGAAAGTCTCTCCCTAATCAATAATGTTTGACCTATGTGCTATATGGTATCTTTTGTTTTGTAAATGTTTTCTATGGAAACTTTTTGCCCATTTTGAATATTTCATCTGGTTTTGATTCCTAGGAAAACTCTGGACTGAGCTGAAACTTATGGCTGTACTTGCCTTTATTGGTGCTAAATATTTTGCCTGATAATTTTGTTGGATATCCTTCTTTCTTTTATTTTTTTTTCAAGTGAATGAGTAGTAGGAATATAGTTGGCCACAGCTCTATTAATAAAACCAAATTCAAGTAGAGAATGTATTTTTGCTGGAATGAAAATTGCTTAATAAAACTGTCAGAGTCACTATAATTTTGTTACAAAAGAAAACTGGAAAAAATGTTCCAGAAACACAAAAAGTCCCATCTTGCATTTCATTTTGAAATCTTATTTCATTTCAATATTATTTGATTTTATATTATGTTTTTAGAGTCTCAGATTAAATATTCTGATACTCCTGGATCAAGCTGTATTTTCAGAATGCTCATTTATGAACGACTTGGAAATTTTCAGTTCTTACTGTGATTCAGAACAGCAGCTTTGCCATACAAAACAGGGCATCCCAAAATGGAGATTTTATCCTCAGCCACAGCTTTGCTACAAATCATAGAATCACAGAGTGGTTTGAGTTATAGACCATCTCCTTAGAGATCATCCACTTCCAAACCCCCTGCCATGGGCAGGGACACCTTCTGCTATACCAGGTTGCTCAAAGCATTATCCAATCTGGCCTTGAAAAATTCCAGGGCCAGGGCACCCACAGCCTGTCTGGGCAACATGTTCCTGTGCCTCACCATCCTTAGAAGGGTTTCACCCTAGGAATTTCCTTCTAACATCTAATGTAATATCTTACATAAACACAACCTGTTCCAGTTTAAAGCTATTCCCCCTTGTTCTGTCACTCCATGCCTTCATAAAATGTCCCTCTCCAGCTCTCTTGTAGGCCCCCTTCAGGTACCGGTAGGGCACAAGGAGGTCAGTCTGAAGCCTTCTCTTCTTCAGGCTGAACAAGTCCAGGTCTCTCAGCCTGTCTTCACAGGAGAAGTGCTCCAGCCCCCTGATCATATTCATGGCTTTCCTCTGGACCCTCTCCAACACATCAATATCCTTCCTGTGTTGGGATCCCAGAGCTGGATGCAGCACTCCAGGTGTGGTCTCACCAGAGTGGAGCTACAGGAGCTTTCCTTGTTGCCTTGATGTCTCTGGCCAGATGACACACTATCAAGGCTCTTGTTTTCCTGAACTGTCTCAGCAGCCAGATCCCTAGATGCTGAGACAGCTTCTCTGAGTTTCTCCCAGGCTACCTGTCCTTGCCTCCACTTTCTATAATATGTTCCAATTATTGTTTCCTCTCTGTACTTGCTTTCAGTCTTAATTTTTTCACTGTGTCATTGAAAGAGAATTATCCTATGTGCTTGATAATGATTAACATCCATCTCTGGACTTCCGTTTTCACTCTATTATTCTGGTTTAAATTGTCCAGAACCAAACAAAGTTATTCCAGTTATTAATAACAAAGTAATTAATGACATATAACATTATTCACATATTCATAACTTTGTCATAATTTTATATTATTTTTCTTAAATTTGATTATATAAGAGGATTTGAGCTTATAGACCTTCATTAAATAAGCCGTATCACATGCACACCCGTACACACAGCTTTACTGTCCCAGAGAGAAGCTGAGATATTTTTCTTGGATGCTTATTCATGGGCACCTTACTTTTGATATTCTTTGGATGCTACTTGACATTTATCACCTCTGACTTTTATGTACATCTTGTTGCCAAGGTGGGGAAATTTTGTAAGTGTTACTCCTGGCTATGTATTGTCTTTCTGCTCAAGAGAATGGAGTGAGTACTTGTGCTGGAGCTCCCACTTAACAGTCATCCATCCTCACAGTATTATGTCAGGGTTTGCATATAGTATTTCTAACTTATTTTTTGACATTTCTGTCAATGTTCCTTGTTTTTATAATCATGGTTTACTGAATAGTGCTTACAGAGTGCGTTATGCCTCTTAGGGTACAGAGGATGATGCATCCAAACTCCTCCCACCTCTGGAAATAGATACTCATTGCACTTTATCTAACCTAGATCTAGACAGCAGAAAAATGAATTGCATAGTACAGCTATGTGCACTTAATGAGGAAGCTGACAAAATACAGGCCTTGGTTATGAAATGCCTCCTTAAAAAGAAGTTATTTATAGTCCAGCTGAGCGCCTATCTCCATGGCCACCTGTCTCATGTTGACACTACATCCCATCCAGCAGAGGATCTGTCTATTATTCAGCACTGCTTCCAGTATGTGGCTTGAGTGTTTAGGCCTCTTGCTGGCTGCATTTCCCAGAAAGACACAGAACTGTCTGCTGGAATTGGTGTCTGAGTTCTTAGTGGGGTATGAGGCCCTCTCCCTCTCCTCTCCCTCTCCCTCTCCCTCTCCCTCTCCCTCTCCCTCTGCTACTGCCCGCCTCCGCCTCCACCCCCTCCCCCGCGGCCGGGCCGGGCCGGGCCGGGCCGGG
>VWZS01000850.1:717005-728889 GCA_013397075.1 Rhabdornis inornatus
TCTCCCTCTCCTTCCCTTTAAAATTATTTGGATTTACTTTTCGTTTCGTATTGACATGCCACCAATGCAGGTCAGAATTTTGGACGGACAAAGTGACAGAATTGTCCCAACAGTTCTCTCACAAGAGCCAGATATACAGAACACTCATACACTATGGAAAACTCCATCTGAAGTTAGTAATGTTAGTTAGTTAGTAATTCAGGCAGAGCAGAATTACTGTTAGGTGACTGTCTCAATAACAAGGCTTTATTTAGTATGGGATGGTCATGAACATTTGTCTTGTTCTTCAATCTCGTGCACCTGGGAAACTCCACTAAGTGCACAGTCTCTAAAGCTAGCATTGTCCTACAGGAGATTTCATGTAAAGTGAATCAAGATTTAAAAATCCCTGACAGCATTACAGAGGTATTTCAGACTTCCATTGATTACTTGCTTGCACATTAGCTACTTACTTACTCTGCTGCTCACACAGGTTGCATTCCACACCTCTGCACCAGACTGTGTAGCTTCAGCTTCTTGTTTAACTCTTTCGCTGCACTCAGCAAAGAAATATAATACGTAAAGTGATTCATTCACTTTTGCAGCATGTGGGAGTTAAATATCATGTTATAAACAAGTCTTGGGACTCTGAGCCCTCAAGCCTGATCTCATTCTCTCCCTAATATATAGATGTGACAGGGCTACTGATGTGCTCTGGCCACTCTATACTCTGCCAATGAAAAATGCTTTATGCCTCCCAGCACTCCTGTCTGCTTTAATTAGTTCATAATCTCATTGGAAGGATGTAGCAGCACCAGCTGCAATGGGGTTTCTAGTCTGTAGCTAAGGCTCAGTGAAACACTAATGCAACCAGCAGTAATTTTCATAGAAGAAAGCCAGCAAGCCTGCTGGTCCCTTTCATTTACAGATTTTCAAAGTCAGTGATGACACCGTGCAGGGAAGGACCAGCATCCTGCTTTCCTGTAGAGCTTCCCCTACGTAGTGTTTGTACTCCACAGGAGCAGAAGAGCCACAGGGAGAAAAAGGTGGGCATTTCTGAGCATATCTGGGTACATGTAGAATCTGCATTCTTCTTCCAGTCTTGCTAGACTGGGCTGCTTTTATTTTGGGAGCTGCAGTATAGCTTTGCTCAATAGTGTGAGATTGGTGGTGTACTAGTGTGTGAGTGCGTGTCTCTTGCGGGCAGCGTTTGTTGCACATAAGGTCTGGAGCCTGCAAAACTGCAGCAAGGAACACACTGAGCCTCAGCTAATAAGTGCAGTCTGGCAGTACAATACAAATTGTATAGACAAGGAGAGGCCTGAACCCAGATCTTTATGACAAAGGCAGGACAGAGATCTAAAATGCTGTTTGTGTCTTGTTTTTTGTTTCTCTCAAAAATGACTGTGTGCCACAGTAAACATGGCTAACAACTCTGCCTTGCTAGTTCAGAGTGCTGGCTAAGGGAGCTCACATCTGCCTGCAATCGACTGTGTAGACGTATCCTACGTGGCTTCTGTACTGGAGCTGGCTCCTCTCCTCCTAGCTCTGGATGCAGGCAGAGTTCACGTGTGTCCCTCTACACCCGAACCTATAAGCACACCCAAACCAAGGGGATGTAGGCTTTATGGGAATTAGCCTTTTCCTGAGGTGTGAAAAATCTTTTTAGGTCTGGCAGCCATATGAATTCAGTGTAATAGGTTGTAATTGGGCATGTCCTGGCTTGTTTGCACTCTTAATAACAACACAGCCTTCATAATTTGACACAGATATAACCCATTCTGTCACAATGGTAGTTTGCCAAGATTTATTCTTTTAACAAGGAACACAGATTCTTTTAATGTCTGAAAGCTAATGAGGAAGGCTTTTCCAAGTGCAATGTGATTCCACAGAAATGCCTTTCTCTCTTTTCTTTTCTTTTCTTTTCTTTTCTTTTCTTTTCTTTTCTTTTCTTTTCTTTTCTTTTCTTTTCTTTTCTTTTCTTTTCTTTTCTTTTCTTTTCTTTTCTTTTCTTTTCTTTTCTTTTCTTTTCTTTTCTTTTCTTTTCTTTTCTTTTCTTTTCTTTTCTTTTCTTTTCNCTCTTCAGACAATACAGCTACTGCAGAAGGATGTGAGGACAAAATTGCTCCCACCGCCCACCCTTGATGTAAGCAATAAAGTAGCTGGCTTCCTGTACTTTCTGTGAACTTTCTGACAAATAAATGAAGCCATATTTGATAGGAACTCATAAACGCTTCTTATATTGTTCTTTGGAAAAGCTGTTAAATCAGTGTACAAAGGAGACCTCAATGGTTTCTCAGTTTATGCTTCCAAAAATAATCTTTTATCCCATATTTCAGAAATTGGACTTTATAGTGTGGAATGGTCCCCTTTATTGGAAACAGTGAGTCTGTGACCTTTGTTACTGTGCATCAAGTAATGACAGAGTGACATCTGGATTATGGACCTGTTTTCTTCTTTTAAACTCTTTAGTATCTTTACAATGTTAAGTGTTTCTGTACTATTTTGAAAGTCCCCCCCAAATTTTTGCCACTTTTTCTCAGAAATTAATTCCCATCTTTATCTGCTTGTCATTTATCTTGCTCTTTTAGGCTTGCAATGTCTTGATTTTAGTTTCTTTCCAAACACCATTGGCTTGACAATCACACTCTCTTAAGCTCCTGCCATTCAAAACAGCCTTCTGGTGTCTCTGCTTCACTGCTTCACCACTCATTCCAAACCTCAGCTGAAAGCATAGTTTCTTTTTTTGGCTGTACTAATATCAACTCAGACATTGACCTATAATCCAGTGTTTTAATATCTTCACCATATAGCCCAACTCATTGTAAAGCACCATCTTGTAACCTGCTGGAAGATTCTTTTGTATAACAGAAACGCTATTTGGACACATTGCATTTAGTTTGATTTTTTTCCATATGAATTTTTTAAAATATGCAGTTTATACATTTGTTAGATGTTGTTCTAAGATGGGATAAAAATTGGCAAGCTCTGGGCTGTTAGGTATGCTCAACAGCCTTTTTTGGGGAGGAGAGAAGGAGGTTATCTGGCTCCTTGCTTTTTGTTCTGTCAGCAAGTCTGAAGATTTCAGAAAAAGCTGCACCGTATCCTATGCAGGAGAAAAGGCAACAGTATTTCTGGAGGTGACACAAGATTATGTTTTGGTTAATGAAAAGCACGGCCTTCTGGTGCCACAGTGAAATTATCCAGCTATAGTATATGGATGTGGTGGGATGAGGAATGATATGATACTCAGCATGTGTCTAGACTTGTTCCCTTAACGTCTTAACACTAAGTGCTATTGTACAAAACCTCCTTGTTCAGGAATCGTGCATGTATTTTATTTAAACATGGATGGCAGATTTATAGAAAAAGTTAAGAAACAGACAATATTGCACATAACAGTGGAAACTCATTCAGAGTATGAATTTCTGAGGGTTGTGTACAATGATAATGATAACCTCCGTAGAAAAAGAGCAACTTATCAACATCAGATGATATTGCTTCATATTTTTGCATCAGGAAAAAGAACTTTTGTAATTAGAAATAGATTTTAATTGGCAAGTCCAGTCTAAAAAAACTATTTGGCCACCTGAGAACCTAAATTTGACTGGGAATTGGCAGTGTTTCTGGGAAATGGAAACCTTCCAAATTTCTGTACCATTGTTATTAGAGTGAAGCTGATTTCTAACAGAAATAATTGGGAAACTTCAACAACTTAACTGATGCATCTAAAGATATTTCAGGGTTGTCTAACTAAAAAATGCCAGAAAAAACCTCAAAGACTAAATGAACTTGTGGTGAATGCAGGAAGTTTCACAGCCCTGCATTCATTGCTTTGCAACAGCAACAAAACTGCAACATTTTTGCAGCCGAGTCTTAGGACGGAAAGGTCCTAACCCAAGGCAAGGTTTTTGATCTCTTGAAGAAAGAAAAAAAATTTCCCACCAACCCCTTCCTGCCTGAGTTATCTGGGACATAAAAATACTGCTATTACAAGGTGAGGTGGGACTCCTTTGCTTTTCTCTGCATTGCAGAGGATAACTCTACACAGGTTTGAACCAGATTTCAAGGCTTTGCATCCGCAGTCTGAAAGGAGGTTCAGATGGAGGCTTTCCTCAGGTTCGGTGTCACGTGGTGGGTGCCTGTGTGGCAGGGGTCTGTTCCAGGGCTAGTGAGCACGCTATCTACCCTGACAGAACCCGAACAAAAGCTCATATTTTTTCATTGAATATTTTCCAAAGAAAATGATCTGCAGGCATTTACCCAGAATATCATTAACATAGGAAGGGAAACTGAATTTATTATGTCCAAATGTTACATTAGTGTTTACAGGAATTCTGATCTTTAAATTTCTTGCTAAACATAATCTATTTTTTGTATGTTATAGTAACCCTGTCTGTGATTTTAAATAATAACAGAAGACTATAAAATCTAAAATTTCTTTTTTTCAAGTCATTAGATGCATTTATAGATTTAGAATATTCTGAATAATCAGTTTTCTACTACAATATACAAAAATTAAAAGCCTTAGAATTTAACTAGAAACAGAGAGCTAAACTGTATTTTGTTTATGGCCTGCTTTTTATTAACATCATTACATTTCATTTTAGGCTAATGCTGGGGAAACAATGAATTTTGTTGAAATTGTTATGTATTATGCACTTTCCAGATAAAGCTTTACATTTTATTACTAATGGGGAGGAAAAAAAGAGCCTGATTTGACTCATGTAGCTTGATTAGTGTCATCAGGTTTATGTCAAGAGTGGGCAAGGTTGAGTCTCTTCTTGCTGAGGAGAAAGCTCAAAACTTTTGGCTCTTAATTAGGAGAAACATACAAACATTTAAATGCTGCTCTTAAGTACGATTAGGCAATGAGTACAGAGTTCAGTCTGCGTGCTGGGCAGAAATGGACTCGGGGAGGCTTCTTCTGACTGAGAGAGTTTTGCAAGATCCCTCAGCCACATACCTAGACAGCTGGCAGTGCTTCCTGACACCCACCTGGGGACACTACTGAAATAAGGACGTGGTGTGAGTTATGTTCATCCTGAAGCCTTTCATGCCCCGGTTTCCAAAGGAAGAGAAGGCAGAAACATAAGCCAGAAATGGGGTCTGGACTAGTTCACAACCATGGCGGTCTGGGAAAGGGTGGGAAGGGCTGAGAAGGGCACTGACGCACAGTGTGTGCTTGGCCTGTTGCACTCTATCATGTAAAATCTTACATAATCCACCTCAAATTAGTGGTGAATTCTGACCACAAGGCTAGAAAAGGTGGTAAGGCCAGAAATTCACCTTTATGAGAGCTAGAAATCTATATCCATTTTCCAGCCTGAATTTCCTAATGGCTCCCTAATACCTCTCTGTTCTTGTGCCAGATCATTGTCTTTAAGCTTAAAAAGCTCTTTCCCTTTTCTGGTGTTTATCCTCCAGCTGTATTTACAAAGAGTGACTGTATCCCCTCTCAGACTTGGATCTACTTGGCTAAATAAGCCACTGTCTTTTAATTTCCTCTTGTAAAATAAACTCTCTCTTACTTGGATCATCCCAGCAGCCATTTCTGCACCTGTTCTGGTACGAATTCCCTTTCTGTCAACGTGGGTGACCCAAACAGCCAACAATACTTGAGATTTCACACGGGCTTTGTGCTGGTGGCTTTCATATTCCTAGGAACACCTTGCTGTATTAGTTCTGATCACTTTACCTTTTCAGAAGTGCATCCTCTAGCACACAGGCATCCCTGTGGCTCACTGGTACATGAAGTTTTCTCACTTGTGATGAAGTAGCTGAATAGTTCGAGTCAAGGTGACAGTAGCCCTCGAGTTTTAAACTCCAGTTACATGATCCTAACTTTCAAAAAAATACAGCTAAATGCCTAGTTGCATAGCATGAAACAAGGCAGTGAAAGAGTAGAGGTCTTGTTTGTAATAGCAAACCCTCTTCCACTGTGTCTTGTTAGATCTGGCAATATTTCCATGTAGCTTTTTTCTCTGATCATGGTGTTAGACAAAACCTAAGACGATGGTATTAATTAAGCAATAAAGCAATGCCAAATCTGTGTGGGATGTAGGTAGTTTTAAAAGGATTAAGCGCTTTATAAATAAAGTACATCTGGAAAGCAAAGCTTCTGGTACCCCAGCAAACTCCCTCCCACCCAGTGAATTCCTTCTTGGCTGTGCTTGCCTGCCTCAACCAGGCTTGCCACCCATCACTTTGGACTTTTTCATTGCTAAAATCCAAATTTCAAGGACACCTGTCTCATGAAGTTTCTCAGGACATTTCATATTTTTTAGGATTTTTTTTTCTGAAGTTTTCTCTGTGTGTGTGCATGTGTGTGTATGTTTAAACAGAGGACATTTCAGGTCAGCCAGTGGGTTCCTTAACTATTTCAATCTGTGTCTCAGTGGTAATATTGCTCATATAAAATTGTTTGTTGTTGCTGAAAATTTCAATATATTTCATGTGATGATGGATTTAAAAGCAAAATATTGATATTCAGCTAAACAAAACATGATCAATATTTTCTCAAGGTGTTACAGCTGTTATAAAGCTGACTCACAAATATCCACAGTATAAACAAATCTGGAATGACTTTTTTTAAATTTACAGGTCCTTTTGGACTTGTACCTTCTTTATAATCTGTTTGAAATCCAAATTCATGCTTAGTACCATGTGTACCATGGAAGAATCTTTGTTGGAATTTACTTCCCATCCAGAATCACAACACATTTGTTACACAATACAGAAAAAATGTTTAATACTTCATTTTCCCTTCACTGTGGCCCCATGCTTTCTTTGCTTTTTGTTCCCCTCCCAGAATGTAACTCAATATACCAAATGTTAGAAAAATAGTTGCTGCTTGATAAAGAAAGGCAGCATAAATGAAATCTCCAATATTCAGTCAATTATAAATGTGCTAAACTATATGTATTTAGAAAGGAGTCTTAATATCTGCCATTATGGCGATGACCTAGGAAGGAGGAAAGAGTGTGAGCATGTGTGTGTTTGTATGTAGCTATCTCCATATACAAGTATGTATGTATATGTGGTTGGAATGGAAGACCCTGCCATTTTCCTTCTGGCTTCTTATTTAGCCATGGTTGTCACAGACGGGATGAAGTTTCTGCTGAAAAAAAATCCAGGTTTTATTACCAACAGTAATAATGCTTGCTGGTTTTAAAAACCCCTAAAATCTGGTCTGGAAAGAGCAAAAATAAATAAAAGATCATATAACAGGGGTGCTACCTGCCCATGCCAGGAGGAAATTGCTTGGCAAAGAATATCTGAAATCCTCTAAAAGTTATTCTGTGTACCAGTTTCAGAGAGATGCTGGCCTGACTTCCAGCTGACTAATGGCAGCTCCATGGAGAGTAACATCAGTGCCCATTCCTTAGTTATTACCAATAATATATCACTTGAAAAGTAAACAGAAAGATAAATGACAGGACAGATGTCTAATGAGGCAGAGGTTAAGGAGTGTTAAACTGTGCTGGACACCATCCGACATGCCGGTGTTAAATTATGCTGGATGCCCTGAGCGCCCTCCCCATAAAAGGTCAATGCTCTGGGTATGTTCCTGGATGATTTATGAAATCAAAGAATGGCCCACATGCCTATCTCTCTGGGAGGTGAGCTGCTTGCAACATTGTCAATTGCAGCCCCGTGATAAACTGAATTTAAACATCACTCGAATCAATCCATCTTCGTCACTCGCTCCATTTCAAGCTCTCCTCTGCCTTGTTCTCACCAGCCAGCCATGACATGTCATATTGTTCTTCAAATGCGTCCCTGTAGCTATTTTAGAAGCCTGCAGTGCTCTCTGCTAAGGCTAGAAACCTGCTGAAAATGGCTGCTTCTTTTGGACCAGGTCAGACTTGCTCAGTCTCTCTGCTGTTTCCATGTCAGGTGTATGAGTAGATGGCATTTTCCTGTCTTCAGTATCATTTGTCCTGTATTTTTAGATTAGGTACAAATACTGTATTTATAAAGAAAGTATTTTAATTTCAGATTCAATATTTAACTACATCAGCATTAGTTAGCTTTATCCTTCATGCCAGAAGACTTAGATTCACTATATCTAAAATCTTTCTGAAGGACATCATACATTGTGCCCCCACAGAGCCATCAGGTATTTGCTAGTTTTGCTAGGTGTTTGCTAGCTGATGGGTGGTTTCTGTAGTTCTTCCAGGTGGTCCCCACTCTTTCAGCTTATCTTTTGTTTTCATTAACTTGATATCTACATTCTGCTCAATAAAAAAGTGATTGCTAGGTAGTGATTGTGTATCTTTACTACTTTCAAGGTTGCATACTTCATGATTTTTCTTCCCATTCCTGTTTCTGATGAAACATAGCAAGATTCACCAACGTGTCCCAGTTACTAGAGGAAGCATGTGGAGGAAGAGAAGCAGATCCTTGCAAGACCAGTGCGGCTTTAGTTCTCTACCTGCAGATCAGGCATGTAGAGGGTCAGCAGAGTACATTCTCTCTGACAGAGTCAAGGAGAAAGGAAAGATCCTGGTGAAGGAGCAGGGTACCAGGAGCCAGTTTTCACTATCTTTTCAAACAATTAATTTGCAAACTGGATGTGCCATGTGCTGCAGTCATTTGAAAGCCTTGTAAACCTGAGCTGTTTCATGTATACTGAACAAAAATATGATGGCTGAGAGCGAGGGACTTTCCCCAAAGAAATGCCAGATGCTGCCTGTAAGCAGATGCTGCAGGTACCCCAACCTTTGCTCAGCAGAAAGGCAGCAAAAAGATACATGTTCTGCCTCTTGCCAGGCTTTTCCTCTGGGCTTTAAGTATAATTTGCCATTGAAACCAGGGTGAATTTTGTACAGAAAGAGTCACAATGGTGGCTCCATGGACTGTGTGTGTTTTCTGCTGTCCAGCGGGACTATCTCATAAACAGGGTGCGGGCTCCTGACAGCCGCTGGAAGCGCTTCCCAGAACGGAATGGGAACTTTCCAAATGGACAAAGTGATTTATTACTGAAATAACTCAGAGGGGTGTGACTTAACAACTGTTATAATTGAAAAATGGAACCAAAGGCATAGAACTTGTTAGAACTCATTGGACTGAAGTTCTGATATCACTTTGTTGCCAATAATGTTGTATTTTTCCTGGCTTTCTGTCTTATTTGCCACAGGATCGCTGAATATCCCTGGGAAGGTAGAGGAGGAAAAGAGATGTCTTAGATGTGATCTGATCTTAGAAATGGGAAGTGTCAGAGAACAGAGATGTGCAGAAAACATAGGTAAGACTCAGAAAAATATCAGGAGATAATTTTTTGCTAAGCCGGTACCTATAGGTAATTCTTCTGAAAAACGTGCAACAAAACTGGAGTGAATGCCTTTTAATCTAATCAGCTATATGATTTAATTAAAAGTCCTCAGAAGCTATGGTGAACCGAACAGAGTTTACAAGTTAACAAAAAAAAAAAAAAAAGATGAAATGAAGAATGACACCAATAAAGGCTTCCTCTAGGATAACAAAGAAACTAATTTTCAATTTTAACTGTCAACTGAAGCTTAATGTGACCACTGAAATTCTCAGCGGACATTCACAATAAAAATAAAAACCAAGTCAATCCTTTCTTCAAAGGACTAGTTGTGCTTAGTTCTATGCAAGTAGATAGGCTGGGGCTGATGAGGGAGAGGTAATCTCAGGCCTAAGCACATTATTCTCCTGGTTGCCTGACTATAGAAACAGGGATTACTCAGCCAGGCTAACCGAAGACCTAGAAGCCCGAAAGAGTCAGAAACTCCTCGCTCTGTTTTTCCTGCTGTCCCTCTTTTGGTCATTTTTATCACTGATTTTGAAGAAGAATGCTCTGCTCAAGATGCCTTCAAGTTTTTCAAGGCTGAGGTAAGTGAAATCACCTCAGCTCACTGACTTTAAGAGGCGTTTGGATAACACTTTCAAGGCACATGGTGTGATTCCTGGAGTGTCCTGTGCAGAACCAGGGGTTGGACTCGATGATCCTGATGCATCCCTTCCAACTCAGCTTATTCTATGATTCTACAATTCTATGATCTAATGAAGTAGGATTTATATTCTAATGGCCACCAAGAGGAAATCTTGCTAGTGTTAGAGGTCAAATACTTATGTCAAGAACACTTTATTCAGTAGCAATAAAAAATTCATCCATGAACCTATAAAAAAAGCCCTCTGGACCTTCATACAACTGCGGGTATTATGTGTGTTCCTCTATATGAGAACAATAAGTATTTTCCTGTGTTCTGTTCCACATGGGCTTTATGATTCCATAACCTTTCTGTGTTTTCAATGAAAAAAAGATTAGATGGGGCCACTTGAGCAATAGCAATTCTGCTTGCAATCTCAGAACTTTAAATCTTTTCCAAAAAGTGATTTATAGGCAGTCAATAGATTTGAGTGTCATCCAGTTTTGGGATACAGGTCATAAACACTGACACATCATAATGGTATGGCGAACTGTTATAATGGCGCCCGGTAGCATGGCTGCAGCTAAAAAGCTGTCAGCAATTTAGAGCTGTGTGAAGAAATTTTGAACATGAAGTACAATGGGTGAATTTTGGCTTCATGCCTGTGTCATCAAACAGCAAAAAAAGCACTTTTAAAGAGTTCAGTTTTCCTGGATGTACTTTTTCTCTCCTTTGTTTGTTGCCAAAAGGGGAGCTATTATTTTAGGGAAAAATACTTTCCTCTCTCTCTTTCTTTCTCTGTCTTTCTTTTGAGAAGCAAAGCCAGTGTCATACTATAGCACTAGAGCTGAGGACAGGAGGGTGGAAAAGGGTCAAAAAGTAAAGTGTGCTGTCTGCTTGGAAAGGAAAAACTTGAGCAATGTAACCAACAGCACTCTTAGCACTTGTAAATAAGAAAAGAAGATGTCCTGTGTTAAGGAGTTGAGAAAGAAAAGCTGTTAATATAACTTGCCCCAAATCCCCAGTTGTTCATTGTCTCATGTGAAATGCAGTTACTCAGAGCACAGGACAGTGCAAAATTTGATTTTTGTTTGGAAAATCCTAATTTAGGACTAATTCTTGGATATATACACTGCAGTGACTCCTGGGTTGAGGAACTATAAATGTAATTCAAAAGTATTCCAGTGTTTCTGTAGATCAGTTAAGGCCAAGTCTAGAGATAACTTTTTTTTTTTTTAACAGGTCAAATTTGCCAGAGGAAGAGAGGGTGTTTACCTCTGGTGATCTTTCTGTTTAAGGACAAAGAATATTCCTGGGTTGCCACTCTCAAAAGCCCTTTCATTGTTATTACATGCAGAGATTATTTGGAGAAGGATTGCAAATTATGTCATGTTGACGCCTGACAGAGGGTCCTGCACCTTTTTTAATCAAGGCAAATGAATTGCTGTGACTCTGGGAGATGCCTCCCTTCCCATTAAGAGCAGTAAGTTAGTCAGATCACTGAGTTCTTCCTCTTTCCATTTACATCTTGAAATCTGATCATCTTCTTCTCATAGAAGTAGATGGAAAAAAATCCTATTGACTGCAACACCAGGGTTTTTTTTTTCTTCTGGGGAGAAAGAGTGCTGCTTTGCTTAGGTTTTTTACTAGGTTTTTTACCCAAAACTATAAATCTTTCAGTCCCAGTTTCCTGACACACTCAAGTGGAAACTGAAAAATATCCTTATTTTAACTTTTATTACGTATCAAATTTTGCAAAGGTATGTCTGCCAACAAAAATGACTACAGGTTGGGAAGAAAGACTATGAAATGGCTGAAGGCTGGTGATATTCACTAGATGAACAGTACAGTTGTGGTCAGAAGTGCATTTCTAATGTCAGAATTCAAATCCCATACTAGGAAGAGAGGAAGGAGGGAAGGAGGGAAGGAGGGAAGGAGGGAAGGAGGGAAGGAAGGAAGGAAGGAAGGAAGGAAGGAAGGAAGGAAAGATTTGATTATTTATGTAT